>CAJGYO010000001.1:18417733-18890208 GCA_904845875.1 Miscanthus lutarioriparius | reverse complement strand
TGATTCTTGCTCTCGATCATGATAGCGTGTGATGAATTAGGTGATCTTTGCGTTTTAACATGAAGTGGCGTGGTTTCGATCCTAAAATACCTGGTCTTCCTTTGAAAAGGACCTAGGATGTCACCAGAGGGGGGTGAATAGGCGCCGAAAATTAACACCTTTGAATGCTGAAATGATTTAGTAGTGGAGTTTCAAAAATGGAACCTCCAAATTAAGAGTATTACCACCCTCACAAGTTAACCCACAGAGTATACAAGGTATAAATAATATATCTAGGCCACAACCCGCACTATCAAAGTTAGAACAGAGAATAAATATTTTAGTGCGAGGCGGGGAAATACGGTGATGTCAAGTATACAATTCTACTTGAGATCAGCCCCGAACTTGCTCCTTTTGATTTCTATCTTCAAACCCAACTGCAGGCACCTAATTTAACTATCGGTATACGGAGAACACCTTTAAAGTGCTAGAGCAACACAAATATCAAATGAAATGCAATTGAGACCACGATATTTGTTTCTGCGAAGTTCGGACTTCGTTAGGAGTCTACTCTCGGTGAGAACTGTAGGCGACCAGTGAAGGTCGACCCTAGAGGATACCACGAAGGTCACTCTAGTAGGAGTCTTTTCAACTCCTTTCCTCCTTCCACCTAATTGATTCGGTGGGATAGTGAATTCCCTAACTTTCGAGGCTACAATCTCCGGGTGCTCTCGGTGATGTCTAGCAAATCTGGGGCCGAAGAGTCCAAGAGTAACAAATCACGAATCCATGAGATTGACAATATGCTGGGAGTGCTCAAGTGGTTGGATGGCTCTCTTTTGAATTTCACTCAACCCTAGAATTGATTTTGCAAAGTTTGATCAATCACTCACTAAGAGGGTTGTAGCAAGGAGCTCAAGCGATGTGTCTAAGTCGGTAGAATGAGTAGCCTCAAAGGTGGAAGCAGAAGTATTATAGCCTTGAAAAACTAACCAGTTTATAGCCGTTGCAATCTCTGGGACCACGTCCAGGGTATGACTGACTAATAGCAGTATGACTAGAGTTTCTGATGATGTTGTGAAGCATGAACTCCCGAAGAATGGCAAGGACTTCCGATACGTCGGAACTCCAGAACATCGTCGGAACTCCCAAACCCTCCGGCTTTTGAAAACTGGCCGTTATTACGGTCATCCATAGGACCGCGATCCGGTATTAACCGGACCTGCGTCGAGTATGACGAGACGAAGAACCCTCTCAAGTCAGTTGAAGAGCGACCGTTCGAACTCCCGACCCATGCGGGACTCCCGACAGTGAACTCCGACCTGACGTCGAACCTCGACATAACCAACCCAAGAACAACAATTTTACAATTTTATGGACAAATCTGGGACCGTCAGGTATTGCCCGAACCGACAACAAATCGATTAACTCTTTTGTCTCAAATACTCAAAAACTCCATGGGTTGGCTTGAGCACTTACTGAAACATTATCTATCAACATGGTCATCCCTCTTAATAGTGAAAAAATACCTAATAAACAAGTCAAAAGAAAAAATGAATTTCACACCACTTGAGTTGATTTCTTTTGAATTGATGCCGTCCTTCGATACTACATCAAGTAAGGAGTGCTAACAAGTTGATGTGATCTTTTCATTTTGAGCACTTAGCCATCTTGGGCATATGACGATTCCATTCATCAAATTTGAATAACCCCAAATATCAAGTCACTTCATCAAATACTTCATTGAATTTGATTCTTCATCAATGTGACCATCTTAGCTTGATTAGTACCTCAACTAAGTACAGTACTTTCTTCTTCACCCTAGCTAGGTTCTTGACGTAAATAGGTAAACACCCTTCACCCTTGCTTGGTACCAGGCCTTTCTTGCTATCTACACACCGTCTCAAGCCATCAGTCACATCTTGTGTTGAATCATCCATTCATGTGTATTTATTATCTTTTCATTTAATTTTAGCAAGCTTCAAATGAGACCATTCCATATGCATCCCTCATGTCTCATTAACTAATAATCCTTGACTTGCTTTCACATGATCCCGAAGATCTTGTGGTCTGTTATTCTGATGCCCGAGGTTGTTGAAGTCGTAAGAGTCCTTGTTGACGTCTAGTCGGTATGGCCTTCACTTTGTAGGTGACATGCCGTGCTGGTGGACTCTTGTCCCGTGGAGTCTGAGGCCTAGCGGGTCTTTGGAGCTGATCGTCTTTGAGGCCTTCTTTGCGAGGCCTCGGAGGTGACACGTGTAATGACGCGGGGTCTCGGTTGGTGCATGTCGTACCCTTATTCGGTGAAAAAAGTGCGGAATGGGCGTCCCGCAGGGTAGCTGTAGTCTCTGCACCGTCGATGGGGATGGTAAAAGGTGATTTGACCGCCGTCCCATCGCCCCTTTTGCCATACCTTGCCAATCGTGGTGGCGTAGGCGTAACTAGGGGTACTTAAACGGATGGGACGGCCCGCCCGATGGGGGCAATTGAGGCGGAGGCGACGAGAATGCGGGGCACGAGCCCGGCCTCGGCCGAAGCGGAGAAGGAATGGCGCGCGTCGAGGCTTTGCCGAGGGTCTCGACGAGGCGAGACCGAGCAATTGGGCTCTCCTGGCCACATTTAGAGGCTCTGAGGACATGGACTCGACCTTCCATGCCGCTTTGTCCTTGCACGGGGTTAGGTAGCACAGAGACGATATAAGTGTCGGGAGGGAGCACGATGGTGAGTATAGTGGCGAGTAACCCCTGCCGTGCCGGTCCCCATCCCCCGTTCATTACCCGCCTTGCACTGCGTGCGGCAAGTGGCGTTCTTGAGGGAGTGGTTGGGTGCATTTAATCCGGACGTGACGTTTTGCGGAGGGAGTTCGGTCGGGACGGAGGAGTTCTGAAATCGTTCATTGAAAACCCGACCTCGGCGAATCGGAGAATTGGAGATCCGTCCGAGGGCCTTTCGGGCGAGGCTTGGCGAGAGGGTCTCGGCGAGAGGGGCCTCGGCGGGGCGTTTAAGGCCTGTTCGCATGAGGCCTCGGCGCCAAAGGCCTCGGGCGAATCAAAAGAATTCTGCCGAGACCTTACAGTAGTCTTTTGGCTTTGGTTTTAGCAAGGCTTAAGCAATATTTTGGATCTTGCTTAAGGTACCCCTTCTTGTGGTATCCATTGGTAGGTTGGATGAGCAACTAAAGTTGCATTAATTATAATTGCTTTCTGTTAAACTTGGTACGATAAGTTATGGTATGAAAATCTTGTTGGTGATTTGTTGTGAAAAAAAATATTATTTATTAACTGAAAAAATATGACTTATAAGCCAAACGAACAGGGCGAATATCGACCTGATCTTAAACAAAGTGGCCACCCGACAGACAGGGACGTGGGCTCGCTGGAAAACTAGCTTAAGTGCTTGTCATAACCGATGTTGTTTATGCGCCACACTGTGGTGGCCTGCTGCCATGCATCAGTTTACTTACACCAATGCAAGGTCAGGTGGGCTCGCTGAAATTAAAACTGTGTGTGTAAATCAACTTCAATTTTGTTATCAATTTCTTCTTCCAATCGCAAATATAAAGTCCACAAACACAAGTACAGATACAAACTGATAGGAAACGGTCGCACCTGTTGAGTGCAGTAGCAGAGAGTGCAGTAGTGCAGGCAGTGAAAGAGGAGGGGCGCCAGCCATGATTAGGCGCGGGACATGATGATGGGTTTGGCGGGCCACGTATTCGTGCCGCGTAGCCATCATTGAGTGAGAGAGGATTACGCAGCTCGGCACTGGAGGGCCCATGGGCAAGAAAGCCCATGTACGTGTCCACGGGGGGAGCGCGGCCAGCGCGGGCCCGTCCTGCCGTCCCCAGATCTCAACTATCGGATTCGTGGACCCCGTCTCCGCCATGTTCAAACGGGCTGAAAGGACAGCCCCTGTAGGCCAGGGCCCAATAGTGCCTTGGCATACTTACTCCACAGGGGACAGGCACAGATGACAGGACACGTTGGGAGCAGTGAAGTTGAAGTTAGATGCCATCCAAATTCCAAGTTTTTTCACTCTCTCTCCATTACATCAATTTTTAGCTGCTTGCATGGAGTATTAAATGTAGGTAAAAAAAACTAATTACACAGTTTAGTTGGAAATCACGAGATGAATCTTTTGAGCCTAGTTGATCCATGATTGGACAATATTTACCAAATAAAACGAAAGTGGTACTATTCATCGGGTTCACTTTTTTTGCAAAGTGAACGAAACAAAGATTAGATTAGTCACTGAGAGGGCAGTACAAGAAGCATGGAAGTTACTACTGGCGATGCTGAATGCCATGACAGGAGATGTATGTACAGTAAATTCAGGGAGTCTTATCATGCTTCATGCATCGAGGTCGACGAGTGAAAAAATAAAAGGAGGAAGAAGAAAAGATGCGGGGGCGAAAAACACGAGCGGCTATCGAACAGTCGATGTGGAGTGATGGGGTTCATTCAGGTGATGGGTGTGAAGACTGACGTGCGGTGACCGTCGTCGTCGCATGACAATGGCGGCACTGTGGATTGGAGCAGCGTAATTTCTCCTCGGAAAAGACAGCGGCAACAGCGACGGCAACCATCAGGGGACTGTTCTTCACCATGGGAGCTGCTACACAGATACCAATTGCCCTCTCTTTTTTCCTCCTATCAATAGTAGCAAGCACGGATCAAAGAGTGCCTTTGACCATATGTAGGAGTACTACGAGCTCGATCAACTCCCACACCTGAAAAAAGCAACAGGGTAGCATGAACAGATAGAGCTACTACTTGCAATGAAAAAGATCCGAAAGGCAGAATCATGGAGTACTACGTGCCGCATGCAGCAACGAAACGTAACGTGTGGAGTGGAGCTCGCTGGCCCTCCGCCCGGCCGGCACCACCGATTCTGATGAATGAGCAGGCCAGCAGCTCGTCTCTCTTTTTTCCTCCGGTCAGGCGGTCACTGCTCCTGCACCTGGCGAGTGCTCCTAGCTGGTATAATCATCACGAGCGTGGCAAGCCTCGCCCTCCTTTCCTCCCGCATTTCCGTCCCTGACCAAAAGCTGGCCTCGTCTCCGCATCCGGCAGCGGCGATTACCTTGCAGGCTTGGATTCACTGGCATGCATGACACGCATCCTTTTTTCTTTCTTCCTCCTCCGTCCCGGAGGTAGGCACGCACACAGACACAGGCAGCCTTGCTCCGCGCAGAGATCAGAGGTGGTGTAGCGGCGCAGGCCCGTCTGATTGCAACCGCATTGCACTGCGTCCTTCCAGTCGGCTTTTTCTTGCCAACCGCCAGCTCCCTCTGCCTCCCTCTCGGTGTGGATCTCCATTGCCAACTGAACAAGCTAGCTAGGGGATTTCAATTGGCTCCGGCGCCCGAGAAATGCGCAGGGAGGGGAGGATACCGAGCAGCAGCAGCCCGTAGAGTGGAGAATGTTTTTCAGAGGGGGAGCAGGCGTGATGTTTTTCCCTGTGGAGCGTCGCGCGACGGGCTGATGGGTCACTTCAGGGGAGCTGGATGATTGCATCGGCCAGAGTGAAAGGCGAGTGGTGGCAGACTGACACCTTGTTTAGTTGGATCCCAAACTTCAAAAAGTTGCTACAGTATCTGTCACATCGAATGTTTATGGCCCGTGCATGGAGCATTAAATATAGACGAAAAGAAAAACTAATTGCACAGTTTTGTGGGAAATTGCGAGACGAACGTTTTAAGCCTAATTAGTCAATGTTTGGACACTATTTGCCAAATAAAAACGAAGGTACTACAGTAGCCCCAAATTCCAAATTTTGCGAACTAATCAAGGGCTGAAGTGAAAATGTGCGTGGCCGGCTGCACATCGCCCGCCGGGAGAAAGATGGTCGTCTCGTCTGCGCAGCTGCTGCTCCGTCTGAAACTCTGAATACGCCCAGGCACAGGAGAGAACAGAGAAAAGTTAGGGAGGTTTGCTTCACAGCTCCTAAAATTTAGTACCTGTCACATCGACTACATTAAACATATTTGACACTATTTAAAATATTAAATATAGACTAATTATAAATTAATTATACAGATTGATATTAATTTATGAGACGAATCTATTAAGTCTAATTAATCCATGATTTGATAATATGATGCTACAGTAAATATGTGCTAATGATAGATTAATTAGACTTAATAGATTCGTCTCGCGGATTAGTCACTGCTTCTATAATTAGTTTTATTATTAATATATAAACACGTGACAATAAATATGATATCCGATATGACATCTCTTAGACTTTAATCTAGATCAAACACGCCCTATAGCGGCGTCAATAAAAAAGGTCAAACTGCTGGCATGTCATATTGCCATGGCATGGAGTACGTGACTCTGTTGCAAATTATCTGTTGCTTTTGTTTTCGTGTGGTAAATTTGACTCGATTTATAGAAAATACGTGTAATATTTGTATCTTCAAATAAATTTATTAAAAAACTAAATTAAAAGGTCTTTCCAGTGATACTAATTATGTACCATAAATATTAATATTTTTAATATATATTTTTGTCAAAGTCATTTCTCAAAAAACGAAAATAACAGACATTTTGGGACGGAGTGAGTAGGTACCAGTGGATATGATCAAGAGTTTTAAAAATTGTGCTTGATGGAGGCCGGGCTTTCGTTTATCCTGATTTGAGTTTTCCCAATCATGCTGCCGCTGACCGTCGGTAAATATCACCCCAATTCGTAACCGGAATGTTCCTACAATTAGGAGTAGTTTGTTGTAGCCAAAAGGGAGAAAAGGAATCATTTTCTGGTTTTCTCTCAAAAGATCCCTTTCCAAAAGGATAGACCGTCGTCAGGAACGTCGGTTGTTAAGCTGGTTATGGATGGAGCGTTGTTATTCAGACGCCAACAGGCAATGCAATCACTCAGATTTATATGAGTGTTCTCATGCGACCGGCCTATGAAACGTCGTAGAGCATTCCTCAATTAGTAAGCTTGTCTCCCGGCTTTCCACGTAAGCATCTTCGTCTTGAGTTTCTTGGCCGAAAGAAACACTGAAATGATTGCTCAACGGAAGATAAACTCACTTAAGATATGAAATGAGCTAACAAATCTTTCCAATGAACAAGTGTTCTCTGCAATTACAGTGAAATCCATCCATTCATCTTTAGGGTCTGTTTAGTTGGGGAGTTGAAAATTTTTGGGTATCATATCGGATGTGTTGGAAGGATGTCGGGAGGGGTTTTTGGATACTAATAAAAAAACAAATTACAGAACCCATTAGGAAACTGCGAGACGAATCTAATGATACTAATTAATCGGTCATTAGCACATGTGGGTTACTGTAGCACTTAAGGCTTTTTATGGACTAATTAGGCTTAAAAAATTCGTCTCGCGATTTTGCCGAGAACTATGCAATTAGTTCTTTTTCGTCTAAATTTAGTACTCAATGCATGTATCTAAACATGCTCTTTTATTGTAGGAGGTAAAAAAATTTGGAAACTAAACAGGGCGTTAGTTTCAGCTGGCCCATGCGTATACGCCTGCCAATGTGTACGGCGGCGTAAAGCACACGAGTAAGAATAATAATAGGTCGACACACATGGCCGTGGGCACTAGTTCATGTTGGATGCCAACCTGAGCTGGTTGGGATTCGAGAGCACGAGGCATCAGGCAGGCATGTACATACAGCATCCATGCATCGATCTGCATATACGTCTGCTCTCTGCTGGCACGAGCTTGCAACAACTCCATGGCATGATGATGATGGTGCGAGAACTGCTGGGAGCAACGTACCCAGAGATAAAAGTACTTGCTTGCCTTTGCATACTTTGGTTTGGCGTGCGTGCTGCGTTTGCATAGACCCAAATGATGAAACAGGCGAACGAGGGAGAAAGGGGCTGCTCTCAAAAATATATATACTCCTATATATGTCAATAGTTGGCTATTTTTTGTGTGTGTGGAAGATGGTGAAGTGTGCTGCACCTTCTCCCCTGTACGGCATGAAGAAGTACCGTTCTAAATATATGGTATTGAGTACTAATCGATGATGTATGGTTAAACCTACTAGGACGCTCATTAGAAGCGTGTCGGGTGTATGGTTAAACCCCTATTCTTCTTAATTAAAATGATATGCAAATCTTTTGCGTATTCGAGAAAAAAAAAGTACTAATCGATGATGATATGCTTGACAATTCATCGTAGTTCTGATTAACCATTGACAGGACAAGCTACATGCCATCATCATCATGCATGTACAGTTGTTTTATTTGGTTATGTGTTCATCAGAAGAGAAATAATGAAATAATATTAATAAGGCAGCCACGTAATTCATGAAATTATAGCCTTCTTTATCTTTCGAAGATTTTGTTTTGCATGCGAGCGAATATAATAGTAAATGCCATGAGCAACACATTAAAAATCATATATCCACTTTAGAAAAAAAAAGAATAATAGTAGACTACTAGTACATCAACATCTTAGCATTGACCAAAAAAGGTCCTCGATCTTTTAAGGAGTAGATCAAGCGTCACAGTATATTGTTACTCTTCACCAGAAGAATGCCTGTTTCAGGTTATGTAAAATGCTTTGGTTTTGGAGTGTCATAGCAAACTTTACAGTTTTGAAAACTAATAGTATTTTTTGTCTTTTTGGACATTAAAAAACTTCACTTTATACCAGTTTTTTCTAAATTATAATTTTGCACATCTATGGTTCTAAAACTGTAGTTTTTCAATACCATAGTATCTTAATATTACAACATCAAAACAAGGCCTATAACTTTTTGCACATCTTCCTCTTAATGGGAAATGTGCGATGTGGCCAGTCACGGGGAAAAATTGTGTGCATTGAGATTGGGAGTTTGCAAATGGTATTTGTCGGTGTTTCGTACAAGCACCGGCAAGTAAATTTATAGTAATGCGCGTTAGGCTCGGATGGTGCGCTAAAGGACACAAGATTTATACTGGTTCGGGCCGAAAGTCCCTACGTCTAGTTTGTTGCCGCTCGTGTTATTAGCACCGTGAGCGGTTTGCGATAAAAGGGGTACAAACGATCGAGAGAGGGACTGGTCCCAAGTCTCTCGATGGAAGGGTTGAAGGGATGTCAAGAGGTTTGACACAACTTGACTGTCGTGTGTCGAGAGTCGTCACGTTCGATCTTTTTCCCTCTCCTTATGGAGGAAGCGCATCCCCTTTATAGATGAAGGGGCTTGGCTTTACAAGGGTGAGGGCTTTAGGATCGTACTCTACTTAGTCTTGTGGCTCACGTCTACCCGACTGGTTCTTCATTCGATGAGTGCGAAGGAAGATAAGCGCCTATAATCTTCGTCGATGTCCTGTAGAATGTCGGGTTGGTTCTGAGAATGCTACCTACTTGCGGGTATGGGCATGATCTGATGGTTTTGACTTTTGAGCCTCCCCGACCTTGCTCCTTGCATATACGGTTCCTATGAGTCTTTGTCGGGAGGGACGCGGGGTCGAGTGCAGGTAGCGCCGTGGCCAAGGTCTTGTCTTGGTGGACTGAGGGTCGGGAAGCGGGCGCCGCTCGCTTGGGTCCACCGCGTGGTGACGGAATATCCGTCGTTCGTGGAGATAGCAAATCCTTTTCTAGGCGTAGTGGTTGTCGTATATCTTCGTCGGGTTCCGTGTCCCAGGCTGAAGGCGGCGCCTACAACTCTGAGGGTGGAGAGCTCGCTTTGTGACACCTTTCGGGCTCTGCGGCGCTGGAAGGGCCTAAAAGCGCTCCGTCCGTCACCCCCTGGCGATACTTTTCTGCCGAGTGCGAGGTATGGCTCTTGGAGCCACAGTTGACTGAAACGTCATGTCTTGCCCTGTCTCTATCATCTTGAAGGAACAGGGAGAAGTGGTCGAGTAAGATGAATCCAATCTTTAGATATGGAGCAGTGAGGCTTGTTTCTTGCCGTCGGGCGAGGCGGAGACCAATCCCAATCTCTATCTCTGGGCGAGAGACCGACCACTGCTCCTCGGGGTCAGGCGAGGCGGAGTCTATCCTCTCGGCCCTCGGCGAGACCGAGCCCGCCCTAAAGGCGTCGGCGAGGCGGAGACTAGCCACAGGCCCCTCGGGCGAGACCGAGCCCACCCCAAAGGCGTCGGGCGAGGTGGAACCAAGCTCTGTCATTCCCGTGAGGGTGAAGCAACGCTCTTATGCGTCCGAAGTTTTTAACGTTCGGTGGTTATTGGTTCCACCTTCTAGGGTACCCAGTATTAGGTCCCCGCAGTAGCCCCGAGCCTCTAGGTGATTCGAATAGAACCGCTGGATGGTGTTTTTGATTCGTCGAGGTTACTTTGTCGGAGGTGTGCTTGTGAGCTTCCCGATGGAGTGTAACCCCGAGCCCCAGTGATTTGAGTAGAGTTGCGGGGGTTATATCGATCCCTTCATGGGTAAAATTTGAAGGACTTAATTTTTAAATCAATGGACATTTTTCCGAATGGGTCGTGGTATCCCGTTCATTTGGGAACCGATTCGGGGCTGACCTAACTGGTGCTTACGCCCTTGATTTGGGATCGTCCATGGATCCTTTCTTAGTTGGGCCAGCCAGTGAGCTTTTGGGCCCTAGGTGGGCCAAAGAAAAAGCAAACAGCCTTTGTGGCTTACGTTTCCCAGTGGGGTAGAGAGTCCGGATTCGCTTTGGGGAAGGCGATCCGTCCGCCGAGATTTTTGGGGTGAGAGGATAAGGGCTAGCGGTAGCGTGTCCCTTGACGTGTGTGATGGCACGCGTGGTAGGCCGGAGATCGAGGCGGACGGTTGCCCTTCTCACGTCCGTCGCCCCTATAAAACCACGGGGTTTGCCCCAAGGTTCCGTGTTTTCGCTCCCCGCCTGCGTTACGAAACATCCGCCGCCAATCGTCCCGACCTCTCGTGCCCGCGCCGCCACCGTTGGCCGCTCTGCGTTAGTGTTCCAGCCGCCATCAAGCTCGCGCCTACCCTTCCCCCTCTTTGCTTTAATGGGTTGTGGGGGGCAGATCAAACATCACCTCCGGCGTCTGGAGGGCTCGTCCGTCGTGGCCTTCTCCATGCTTGTCCGCGTCGTCCGTGTGGTTGCTACTACAGCGGCGGGGTGAGCCGGTGCCACTGAAGGGTATGTCGTCTCTTTGCCATCTTCCATGGCGGGGATTAAGGTACCCAGCGCAGATTCCTTCCGGGGACTATTGGATTACTATGAGGTAGAGCTATAGCATCTAACTCCCAATGGGATTCACACATGGCGGCATTTGTTGCCTGTCAATGAGGGTTTCTGAGGATCGATCCCCATTTTGATGCATGCGGTATTTCTTTAACATTAGTCATCAAAGAGGAAGATTGGGGGAAAAGGCGTGAAGCAGCGCCGATGGGGTGTGCCGGCATTCATCTGCGCCATACCGGTCAAAGGTTACCCATACATGCGTCTGGCGACATCCAACAAGGGATGGCACTTTCGCGGTGGTTTTACGTTAGGGATGACGCGAGTGCCACCCTACCGAAGTACACTCGGCGTCTTATTGTGGATGTTCCGGAGTCGTAAGGCATTTGGGCGTCGGACCAAAGACAAGAAACACATCTCCGACCTTCTTTCCGCCCTCCAAGCCACGAAGGGTCGGGGTGTAAAGGGACGAGGATTATCGGTGCCTACCACGCTAGGAGGTGGCGCCTCGATGGCGCGTGTGCTTCCCTGCATCGGATGATGCCGGGATATCGCTCGAGGGGCGGTGCTTGTTGACGCGACTGGGCGCCGACGAAGAAGGAGAAGCGGGCCCGGCGACGAAGGTCCTCAACATCCTGTGTATCCGGTGCGGACACTTCCCCCAATGCGGCGGGAGCACAGGATTCTTTGAATTAAATAAGCTCTCCTCTCCGTGCTCTTTTCTTTTTCTGGATCTCCATTTTTAACACTTGCTTTATGACGTTGGGACCAGTAGAGGTGCTTTGGGTCTTTAGGACAACCAGTTCCTTTGCCAAAGGACAAGGTCGTGGCGGCGGCGGCGAATCGACTTCATGACCGGCGGGACAAAAAAGCAAGGAAAGAGATGAAGAAAGGCGAAACGATTGGCCCGAAGCGGGAGGCAGGATCGGGGAGGAGGGCGTGGCGGTGAGGATGGCGACGATGATGATGATGATGATGATGACGGCGACGAGGTAGCCGTCGGCGTGGATTGGGACGTCTGGAGGGCGAGGACATCTTGACGAGTGGCCACCCATCCGTCACGAGGGCCCTTCCCTTTCCACGCGGGAGGAAGTAGATCGATGAGGTCGATGGAGGCGGTGAGTCCGCCCGCCGCCGCGGCGTGCGGTCGAGGACCGGTGGATGGGGGGTGGACTGCCGCCGCCATTCTTGAGGCGACTTTGGAGGGAGCGGCTCGGTCTTGCACCCGTGAGACGATGGAAGGGGCGGCTCCGGTGCCATGCGATGAGATGAACCCCCCTTGCCGGGCGAGGCGGGGCATAAGCGGTCCCGCCCGGATGAGTCGAGGCGGGGATCTAGGGATCCATCCCAAAAATGCTTCCGCCCGGCGAGGGGGCGTCAACGTGGTTGTTGATTCCTCTGTTTTCATCCTTTTTCCATTTTATTTTGACTTAATGGTTATTACCTTTGTGCGAGTTCTTGCGGTGGGTCACCCCACAGGGCTGGCGCCCAAAAGTCTCGCCCTTCAAGCGGGACAGAGCGGCGTCGCTTGAGTCACCCCCATTTTGGGCGAGGTGGTGCCGGCGTCGGGGCGCGTTAGCCGACCAGTCGGCGCCCATGGTGGCTCCCACGCCCGCGGAGGTTCTTGAGCGGCGGCCTCCTCCGTGGTGGTCGTGGAATAGCCGACCCGAGGGCCACATACCGCCGATGGAGGTGGTCGTGACCGCGCCAAGCCGAGATCGGCCCGGCCGCGCGCGCGGCGGTGGCGCCAGAGGACGCGATGCGATCCACGCCACCGGGGACCCAGTGGATCCACCGTGGCGCTCGAAGCGGCCCGACGACGGGGAGGTCGGGGGGGTCCTCGAGTCTGGTGGTGGTGCCGCCTGAGAGTCGAGAGGAGCCGCCCACCGGCCCCTTTGTCGGGAGAAACCGCTCCCTGCAGCGGGAGCCGCCGCTCGATGGATGGCGCTCGGGACCCGATGTCGGCTCTCTTTCTCGCTCGATGATCATTCCGAGCATGGGCGGGAGGGTCTTGACATCGGGATCTCGAGCATCTTTGAGCATACAGACCCGAGCCGGAGGAGCCCTCCGTGAGGTCGTTATCCACCGCCACTCAAGGTATTTTACGGGCTTTCTTCTTTCTTCGTATGTTTTTGTGTTTCGCATTTACGATACCGTCTTCTTCCTCTTGAGTTCTTGTTGCTCGTGGTGGAATAAATCCCAATTCCTCCATGGCGAGAAGGTGGAGTGGGATCGCCTCTCAAGGAGGCCCGGCTTGCTGAGCGGAACATGGCCTACCTGACTTCTTTGCCGCCCAAGAGCGGGAGACCCAGCACGCGTCGGGGCCTGAGAGGAGGCCCACAGGATGTTCGAGGACCTGTGGCGGCGAGGTCTAAGCTGGAGGGAGGAGATTGCAGACTCAAAAAAGCGAGGCAGGCTGCTGTGAGAGAATGCCATGGCTAATGAGAAGGCCGGCGAGGTCTGAAGGAGCTAGAGATGGAGGCGGGAACTCCGGCGGGAGGCGAGAGAGTAGGGCCCGGCCCTCCAGCGAGAGGTGGACGAGGACGTCGAGGTGGTCCGCTCTCTCCGGCGGAGCTTGGTGATGCGATGAACCGAAGGTTGAGTCTTGAAAATGCCTCCATCAAGCTGGAAAAAGAGGCGCCTATGCACGAAGGACCCTTGAGTTGAGGCGACGAGCACAATCTTCTATAGGCTGCGGTCGGGGTGGTCCTTAATGCCACAGATGTGATGGAGCGGTGGAGACCAGCCAGCTCATGGCTCGTGTCGCGAGTATCACGGCTCGGGTGGGCCAGCTTGAGGAGAGTGCCTTCCACGCCGGGATTACCCGAGGCCTTCACCGTCATACGCTCATTATGGGAAGGAAATCGACACGAAGGTGATGAGCGAAGGCTTCCGTCCACCTCGAGGATGAAGAGCTGGAGGAAATGGAAGAAGATGGTTGCTCCCTTGCAAAAACACAGCGGACAATCTGAAAAGAGATGGTTCTCCCTCCATGAAGTAATTAGTCGAACAATTTTGAGAATAACTTATATGTAATATGTGGACAAGTGTCGATATTTCTAGTGCGGGCGCTTTTAAGTGATTTTAAATCGTAATTTTGTTTTGTTTGATTTTTTGATCTTATCAATCTGTTCCCCTGAATTATACCGCTTTGGTTATAATGCGAGGAGATTGTTCCGAAAGAAAGAAAGGAGGTAGCCGTACCTTAACCACCCTCGAGCAAGGTCCGACCCCTGCATTTCTTTGGGGTTAGGGGTTCTTGGAGATCGAAGCTATGGTTTTGGTGACGGGGTTGGCCGAAGTCCATGGGCGTCATCGCGATATTCCCCACCCTGTCTTCCAGAAATCCCCAATGAGGGACTCTATGGGCTCGGCAAGGTGGGGCCTTGAACTGTGTCCTGTGTTGTTTGGCTCAAGCCCCGAACCTTGTTAGGGTCTAATAGGGGTCGGCTTGTTATTTGCGTGTCACCCCATCCTCGGTTTTACATAATCGGAGGGGTGAGTGAGTGAGCGACACTTGCCTCGGCGGCTCGAGTGTCGCGCTCAACGAGCTCACTAACGAGTACGTTTGTGTGGAATCCGGGTCCATCATTTCTTGATGGGGTCGGAGGGCCCCTCTGGTGGCACTCCACAACTTCTTAACCCGCCTCCCGCGGATGCACGAGTCGTTCGATAAGCTCGGGGGCCGATGGCCTCTCCTCGATGGAGATTACGTAGGTTTGGCTCGGGGTTAGAATCGAACAAGAGAAAGGTCGAGGCGTCCATGTTAAACTTCTAAGCGGGGTCGAGTAGGGCGGCTGGGGCTTGTCTCGGTTATCTCTCCCTGGCTCTGTTTGGCGTGAGGCAGCCTCGAGCCCTTCGCGGGCCGACCTTCGAACCTCGGCCTGTGGTCACCTATATCGAATGAGGCGACAGCCGTTTTGTGGTGCGACACGAATCGTTGGGATGTTTTGCCTATGTATAATATAATTGAAACGAAGGCGGGGTCGATAACGTTACCTTGGTGGCATGAGTGGCGAAAAAGCTCCTACCAGATGGGCTCGGGCCCTGACGTTTGTGACGAGGTTGGAATAACCTGCATAAGATTTGCTATTCTTTGTTTTCGTGTCTTGATGGCGATCCGAGCCGTTTGATTAACTTGGGTAACTTGACAGCTTCTCCTTTGGGGGAGATTCTGTAGGCAGACCCCTCCGATCCCTTCTTTGAGAAGGCGGGCGGTCGAAACTAGGGACGCGGGGGCGTTGAGTATGATTTTTCGGTGAAACGAAACACCGTAGCTATCGGGCGTGGGGTTTGCTAGTTCGTCGGTTTTACTCAAAGCTTTGTGCCCGTATGCGCGCCCTTAGTTTCAAGCGTCTGATGATGGGTCGGGTGAGGGGATGTCTAGGCTGGTTAACATCCTTGGCATCCCCGGCGATGTTAAATGTGTCCCCGCCGTTTGATGGGGTCGGAAGCTCGTGAAAGAATTTTAATGCATAAAGTAAAGTAGAAAGTTGAGATGCTTATCTTTCTTTGGGCGTTAGTTCGTCGTGTCTTACGGGCGAACGCAGCCGACCCAGAGATCCGAAAGGTCTGTCGTTGGGTCGTCCGTGGTCCCGCATGGGGAGGTGAAAAGTTGTGCCGCCTATGTGGGCGCCTTAATCGCCGCGTCCGGGCGGGTCGATGGCGAGCCATACCAGGCGATTACTCGGTTTGACCAAAGGGGATGCCTCGTCGGCCGAGGTATGTCCGTCGATTCCGGCGCGTCCCCTCGAGATATCAATCAGCATTGATTCCGTATTTAAAGAGGAAGGAGAGGTTTTTTGTCCAACCTTTAGCCCTTTCCTTAGCTACCGCGTCTCCTCTTTAAATAGGGAGGGGCGAGAGTCCTCATCCCACCTCGTCTTACGCCTCCGAGCCGCTATCTCTCCTTCTTCTTCCTTTTTCCGCCGAGCGTGTCCGTGCGTCGCGGCACTTCTGAGTGAGGAAGAGTAATGCTAGAGAGAGAAAACTCACAAATTTGCTCGCATGAGTCGGTGTGTGATGTCGAGCGGAGGTTATCCAATGTAGATGAGATGGTGCGTGCTGCCCTTCTTTGAGAGTCGCTGTTGTCGAAGGAGAAGAGAGGCGCGGTGGGCGTCGTCGTCGTCGGCTAACGCCGTCGTCGTCCTATGCTCCTCCTTTGGCGGGGCGGCGTTTCTGCTCATACGCCTTTATCGAGGCTATGGCTTGGGATGATGGCGTAGTCCCCGAATGCCATGGCGGTGGCGTCATTTCGAGGAGTCGCGGCGGATGGCGATGATGGCGTAGTCCCGGGCCTTTCGGCGGGCGTCGTAGATGGTGGCGCCCGAGGATCCAATGAGGTGGTGGGATATCGGGATGCCACCGATGAAGAAGCGTGTACGGCGACCGCGATGATGAGCTGGCTGGCCCGTGTATACGCCCCGGGCATCGCCGATGGAGAGCGTGGCGCGGCGGCCGTAGTAGCACTTTCGTAGTAAAGCGAGAGAGGCGTAATAAAATAACCTTGTGGGGAAGCCCCGAGTAAACAGATCCTCTGAATTTATAAGTATATTGTTCCTTTTTGTAATGAAATCGCTTTGTAAGTGATGAGTTTGTGCAAAAAAATGAACAAAATTACATCCTTTGCTTATGGCAAGCAATTTTTTATCTTTCTCCCTTCTGCGGGAAAAAATTTTGGCGCTTTCAGACCCTTCTCATGGTCTAAGTCATAAGAAGCTAGGAACGTGGGCGAACTAATTCTGATTGAACTGGTGAGCAAAGAGGTTGCGACCCTTTGAGGCGTGGGTGTCTGCATGATCCTACCGGTTGTATTGAGAATCGGTCCCCAAAATCTTAGCCCTTGGGACTTGTTTTATGAGGTGAGCGGAAAACCTAGAGAATGTTTGTAAGTATAACACGGGAGTTTTTGCAAGCGCAATATTTATATCACATATGTCATATGTTATGAACACATGCCACCCCAGGTGAGATCGACCCTCGCCATTTGCGGGGGTGGGAAGTCACTAAGGTCGAGGTTTTGTTATGACAAAATCGATAAGGAAAAGTGTAAGCTTATTTTAAGGATAGAAAGCAGCGTAGTTGCTCGATGTTCCAGGCGTTGGTGAAGACCTCGCCGTTGATGGTTTTCAACCGGTAGGCGCCTGGGCGAAGTACTTCCGTGACGACGTAGGGCCCTTCCCAGGGCGGGGAGAGTTTTGTGGCGGTCCTTGTTGCTCTGCATAAGACGGAGGACGAGGTCTCCGGCGTTGAAGGCTCGACCCTTTTGCACCGTGTCGGCTGTGGTACCGTCGCAGCGCTTGCTTTGGTACTTAGCCGAACGGAGGAGGGCGATGTCGCGGGCTTCATCTAGCTGATCCATGGCGTCTTGGTGAGATGCTTGGCCCCCTTTTCGTCGTATGCTCTTGATTCTTGGTGCTCCGTAGTCGAGGTCCGTTGGGAGAATGGCCTCGGAACCATAGACCATGAAGAAGGTGTGTGGCCGGTGGCCGACTAGGAGTTGTCCTTAGGCTCCGAGAGCACGGTGGGGAGCTCAGCTAGCCAGCGTGCGCCGAATTTGTTCAATCGGTTGAAAATTCTGGGTTTGAGGCCTTGAAGAAGCATGCCGTTTGCGCGTTTGACCTGCCCGTTCGTTCGGGGGTGTGCGACGACTGCCCAGTCGATCCGGATGTGTTGTTCATCACAAAATCGAATGAATTTCCTACCGGTGAACTACGTGCCGTTGTCCGTAAATGATGGAGTTCGGTACTCCAAAGCGATGGATGATGTCGAGGAAGAACAACCGCGGCTTGCTCGGTTTGATCGTGGATATCGGTCGAGCTTCAATCCATTTTGTAAACTTGTCTATGGTGACAAGCGGTGGGTAAAGCCCGGCGCTTTTTTGAGTGGCCCAACCAATCGAGCCCCAGACCCGCGAAGGGCCCGCGTGATGAGGATCATCTGGAGAGCTGGGCGGGAGGTGTGTTTGCGAGCGTAATCTTGGCACCCTTCCAGCAGTGCGTACAATTTGCTCGGCATCGGCTACTACGGTGGGCCAATAGAAACCTTGTCCGAATCGTTTCCAACCAAGGTTCTTGAGTGCGGCATGATGGCCGCATACTCCACCGTGGATGTCGCCCGGCGGGAGTTTTCCCTGTTCGTCGGGATCTGAGTTGCGAAATTCGATGTGACTTCGCTTATAGAGTTCGCCCTTTATAAGAACGAAGGACTTGGCGCGTCGTGTGAGCCATCGGGCTTCCGTCTTGTCGGTCGGTAGCACGTCGTGGAGGAGATAGTCGAGGTAAAGTGTTCTCCAGTCATAGGGAGGATCGGACTCTACTGTTGGGTCCTCTTTAAGCTCCATGACCTCGGGGTCGGGCGGAGCAGTTGGCGGATCGGCCCCGGGGGTCGGACTAGAAGGGCCATCATTGGCTTGTTCCGACCCCGCGTAGCGTACCGAGGGTTTGTGTTGATCACTGGCAAAGACACCTGTTGGGACTGGCTCTCGGCTGGATGCTGCTTTTGCGAGCGTGTCGGCCGCTTCATTGAGGCGCCTGGGGATGTGATTGAGTTCGAGGCCGTCGAATTTGTCCTCCAGACGTCGGACCTCTTGACAGTATACCTCCATCTTGGTGTCGTGGCAGCGTGACTCTTTCATGACCTGGTTGACGACCAACTGAGAGCCGCCCCTGACGTCGAGGCGTCGGATGCCCAGCTCAATGGCGATTCATAGGCCGTTGATGAGCGCTTCGTATTCTGCAGTATTGTTTGACCAGGGGAAATGAAGCCGAACCATGTACCTCATGTGGACCCCGAGGGGGGATACAAAGACTAGTCCTACTCTGGCGCCCTTCTTCATCGTGATCCGTCGAAGTACATTATCCGATTACTCTTGATCGACGGGCTCTTTGGTGGCATCTGGACCTCGGTCCACTCCGCGATGAAGTCGGCTAGTGCACGAGATTTGATCGCCGTTCGGGGACATAAAATGCCACGATCCATCATTTCGAGTGCCCACTTGTGGTTCTTCCCATAGCGTCATGGCTCTGAAACGACCTCGCCGAGGGGGGAGCAGCGTCACCACACCACGGGGTGTGACTCGAAGTAGTGGCGTAGCTTCCTTTTGGTGATGAGGGCGGTGTAGAGGAGTTTACGGATCAGGGAGTAGCGGGTTTTGGAGTCGGATAACACCTCGCTGATGAAATAAGCGGTATTTTGCACCTTGAAGGCGTGCCCTCTTCCTCTCGCTCTACTATTAAAGGCGGTGACCACCGGTGGTGGCGATATATAGAGCGGAGGGATTCCCGTCGTCTGGAGGAACTAGGACCGGAGGTTTAGTCAAAAATTGTTTAACCATGTCAAGTGCCTTCTGAGCCTCGGCTGTCCACTTGAAGTGGTCAGATTTCTTCAGGAGTCGATAAAGGGGGAGTCCTCGTTCGCCGAGGCGTGAAATAAATTGGCTGAGAGCGGCAAGGCATCCTGTGATCCACTGAACCCCCTTTATGTTTTGAATCGGGCCCATCCTTGTGATGGCCGATATTTTCTCTGGGTTGGCTTCGATGCCACGCTCAGAGATGATAAAGCCAAGAAGCATGCCCCTCGGGACCCCGAAAACACATTTTTCAGGATTGAGTTTGATGCCGTTTTCCCGGAGTTTCGCAAAGGTTCGTTCAAGGTCGGCGACAAGGTGGTCAGCTCGCTTGGATTTGACTACGATGTCGTCGACATAGGCCTCAACGGTTCGCTCGATGAGGTCTCCGAAGCAATTAAGCATGCAATGGCTGATACGTTGCCCCCTGCATTCTTGAGACCGAATGGCATTGAAGTGTAGCAAAATGATCCGAAGGCGTGATAAAAGATGTCGCGAGCTGGTGGATTCTTTCATCGTGATTTGATGGTAGCGGAGTATCGTCAAGGAAGCGAGAGGTTTCGCACCCCGAGGTGGAATCGACTATTTGGTCTATTCGTGGCAAAGGAAACGGATCCTTTGGGCACGCTTTGTTGAGCCGGTATAATCGACACATTCTCCATTTCCGCTCTTTTTGAGACAAGAACGAGTTTGCTAACCACTCTGGGTGGTATACTTCCTTAATGAATCCTGCGGCCGATGGTTTGGCTATCTCCTCGCCAATGGCCTGCGTTTCTCCTCGTTGAAGCGGCGTGGCGTTGTTTCAGCGGCTTGGAGCCGGGAGGATTTGGAGAGTATGCTCGGCGACCTCCCTCGGGATGCCGGCATATCCGAGGTTTTCCACAAAAGATGTCTTTGTTGGCGCGAGAGGAAGTCGACGGCGCGCTTTCCTACTTGGAGAGAGCGCGGTCCCGATCTGGACTTTTTTGCCCTCGGGCTGCTGGGGATCCAAGAGGACCTCCCTAGAGCCTTCTGCCGATTTGAACGACCGGTTGATTTCTTTGCGTCGGGTGCCTCTTGACGACCTTCTCCACGAGGGTGGCGAGCTCTTGGAGGCGATGATTGCGGATGCGTGTCCGCAGCATTCGACCTCGCATTAAATGCCTTATTTGGAAAGAGAGTGCCGATGGTGATGACCCGCGAGGGCTCGGCATTTTAACTTCGGTATGTATAATTGGGGGCGACCATGAACTTGGCGTAACATGGTCGCCCCGGGATGGCGTGGAAAGTCCCCCGGGAACCCCACTACATCGAAGGTGAGGATCTCGGTCCGATGGTGGACCGATCCCCAAAAGTGACGGGCGGTCGATCGCGCCCCGATGGTGCAACTTGCCTACGAGCCGCACGCCATGGAATGGTGCTCGGATGGGGCGGAGGTTTGTTGGTCGATGCCCATTTAAATCGGCGTTTTGGCGTACATGATGTTGAGGCCGCTGCCCCATCCATCGATACTTTGGTGAGCCGCTTTGGACCGACGATCGGATCGGCGACAAGCGGGTACCTTCCGGGTGTGGGGCGGCATCCGGATGGTCGGTCGGTCGAAGGTGATGGCGGATTCCGACCACCGGAGGAAGGCTGGCGTGGCGGTCGATGATATAGACCTCGCGACGGGCGACCTTACAGCGGCGCTGGAGTCGTGGGCCGTTGATCCTCGAAGATCATAAAGGCGCCGGTCGGCGTTAGGAAAAGCGTCGTCTTTCTCCTCTGCGTCCTCTGTGGTGGGAACAGGTTCCTTCCCTGCTCCCCTTTGTTAAGTCCCCGGCCAAGTATTTGCGCGCATGAGGCCGCACTCCTTGTATAGATGCTTGGCGGGAAGGCGTGGTTTGGGCATGGCCCCTCGAGCATTTTCTCGAAGTGGTTGGAGTGCCTTCGCGAGCTTCCGCCACCTTTGCGGTCGGCTGCGGACACGAGCGGGTTGTCGCGTCGTTGCTTCTTATTTTTTCTCTTGGTGGGACGGTCGGAGGTGCCTTCGTCGGCGGCCTCGTCCCGCCTCGCCTTGCCGTCGGTGCGGTCGAAGATGGCTCCGACCGCTTCCTCTCTAGAGGCGTGGCTGGTGGCGATGTCCAGGAGTTCCTTGGTAGTCCGCGGCCCCTGCGTCCCAGCTTGTGGACCAAGGATTCGCAGGTCGTCCCGGACAGAAAGGCTCCTATCACGTCGGCGTCGGCGACGTTCGGGAGCTCGTTGCACTGTCGAGAGAAGCGCCGAATGTACCCGCGAAGGGTTTCATTGGCCTTCTGGCGGCAGTTTTTGAGGTCCCATGGGTTTCGAGGCGTTTGTCGTGCCACAGAAGTTACCACGAATCTCCGTCGAGATCCGCCCAACTCTGAATAGCATTGGGCGGTAGGTGCTCCGACCATGCTCGCGCCCGAATCGGCCAAGAACAACGGGAGATTGCGAATAATGAAGTTGTCATCACTTTCGCACCACCGGCTGACATGCAAGCCGATAGTCTTGAGCCAAAGCCGGGATTTGTTTCGCGAATATTTAGGGATGTTGGTAGGCGGTCGATACCTTAGGGGAGCACGCGGCGTTGAGGATGTGTCGGGCGAAGGCACGAGGGGCTGGCGGCGAGGCTCGAGCCGGTCCTTATTCTTGTCGTGGCGCTCACCACGTCGGGGATGATAGCCACGGCGTCTTTGCTTCTCCATCGTCGCCGGTGGGCGCGTCTCTCCGAAAGTTGATGATCTTTGCGTACATCACGGCCATGGCGAGCGTTGATGTCTTGGGGCGATGGAGGGCTGCCCGCCGGTGGCGGTGTTTGGTGTCTGGATCGTCCTTGGTGGGGCGCACCGAGAAGCGCCTGTGGCTGGTGTTGGATTCGCGTCGTCGAGACAACGAACTTTCCGCCTGCTGCGCCGCCGCGCGCTCAAGCAACGTGCGAATCTCCCTGTGGGCCCGGTGATCTTCGGCCGTCGTGGCCTCCGGGAGGCCATGCAGTAAGGTGGTTGTTGCGGCAATGTTCTGGCTGGCTCGGGCAAAGTGAGGAAGGATCCCATCATCGGTGAGGATCCTTTGGTGTATGCGATGCTGGGCGTGGCGCGCTGCTTGCCCCCTCTCTCTGCGGCGTTCAATCTCGCGATTGATGTCCGCGTACTCCGGACGAGCCCTTGCCCGGCCTCATCGATCTCTGCTTGGCGGGCCTTTAGCTTGCTCCATCTTTAGGCGAGATGGGGCTGTCGTCTCTTCCGGATCTGCTTTGTCGGGGTTGTTTGTAGGGTGACCTCTTCCCACGGGCGCTTTCGACGTGACCTTGAAGTCTGCGTCATGAAGCACTCCGGGAAGGGTGATGGCTCCCCTCTTGGAATCCGAGCTAGAAACGATCCGGCTCCTCGTTGAGGAGCCCGTAAAAGAATCTCCGTATCATGTTCAATCGCCCCCACGAACTCAATGTCCGTGGGTGGCCGAACTCATCCGTGGTGCCGGGGAGGTGGCTAGCGGTCGCCCTTGGCGTTGCGAGACCGAGCGGAAACGCTGTCGGGGCGCTCCGTCACGGACCTTCGGACATAGGGTGACGTTGTGCGAGACCTCCCTTGGTGACCGGACTCCCGAGGGAGTTGCCAGCGGGCCCTCAAGCCTAAGGCAGTGAGGTTGATGGAAGGAGAGATGGGGCCGCGGTGGGTCGGGCGCCAACTCTCCTTCTAGTGTGATGATGAAATCTAGGTCGTCGAAGCGCACGTGTGTGCGCCGGGACCAGTCATTGCGTGGGTGGCCATCCGAGGCCTGATTTGGAATCATAAGCCCCCTACAGCGCATGGCTATCGGTGTTTACGTACAAGCACCGGCAAGTAAATTTATAATAATCTGGCGTTAGGCTCGGATGGTGCGCTAAAGGACACAAGATTTATCTTGGTTCGGGCGAAAAGTCCCTACGTCCGGTTTGTTCTTTGCTCGTGTTATTAGCACCGTGAGCGGTTTGCGATAAAAGGGGTACAAGCGATCGAGAGAGGGACTGGTCCCAAGTCTCTGATGGAAGGGTTGAAGGGATGTCAAGAGGTTCGACACAACTTGACTGTGCGTATCTGAGAGTCGTCTCGTTCGATCTTTTTCCCTCTCCTTTATGGAGGAAGCGCATCCCCTTTTATAGATGAAGGGCTGGCTTTACAAGGGTGAGGGCTTTAGGATCGTACTCTACTTAGTCTTGTGGCTCACGTCTATCCGGCTGGTTCTTCATTACGATGAGTCTGCGAAGGAAGATAAGCGCCTACAATCTTGTCGATGTCCTGTAGAATGTCGGGTTGGTTCTGAGAATGCTACCTACTTGCAGGTATGGGCCCTGATCTGATGGTTTTGACTTTTGAGCCTCCCCACCTTGCTCCTTGCGCCTACGGTTCCTATGAGTCTTCGTCGGAGGGGGATGCGGGTCGGGAGTGCAGGTAGCGCCGTGTAAAGGTCTTCTGTCTTGGTGGACTGAGGGTCGGAAGCGGGCGCGCCCGCTCCTTGGGTCCACCAGCGTGGTGACGGAATATCCGTCGTTCGTGGAGATAGCAAATCCTTTTTACGGGCGTAGTGGTTGTCGTATATCTTCGTTGGGTTCCGTGTCCCAGAGCTGAAAAGGCGGCGCCTACAACTCTGAGGTGGAGAGCTTCTTTGTGACACCTTCCGGGGCTCTCACAGGCGCTGGAAGGGCCTAAAGCGCTGTCCCGTCACCCCTGGCGGTACTTTTCCTGCCGAGGTGCGAGATATGGCTCTTGAAACCCACACGGTTGACTGAAACGTCATGTCTTGCCTGTCTCTATCATCTTGAAGGAGCAGGGAGAAGTGGTCGGTAAGATGAATCCAATCTTTAGATATGGAGCGAGTGAGGCTTGTTCCTTGCCATCGGGCGAAGCGGAGACCAATCCCTATCTCTGGGCGAGACCGACCACTGCTCCTCCTCGGGGGCGAGGCGCGGAGTCTATCCCTCAGCCCTCGGGGCGAGACCGAGCCCGCCCTAAAGCGTCGTCAGGCGAGGCGGAGACTAGCCTGGGCCCTCGGGCGAGACCGAGCCCACCCCAAAGGCGTCGAGCGAGGTGGAACCAAGCTCCTGTCATTCCCGTGAGGGATGAAGCAACGCTCTTATGCATCCAGAAATTTTTAACGTTCGGTGGTTATTGGTTCCACCTTCTGGGGTACCCGGTATTAGGTCCCCGACAGTATTGGTAGATTTGTCTCAAAAAAAGTAACTCTCATGCATAGTGGTACCATATTGAACTTTTGATCATGGATTGCTTGTGTATATTGAGCTTGAACATAATTTACAAATGGTATGCACAGATTCGTGTCACGTAACATTTTCATAATAGTGGAATTTGGTATATATATATATATATATATATATATATATATATATATATATATATATATATATATATATATATATATATATATGATTTGCCGCCAACGTATCATATTACTATAAGTTATTGATCAAACTTGTGTCTTGAGGAATCGTTTTAATGTCCAAAATGTCACTGTTTTGTGATGGGAGGGATCAGTTCAAAGCAAGTAAAATTCTGCTCAAAAGAAGATGGACTGTTCGCCGGCGCCCCATGGTTTAGTTCCTCCGGGAAAAGAAGCTCACTTTTCTCCCTCTTCGAATCTATGCGTACAATACACAGCTTCGCCAAAAGGGCATCTGCTTATGAATATTGTAAAGACCCAGCTAGCCTGATCGATTAGAAAAGACATGTGTGAGCAACTTACTCAAAAGTTTCTTAATGAGCTACACACATGCAGCCATCTTAGCAGAAAGTCGAAAGGAGCGAGGAATGAGAAGCCAAGAGATCAGCAAATAAACTTTCATTTGTGCGATGGAGGGAGTATAGAAAGATGTCAATGCCATCTCATTGTGCCTTAGTTTAGTCGTGAAGGGAAAACAGGGTCAGGGATCAAGCTAACAAGGGGCCGGCACTTGGGCGAAATGATCGCATGCATGTGTGAAGAATCTTCCTTCGTCACTACTACCAGTATATAGTACTGTGCCATGTTTTTTCGGCAAAGCAATCACTACAAGTCATAAGGGTTGAGCTGTTCGTGCGCATAGTTTATACAGTATGCATGTGATCCATTGGCAAAATTAGCTTTCTACCATTTGGTCAAGGCAATCAAATAAAGGTTGAACATATATAAGTCATTATTTTTCCTATTATTTAGCATATATATTTAAAACATAACCTTTTTGCATTATCTGCAGATATGTATATATAACGACACAACACTAAATAAAGACCACATGCAATGCAAGCATGAAGAGAAGTTTGCATTATCTCAGTGCCTAAATCAATTTATCTTGTTCGCTGATGCTGAAATTTGGCTTATGCTGATGCTTATGCTGAAATGTTGTGAGAGAAAAATACTGTTCTATGGTTGAAAAGTAGTTCTGAATAAGCTCAAGCGAACAGGGCGAGTCTGCCCAAAAAGAAAGAAGGAACTAAAAAGGTGAAAACAAAATGTTCTACTAGTAGTAGACACTATAGCTAGGTACCCGGCAGTTATCACGGACACATGGATGCAAAGGATATGTACAGATTAAGCTAACCACCATAATCAATTGGTGTGACGAGATAGGGAGAATAGTACTCGATCTCATGATCCCATCCATCGATATGATCTCAGCAAAGAAGCCCTAATTAAAACAAGCAAACAAAGGCTTGATAAAAGCTGCCCATCCAATGAGTATATGAGACACATTCCCCCTTCAAAAAAGGGGGCCGGGGCCACACCGATGCAGCAGGGCACAAAAGCAAAGAGATATAGACAAAGCCCTTTCTTTCTCTCTTTCACCACCCCTCTATCTCAAGCTAGCTATATATGATCCCCCCATGCCCCCAAAGCCTTTCCACACAAACACGACGATATACGCACCTTGAGCTTTCCACCCCATAAAGCCTCCCTTGGCACCTCTATCCCACTAAGGAGCAAAAAGAGAACGAAGAGAGGGAAAGGAGCCAAGCAAGGCCTGGTACTGGTAGTGTGTGTGACCTTGGGTTGTTGCTTGGCCAGGGCATTCACTCATCTCATCAGCCCTCAAGCCCATTAAAAGAAGCAAACTCCCTAACGCTCATGGCACTACTGGTCAAGAGGCACCACCAAATGTTGGTCTCCTCCTCCACCTCCTCGTCGTCCCCTTCGGCGTCCCAACAGCAGCGGCAGCCGCTGCCGGCGCAGCCGCCACCTCCTCCCTCCTCCTCCTGCCTCACCGACCAGCAGCCGTCCCCCGCCAAGCGCAAGAGGCGCCCTCCCGGCACGCCGGGTACGTTATACGTGCGTTCATTCTCGTTCATTCGTTATTAGACGCGTCTCGATCGATCATATCTTGCATGCATGATGTGTATCTATCGTCAGGGCGCACTTTGCTAATGCGTGCACCGTGTGCCTCTCCCTGTATGTATGCATGGCTGATGAGATATACTCCTATGTGTCTGTGTGTGCCCCTGTACTACAGACCCCGATGCGGAGGTGGTGGCGCTGTCGCCGCGGACGCTGCTGGAGTCGGACCGGTACGTGTGCGAGATCTGCGGGCAGGGGTTCCAGCGCGAGCAGAACCTGCAGATGCACCGTCGGCGGCACAAGGTGCCGTGGCGGCTCGTGAAGCGGGCGCCGCCTCCTGCTGGCGGCGAGGACGGTGCAGCAGCAGGCGGCGGTGGTGGCGCTAACAGCAGCACGGCGGGAGGCGGCGGTGGAGGCGGCGCGCCCCGGAAGCGCGTGTTCGTGTGCCCCGAGCCGAGCTGCCTCCACCACGACCCCGCCCACGCGCTGGGCGACCTGGTGGGCATCAAGAAGCACTTCCGGCGCAAGCACGGCGGGCGGCGGCAGTGGGTGTGCGCCCGCTGCGCCAAGGGCTACGCCGTGCAGTCCGACTACAAGGCCCACCTCAAGACCTGCGGCACCCGCGGCCATTCCTGCGACTGCGGCCGCGTCTTCTCAAGGTACCCCCACATGCCACATCTACGTATATACTCCTAGCTAGTATGTAGTGGAAGATTAGTGCTCGACCGGGCACACGCGTATACATACGTGCATGCGCACGTACGAAACCACGCACGCACGAACACACGCGCGATCCGGGCACCCGGTGGTCCAAATGACCTGCCGCTTCGATCGTTCGGTCGTTCCGGTGGGATCGGAGATGGACAGAGGCTTGCATGGAGATAAGACAAAAGCCTGGTGCCGGCCGCCCGGCCGGCTTGCGCGCGAGTAGGGCCCTGCCTGGCTGCCTGTGTGATGAGCAGGGGCAGCCGACACCAATTGATTAGGGTCTGATCCCTTGTTTAATTAGCGATAGCAAGCTGACCACATCATATACTAGCAGTAGTTGCATGCGTCCATGCGTACGGACATGGGTGGGGCTATGCTTTGCTTGCATGCTAGCTAATCATAATCATGATATCTATCCATCTATCTATCGAGCTCAGCTACCGAATATGAATATATAGCTGATGACGACCGAGTGGGTTCCATAGTATCTAAATATCCACTACTATTAGTGAGGAGGGAAGAAATGGCATCTTTTTTTTTCTTCTTTTGCCAAGAACAAGAACAAAAAAAAAAGCAGATCATATCATAACGATGGTGGCACACGCAGTGCAGTGGGATATGATCGTTTCGGTGGCGGGTTGCGGTAGGACCGAAAATTCCAACGCGACGGGCGACAGCGATGCCGCATCCACCAGAAACTGTCTTGGCGCATGCGTTTTTCTTTCTCCCCACTGTGCTCACGGAAACTCGAGAGAATCTGACATGCATCGATCAATCCATTCATGCTATTTAGTTTCACTGTTATCCTTAACGACACGTCGGGTAAAAACACACTCTCTCCCCCTAATGAAATGATGTACATGACTTGTGCATGTTCGAGAAAAAAAATAAAACCACTATTATTTAGCTCCTTCGGGTAAAAAAGTTATAAGTTGTTTTTTCTTTTCGAGGTATACAATTTTTGTTACGTGTCTACGTATACATTATGTTTAGATATATATATACACTAAAAGTTATGTATCTAAAAAATTAGAATGACCTGTAATTTAAAATAAAAAAAATAAATACTTGGCATGCCTACATACTTATGCATGCACTCGGAGCTAGCATGCAGAGACTTTGACCATATGCTCAGGTGAACATGTTACTAGCTCCTGACGGAGTTAGGAACAACTGACCAGACTAGCCAGCAGCTGAGCATTCAGCGAGTGGTCGTCAAAGGCTCTCTGGGTAGAGACAAGCTGCTCCATTCCTCGGACCCCCTGGGCCCGATCCACCAAAGTACAGGCGCCACACCCACACACACGCACCGCGCACCACGGCCGCCGCGCTGCGCAGCGCCCATGTGCTCTGCTCCGTCCACCTCCTTTTCCTACAAATCAACAACAACACCGGCATGGCCTAACACCTTCAATTATTGGCATTGGCACAGCCACACTCTCTTGTCACTGACCAGCACATAGATGTACCACCCGGACGGCAGGACATGCCTCTTTCCATCTCGATGCATATGGGACCTCATACACATGCATGCATGTCTCCATAGCTTCCATTCCATGTTACAATTAGATACTAAGTACCTACGTGTACATATACACCTAGGTATATATGTTCACTTTTCCTAATCGTCAGCAGGCGATACCGTATCTACACTCCTGCCTTGATTTTTCCTCCACATCCAGCTAAATCTCAGCCTTACATGTTTATGAGTCAACGGTGAAGATCGTGGCCTGAAAACATACTATATTTTAGGCACTTAAAATATAGCAAGTGTCATATATGTTAGTGGTCCTTGGATTGATCATTTGTTTTTTGCTCGCTCATTCAGGCTAGTTTGTTTAAATCCAGGATATAAAGTTTTCTTGTCATCATCGTATCACATAGGGGTGTCGCGTATATGGTGTTCGGATACTAATAAAAATATAAATTACGAATCAAAATCAAGAATCCATGAGGCGAATTTATTAAGCCTAATTAATCCATCATTAGTACATGTATTCTTTGTAGCACCACATTGTCAAATCATGGACTAATTAGGCTTAAAAGATTCATCTCGTAAATTAGTTATTTTTTAGTCTATATTTAATACTTTATGCACGTGTGTAAACATTTAATGGGATATGGAGTAAACTTTAAGGAGGAACTGCCTAATGTATATATATGGCACGTGCTCATCCAAAAAAAACTGTATACATAATAATCATGTACTGTAGCTGTCGATCCCCTCAACTGAAATCGATGCTTCGAGTGGAAGCCAATTATCACCCTGTTCGCTTGATCGTATCTGCCATGTTTATCAGCCATGATAAATGTTTTTCTTTCACAACAAAACAGCATCAGCCGGTTTACAAGCCATAGAAACGATTATGCGAACATGGTGTATATTGCCACTCCCTAAGCTAGATTGTTGTTGGATCGGCACGCACCGGTCGGTCTCCATCGCCCATCGCTAGCTGCTGCCCGTGATCGATGCGTTGCTTTCCCGGCGTGTAGGCTCGCGCGCGCGAGTCAGCATGCAGGCGATCAGCCAATCATGCATACACGCCGTGCGGTCTCTTTCCTCTCACGCGCGCCCGCCCGGCGCCCGCCCAGGAAGGCACCTAGCGTCGCGGTGGCGGTGCAAAGGGGCTTTGCCATCTCGCGCACGCACGCATGTGACGATCCCTACTCGTGACAGCGACATGCAGCCTCTCTACTGATCTGATCACCGTAACCACCCACGTTAGCGAGGAAGGAGCAGATAATGTTGCTTTTATTCGGTGCAGGGTGGAGAGCTTCATCGAGCACCAGGACGCGTGCAACTCCAGCCGGATGCGCGGCGAGGCGGTGGTGGCCGTGCCGCCGACGGCGCTCCCGGTCATCCGTCCCGCCGTCCCGCGGCATCCGCCCACGGTGGCACCGCCGCCACCGGTGCTCCAGCTCCTCCCGGCCTCCTCAGCGGCGGCATCAGCGCCGCTGCTGACTAGCACAACGACCACCTCTCTGTCCACCACCACCACAACCGCGTCCCAGCAGCAAGAACCCCACGCGGCGGCGGCGGCGGCGACGACGACGAAGCTGCAGCTCTCCATCGGTCCCACCGTCACGGCGGGAGTCGACGCTGCGGCGTCGGCGGGCGCCGTCGGCGAGGAGGAGGAGGACTCCGAGGCGGAGGAACTGCGGCGCGCGGTGGAGGAGAAGGCCGCGGCGGACGCGGCGCGGGAGCGGGCGCGCGGGGAGGCCGCGGCGGCGGAGCGCGCGCTGGACGAGGCCCGCCGCGCCAGGCAGCGGGCCCGGGCCGACCTCGAGAAGGCGTGCGCTCTGAGGGACCACACCGCGCTCCTGCTCGCGCAGGTCACCTGCCACGCGTGCCGCCAGCGCTCGCTCGCCGTGGCCGTCGCCAGGGTCGGCGGCGAGGGACACGCCGGCCCCGCGGTGGCCTGCGACTCCATGAGAGGAGGCGGCGGCTTTGGAGCTGCTGGCATCTAGCTCCACCACTCGTGCATGCCATGCACAGCGCGGCTGGAGTTTGTGTATGTAGAGCTAGCTATGCTAATTCGTATGTAGGCCGGCCTTGTCGATCGTGTCGTGTGGCCATTACTGCATGGAATGCAACCACGCACCCGCTTGGTTTTTAGGGTGCTACAACGTGCAACTTGGGCCTGGTGAAGGTATGAATGAGATCATGCACGTCAAAAGACTCAAGTGTGTCTACGAGATTCCACTCCAATTTGTCATCTTCAGAAAGCAAGGGGGCTTCTTCATTGCATCTCTTCCTTGCCTGTGGTTGCCATCCGTTGCACTTCTTTGCCTCCTGCCCTCCCCACACTACACGTCTGACGTCTACACCACCGTCGGTCGGCTATATGCTCGAGGATTCCAGTGACGCAAGCACTAAACTGATTCCACCATAGCATATATATATTACTCCATCAATCCCAAATTATAAGTTATATTCTAACTTTCTTGGAGAGTCAACGAATCTTAAGTTTGACGAAATTTATATAGTAAAATAATAACATTTATGATGCCAAATAAGTATCACTAGATTCTTCATTAATTATTTTTATAATATACATATTTAATATTATAAATATGTAATTCTTTCTATAATTTTGGTCAAATTTGAGATGCTTAGACTCTCTAAGAAAATTGGAATGACTTATAATTTAAAACGGAGGAAGTAGTTGCATAGCAAAAAGTTTTGTACCCTAAGACATTTTGGCACGGAGGAACCTAAGACATAGCATATATATATAGTTGCATAGCATATATAGTTGCACTTCTTGATTGCAAGATTTGCTTGGTGGTGGACTGGTGGTCTAATACACGAATCATTAATTCTTGACTTGGTCAGGAACTCCTGAGCAAAGTAGTCATCTGCCTTGCTCTTTCACTTAGGGATCGAGCACTAGTTTCAGCCTCGCTGCCTCCACAACTAGGGATGTAATAGCATTCGAGGTGGAGGCGATGAAGGCAATAACGATGTCATCCTGGAATCTAGATCGTCGACTTCCTATATATTATCAATGGGTCCTCAAACCCTATGAAATCTGGTGCATAGAGAGAGAGAGAGAGAGAGAGAGAGATTTACATGTGGGCTCTACCCCAAGTCCCCAACCCTCATGTGGGACTCACTGGTCAAAGTCTAAGACATGGGGGCCGGATCCAAAGTGACTTTGATACATCGAGGCACAAAGTAAGTTAAGGCCCAAAATTGACATTTTGAATGTTAGGGACCTGTTGGATGATATTGTAGGACGTTTCAACAAGGACCTAAAAATGTAATTTACAAGCTCAGACAGCTAGACGACAAATGAAGACAAGTTTAGGGACTATCCATGATTTTACTCTTAAATCTAAACACTCCTGAGATCTTGTTGGCTATACATCCATATACAACACTCAGATCATGTTGCCTATACATCCATATAAATGTGTGTACGTTAGACCATGACCACTCATCCAAGTCGTCCCATGTTTTTCTTCGTCAGGAATCGATCTTTTATATAAAGAACAAACTAGCTATCTGTAAGTATAATGGTCCAATGTCCCAGGATTCGTTCACGAGAAAGAAGAGATACCAAAAAAACGAATGATTTTACAGAATAATAATCTAAACTTTTGTAGTTTTGTTAGATGAAATGACATGCACTGCTTTATGGCAAAGCTCAGAGAATAATCTATCTAGAATTTATGAGAATTTTATTAGAAGTACTATGTGCCGAGAAAAGAACCTCAGATTGGATAACTAGGCCCCCGACATGGTACTGTCGGCCTGGGCATTTTTTAACCGCAAACCGAACCGAACCGAACCGAACCGAACCGAAGTGTCGGTTTTTTCGGTTTTCGGTTTGCGGTTCGGTTTCTAGTTTTGCATTGTTCGGTGTTCGGCTTTGGCTTCGGTTTTATACTCAAACCGAACTGATTAACCGAACAAACACTACAATATATATACCCGAGATGAAACCCTAGCCCACTCAGGCACTCACCCGTCAACCTCCCTCCCTCTCCTCTCCCTCACCCGTGCGGCGCATCTCCAGAGCGCGCAGTGCGTGGCGCATCCCTCCTCTCCCTCAGTCTCTCCCTCCCTCTCTCACTCCGAACCCTCCATCCACTCCAGAGCTAGCAGCGGGGCGGTGCATCCCTCCCTCTCTCAATCCTCTCCTCCTCTCTCCAAGTGAGCAATGGCGCCAGGCGCCCGCCCCTCCCGTCTGCTGCATGGCGGCGCGCGGGTGGCCGCGCCTGCCCATCCGACTCTGATGCCCTGGTGGTGGCGTGGTGAGCTGGTGGCCACGCCCGCCCCTCCGACGAGCTCCCTTCGGCCTGGCGGCATGGATCCAGCGAGCGGGTGGCGGATCCGATGGGTGAGTGGCAGATCCGGTGAGCTGGTGGTAGATCCGCGCGAGGTGGTAGCCGTCTGCGCGCCTCGGCGGATCCTGCCACGTCGGGGGCTCACGGCGCTCCTGCGAAGGCCCAAGGCCGGATCTGGTGGCGGGGAGGCCGGATCCGATGGTGGGGAGGCCTGATCCGGCGAGCGGCGGCGGCAGCGGCGCGAGGACGGGCCTGTCCTTAGAATTTTCTCTTTTTTGTTTTTTTTAATTCGAATAACCGAGGCGAGCATTTTAGCCGAGGTGGGCTAGGGTTTTATGTCTCGGTTAATTCGGTTAAAACCGAAAACCGAATTAAAATACCAAAACCGAATTCTGCGGTTTTCGAGTTTCTAGAAACCGAGCGACGATGTAGGCTGGAAACCAAAGTTTTTTATAACCGAATAAACCGAACCGAATTAACGGTTAAAACCGAACGCCCAGGCTGACGGTACTGGACCGGTGTAGCAGGTTGCACTGCTTGCAACTCGTCGGCTTGGCATCAGTGCTTGTGCTTCCGTCCCAGCAAAAGCGGGCATTGCAACAGCAGGAATGCAGGATGGCCTCCCGCTCCGGCCTCCCTTTAGCAAAAGGAACCAAAAAACGCCTTTACTCCTGGCCTGCGTTCTTCACGTGTAACAGCTTTTTACCGCACGGTCACGCCGGCAGTGCCAGTGCCAGGGCCATCCATTTCATCCGGCGCTGAATGCTCTGTGAAAACACACACTGGGCATGACCCTTTTTACTGCAGAGAAGAGAATATGCTCTCTCTTTCTCGCCTGGGGACCTGCGCGCTTAAGCTTTACTACCATGGTTGCCACTACACAAATTCGAATACTTACGTTTTTCCCTTGCCATAATAAATAAACAAATTAAAATGCCAGCATTTTTCTCCATGATCATAATCCAGGGAAAATGATGTTACCCTGATAAGATTGACAATGCTGTTTGACCAAGCTAGAAAGCAAATATTCGCTAGACAACGTCCTACCACGGCAGGCATCTAGACATGCATGCTGCATCTAGGCATGCTTGGCGATGCTCGGGGATATATAGTAGCAACTCCATAAAGCTGTGATGGCGCAATGATACCGTCGCGGCCTTGCAAACTTGCTTTTGTTTTTCTCGGATTTTTTTTTTATGTTGTTCCTTTGGTTGCACCAACGTAAGCAGGCACGCAAGTCTGAACCCTGAACCCTGAAGAACAGACATCTGGTCCTGCAACGAGCAGGAGCAGCGACCCCGGCCCGTTGCCTGGCGAGCCAACGCTGAAAGCTCGGCCCTGTGCCCTCTGCCCTGGGCCGGCCCACGGCGGCTTCCCGGCCGTGAGGTCGCTACTCATGAATTTTTTTTTTTTTTTGAATCATGATGAGCCGTGGCTGATCAGTGCTTGCGAGAGGATCGAGCGGGTCGCGGAGACGCCAGGAAAGCGGGGCCGTCAACGGGGAGGCCGAGTGGCCGCAGGTCACAAGTGCGAGCGCGCGTTTTTGCAGCATGTGGTTGTTGACTTGTTGCCTTGTTCGATATGCCGTGTACTTCTACATTCGGTTCTTCGAGAGGGACAACTACAGGTTTTCGTGTGCCATGTTCTAGCTATTGCTAGTTCGGTCGGTTTAATTTTGCTGGCGCTAGGTGCCGCGCGCGCAAATGATCGAGGTTTTCGTGTGACTTGTGCTAGCTATTGCTACTTCGATCGGTTTTGCTGGCGCTAGGTCTGCTGCGCTCGTCGCTCCTGCCGCGCAAAGGATGTTCACCATCCAGCATCTCCGTCGGATCGGTACCATACCATAAATTCACGGTGCTTACTATAATCCTTTAATTTATTTCACGCCCAGCTGCACACTAAAGCATCATCATTTTTGTCGCAGATGGAAACAACATAAAAAAAACCATTGTTGAGCACGAGCCACTCCTTGTCACGACGGGGAGCTCGTCGATCGATCCGTCATGCATGGCAGCCTGGCAGCGCGGACGTTTACTTGTATTGTATCTCGCCGTCCCAGAGCTCCTCGAGGGACTTGTACGGCCCCAGCTCGGAGACGTAGCGGCGGCCCTGGTTGATCTTCCGCTGGGGGATCTTGCTGATGCGCTGCCTCTCCTCCTCCGTCAGCTCCCAGCCCACGATGTCCAGGTTCTCCTTCATCCGCCCCTCGTCGAAGCTCTTCACGATCAGGCAGTCGCCCTGCTCGTACACCCACCTCAGGCACACCTGTTTGCATCCATCCATCCATCGCGAGAGCATCAGTTAGAGAGTGTCCAGGGCAGGCATTTCTTTCAGTGCGTACATATTAGGTTGGCGAGAGGATGCTATATATGCGTGCCTGTGCCACGGTTTTGCCCTTGGACTTGGCGATCTCGTGCAGGACACAGGAGTCCATCACCGAGTCGCTGCCCCAGTGCGTGCCCTTGGCGCCCAGGGGCGAGTAGGCGCATAGCTGGATGCCCTTCTCCCTGCAGAACTCCCTCAGCTTATGCTGCTGCCACACTGGGTTGATCTCAACCTGCATTATATTTATATATTATTACCCCAAATTTAAACTTGCCAATGGTCTCCATCCATGTTTAATTTACAACGAATATAGATGGCGAGAGTTGGCTGAAAGTAAGTGGAGGACCGGGCGGACCTGATTGACTACGGGAGGGATGGTGGCGAAGGACAGCAGGGTCTCGAGCTTCTTGCAGGAGAAGTTGCAGACACCGATGGCCTTGGCGAGGCCCAGGCGGTGGCACTCCTCCATGGCCTCCCACACGGCCCGCATGTCGAATGGCTCGAAGTCCTCGGGAGTGAAGGGGGCCGTGAACCTCCCGGCCTTCATGGTCACGGGCCAGTGGACCATGTACAGGTCCACGTACTCCATCTGGAGATTGCTGCATATGGATGGTTGCGCCGATATAATAACCTCCGTCAGATCCTCCAAACTTTATTTTAGTTTGGCGCAATTAGCCGATGATGTAACTATTATTGATGGTTGCGACCTCCGTCAGAATGTCAGATCCTCCAAATTTTATTTTGGCGCAATTAGCCGATGATGTAACTATTATTTTAAATTAATAAAGTTGTCATGATGGCTTTCCCTAAAAAAGCTCCGTCAGACCAAATCATGATAAGAAAGAAACCAGAACCAAAACCAACCGGAGGTCCACGAAACTGGACCTAACACTAGCAAGCATGGTACTTTTTTTTTGATTCAGCAAGCATGGTACTTCTATGTACGAGTACGTCTCAAACGAGAGTAAAAAAGAGCTCAGATAAAAACATTACAATAGCGCCTGCACCATCGAGTATGACAATATAGGCTGGCAGCCACGTTTACAATCTAACTGTTCCACCCAACTGTACTGAAATCAATTCTTGGGTTACTGCTAACATAGTACTACAGTTTAAGCAGGAAGGCACTAAAAGCAGCAAGCAAAGGAACCACTACCAACTACAACCAGTAGAGATTCATGTCAGGCAGCCGACTAATTAGATTCTGTGTTGTGTGCTGAAAGCCTGAAAGTACACATCGACACTAGAACCTTAATTTGAACTGGGAGTATGTATTATACTAGTAGTATTTTCCTTACAAATTTTTGGGAGTACTAATCACTAACTACACTTAAAAATCACCAACTACACTTCCCAAAAAATATATCCCCGTCTTGTCCCTATGATAAAGAAAGGACTGTCGCGTATGATGTAGTGTACTAGTGTAGTGTAAACGAGTTATCGAGCACAACGTCTAAACTTGAAACAGAGTCCCACTTCCTATCCCAAATCTGAATCAAACTAACCAAGCATACCATTCACGATCCATGTCCATCCGTGCACGAATCAAAGAGCATGTAAATCTCAGACGCAGCAATCGCGGCAGCGAAACCCAAGCCGCGGCAGAACAAGGAAAGAGGAACCAGCGCACGCACCTGAGCGTCCGGCGGAGGGCCGGGAGCACCCTATCCGGGTGCGCGTCGGCGCACCAGACCTTGGACGTGATGAAGAGCTCCCCGCGGGAGGCGACGGCGCCCGTCCGCACGGCCTCGGCGGCGGCGTCCCCGATGGGCGCCTCGGTGGCGTAGTGCGCGGCCGTGTCGAAGTGGCGGTAGCCGAGCTGGATGGCGCGGAGCACCGCGGCGCGGACGGGGTCCGGCCGCGGGCCCTGCACCGCCGTGCCCAGGCCGATGCGCGGCAGGCCGCACGGGGCTCGCCCGGCCGCGCTCATGGTCCCCAGTTCCCCCCACCCACACCCTCGCGGCGCGCGGCGCGGTGTCGACACCTACGGGCTCGGACTTGACTTCGGTTGTGTTGGGCTGCCACACATGCGGGCACGGCAGATATACTCACGGACACGGCTGGGGAGTGGGGACCTGGTGGGTTTGGGCTGGCGTCGCCGGCAACGGTCAGTCGGTCACGCGACCTCCGTCCACCTCGCTGGCCCTTCATGGAAGCCGTGACGGATCAGTACAAAATACTCCTTGCAGGTTTGGTGCAGAAGGGAAAAGAGACAGCGATGGTCACCACTCAGGCACTCACCACCGGGAGAGGCGCAGATCATGCCACCATGCGGTTTTGTTGTATCGCTGAGACCTGAGACACTGGGCACGTTCATGCCGTCCGTCCCCGCGCCCCCGCGCTGCGTCAGCGTCGCGGACTATATCATCTCGTAAGCACGCCGCACCGCATGCGACATACACTCGCCGCTCCGGCATTCCTATCCGATAGGAACCTTTGGTTGTGCTGTGATTGTTGCCTGGTTGGCGAGCTGTCTGTCAGGGTGCGATCTCGGTGAGCTGCAATCAAACAGCCCCTGAACTGCCTCAGCGGTAGTACATAGTACCGAGTAGGGACTAGCGAAGCCTCAACCAGAGTTGCATTGCAACTTGCAAGGTTGCGGCTGCACCATTTTCTTGACCGCCGAGCCATAGCGTTTGAGCTCAGCCTGTTAGCTTGCTCGTAAACGATCGTAAATTTCCAGTCAGGAACAGTGTTTTTCTCTCACACCAAACCAGCCAGCAGTAAATAATCCACGATACGATACGACCTCCCGAACAGGCTCGCGAGCTTCTCTCACGTGTCTAAACATAAACCAAATTGGTACCATACCCAGAAGAATACAGCGTGCCAGAGAAGCGTGCTCAGTCGAGCCAGGTTCTCGCTTTTTGGGGCCTGCTTATATGGAAATACGATGATGAGCAGACGGTAGGTAACATTAAAAAAAAACATTTAATACGTTTATAGCCTTATAGGGTGTTTGATCCACAATCATCTCCTACGAAAAGCATCGCTGAAAGTAATAATGCAAATACGCGACAGGAGTACTGTATAATTCCAACACTCCACAATGAACAAGAAAGAAAATGATACACATACAAATGGACCTGCCTCAGGCATCGTCTCTACACTTCTATTATTATTATATGCTTTAGAGAATATATATGACAACATAACATGGGTATTCCACAGATATTCAGGCATGTCACGGTTCCAACAAAGTTATAGTACTGTCTGACGTCACTAGGAGATAATACATAGGACGAAGGAAAAGACGATTTTTATCACAGCAGTCACAAAAACAGAACAAATTTATAGGTTCATTACCTGTTCCTATAAATAATGGCCTAATCTGAAACATGGCAATCTCTAGCTGCTCCTGTTGCACGCGAGAGCTAACCTTTTCTATATTTGAGACTTCTCAGTTGGCACCAAAAACGGGTACAACTCTGCTGCTCTTCATCTTCCAACAACAGCTCACTCACACTTGATAGATTTGTATATGTGGCGGACAAAGAACAAGGCCGCACGGAAGCCCACCATCCCAAGCATCAAGAAGAATGCATAGCAGATGCAGGCCATGTAGCCAAAGAAGAAAGATGTCTGCATGAAGCCAGACATATCTGATCGCGCATAGTAGTAGTACAGGCAGTAGCCGTATACGAAAAAAAATCCAGTTGATCCTCCGCATAGGAATGACCTGCAGCATAAACAAATCAGCGCTGCATTTGACCCAAAATGTTAAAAGGGTCAGGATACTTGTTCGATCAACCATTTTATGTTTTAAAAGCAGTCTACACTCTACACACATAGTATCACATAACTGAATTCAGTGCTACAATAGATTTCAGCAGCTGACTTCTTATGTCATTCAGATAATAGATGCTCTCATGACATTTTGCTTAACTACCTCCAGTGACAAATTTGTTAAAGGGAGGACTAATCAGGAAGCCTATTAGTGTGGCAAAAAGATAACCGACCACAGGAATTGCTTCTATGCTCTCAACAAGTTGAAGTAGGTTATAGTGATATAATAGACTTAATAAAATATAACTCTGCTACTCAACCGATAAATTTCAGATAAACCGACCACAAGAATTGCTTCTAGGCATGTAGTAGGTTATAGTGATATAATAGATTTGGTAAAATATAATCTGCTACTCAATTGATAAATTTCCTTTCCATGTTATTCTTTTTTTAAGGAGCATCAACACACTCATGTAAGTATTCATTCGAAAGCAAGATTTAGAGGAAAATAGTGTACCTCCACCACCACTCATGGTCTTCAGCAGCAAGCTGGAAGTATGTCAGTGCAACAGTGATGAATGCAGTGACAATAAGGAGGATGATAAAGACAATAAACAGAATGCTGTAGATTGTGTAAATCCTGTGGCCCCAAACACTAGCAAAGATGTAGTATAGCTCGATGTATATGGCACTGAAAGGCAAAAACCCAGCCATTGCCATCTGTGGAATAGTTCTCCGGTACCAGGGAAGTGGAGGAATCTCCCTGGGGTATTTTGTGGTACGGCAAGGAGCTTGGAATTCACTTTTGCTGTTTTTACCAGCAATACCTCCCAAAACAAGCAAAGGAAATGTGACCAAGGTCCAGATGAGCACAATGACACAGATAGTGCCAAAGGGCAATGCTGCTGTTGCACTATAAGCAATAGCAACAGTGTTCAAGAAGCAAAATGTCAGGAGGAGAGGTCCACAGAACAGGCATCCTGTCAATAGCAAGTTCCTCACCTGTAGATGGAGGCAAAATGCAACATTACTACCATTAAAGAAAATACTATTTCAATTTGGTCACATACACATAAGGTGAAGGCAGTACATACCCAGTTTGTCCCCTCCAGCTGACAATAGAAAGAGGTAGCAATGTATCCAGCAATTCCTGAAGTGAGTGCATAGATGACAACCAATGCAGTAAATAGTGCACCACGGTTGTAAGGGTAGAATACTCCAACAAGTGCAAGAAGGAATATAAAGGTTGTGCTGCAGAGGTGCCACAGAAAAGATGGTTAGATATATTCTTGACAAAACAATGAGCTGGTGGAATAATTTCAGCCATGCAAATATTATATATAGAGAGAGAAAATAGCCACAGTAACTTACAGGGCAAATAGTTGAGTTCCTGTGCCAAGAGCAGCGGAAAATAGCGACTTGTTCTTTGGGAACCGGAAGACATCACCATGGATATACTTCCATCCAGACTCTTCCTGGTCATCAGCTGCTTCTTCATCATGAGCATACCTTCAAAGTGAAAATGTAGAGTCTAAAGTAAACATACAGATGTATATGCAACTGAATTTAAATAAACATACAGATGTATATGCAACTGAATTATATCATGCTAAGTTGCTAGCACATTTTGTGCACTATCGGTGAATGACATGATTTAAACAGGACACAACGGATAGGTTCAACATACTTTCTTGGTGGGTCATCATTTGTATAAAACCAAGCATTTTCTTATTGTAATATGAATTGACATGATTAGAGGACATCATTCAAAAAGACCAATGAGTAACTTAAATTAGGCCAATGCTTCATTTTGGTAAATGGGAGATACGAGTTTGTTGAAGAATGTTCAACTAAGATGAAATCAGTTCCACCCAAAAAAATGCTAATTACTTAATGCATAATATAAATTACCAACATATATACAGGCACATGAGTACAGGCATTAAGGATTTTTTACTGCCTATGATATATGGAAAACAATTTCTCCAGTCCAAAACATATAGAGATGAAATATTATTTGGTTGGATGTGCTATCCATGAAGTAGCAGAATATATTGAAAGAAATAGATGTCGAAAAATACTGTAGTAATTTAAATGTATCACAAAAACTCTAAGCCCTTGGACCTGACTTCCGGTAAGAGAAAACAAATTATAGGGCAATTGCGTTTTTTTCTATTTAAGGCAACGATTGAACGGAAATGGAAATTTTTAGTGTGTTACAGTTTATGATAGAAATGGTTATCGTCAACAATAATGCAATTACTCATATTCACAGACAATGAAGATGGGAGGCCCTTACTTGACAAAATCATTCTTCAATACTCGCATGAGGATTGTTGCAAGGAACCCTGTGAGGAGGAGGACAGTAACACAAGAGTTTATAATTGAGAACCAATGAACCTCCAGGTGGTGAGGCATGTTGGAGGAGCTGGAATACTTCTCCATCCTCTTCTCGAATGGTGTTGGCGTCTCCTTCCACTTGACTGAGTACAGGAATTCCACATTGGTCTCCTTATCCTCCGTCAGGTCGACCAACGCACTCTGATCAGTGTGCACATTGATTTCGATCACCCGGTCGTTGTTGTATAGGATATCGAAGATGATGTGCCTGTATAGGTAGTATTTCCACTCGCTCGGATCGGCCTTGCCTCCCTTCTCAACTTTACCAATGAACCCCCACAGTGGGAGATCATCATAGTACATCTGGAAGTAGTAGTCCTTAGCTACTGCATTCCGGAACTTCACTACATCCTCTATGGTAAGCTTCTTTGAGCAAACCGCCTTGGACTCAACTTCGAAACGGAAATCAAGCTTGTAAGGCGCATCAACTAACCGATCCCCATTGAGGACCTCGCCAAGGGCCTCACTCTTCTCCCTCACTTTCTCTGCAGTGGATACAGTTGATTAGCATAGTACAGGTTTTGAGAAACTAATCATTGCTACCTCGGTAATGAGCAAAAGACTTGAAATTAACACAAACTGACCAGGAGAGCAGAAAGGCAGGTCGAAGTAACGATATGTCTCACTGCAAGGAAAAGCAACAATGTAAGAACGGCAACCCATCAACTGTATAACCTATATTAGCCTGTACGAGTATTGTTCTCCTTTACCACAGATCCAACGACTAACAGTAACAGATTCACAGCTCGAGAAATTATATTCGATGCAGACAGGCTGTAAAATTCATAAGCTCGAGAAATTATATTCGATGCAGACAGGCTGTAAAATTCATAAGTTGGCACTATACCTATACAGGCCCAATAAGAAGCAAATTAAACCCTACGAGAAGGTCCTAATAAGGTTACTGAATCAATTAATAAGGTTACTGAATCAATTGCAATTCCACTCGCTCCCTATTACAGTTTACTGAATCAATTACAATTCCCGGTTTTGTCTCCTAGATCTCGGAAACCTGTCGGCGTTGACCGAAGTGGCACAAACCGTTGACCGAAGTGGCACAAACCCCACCCGAAGAGATCGGGCAGGAACAATCCGCACATCCCATCCGATCCCTCTCCAGCACCCACGAACCATTCGTCACGACAGGGATCTGAAGGGCGAGGCCTCACCTGGGATTGTGAAAGGGGCCGACCTTGTTGGCGTAGAGCGGGACGGGCTCGTTCATCTTGTACCGGTGGTCGGAGCCGTCGGCCGCCACGCCGCTGGCCGCCGCGAGGGTGAGGAGGACGAGGAGCGCCGCGGCCGCGGCCGGGGCCGGCGAGGCCGCCATCGCTCTCGTCGGGCGGCGTTGACGAGAGAGGCGGGCGAGGGTTTGGGGTGGGAGGAGGGACGCGGACGCGGGCGGAGAGATCTGAGCGAGGCCTGAGGGTGGATTGCGAGTGGCGCTTTGCTTGCTGCTTAATAGAGACGGACAAGGAAGAGGGAGGGAGGGGAGATCTGAAGGACCGGCCTGGGTCGGGGCGGGTTGGCCTGGACTCCTCGAATGGCGTTTTCAGGTCGGGTGGTGGAAGGTGGCGACGGAGCGTATTGGTCCGCGAGCTAACCCACGTCTTGGTGCGTCCGTCGGTTTGACACCATCAAGCGGCCGGTTGAGTCCAACTCAAGTTTCTGCGCGCCTTTTTCCCCGTTTCAGATCCTACGCGATACTAGTTGTCCTAAGATGAAAAAAAAAATCAGACACACGTTCATTATTGCCGACAAAAGTTATTCTAGCCCATGCCTTATGACACCAAAAACACTTTTCTGGTCATATGATTTCCAGAAGGGCGTCTAATCAGAAGTCAGGTTTGCTACCTTACTGGGAGTTCTAGATCCATTAATAACAGAGTTAATGTACATTGAGATTTGAGCTAAGGTCCACTCCCAGGCCAATAATAAGATGCTAAGATATGTATTAGGGCATGTTTAGTTTCCAAAATTTTTTGCGCAGTACCCATCACATCGAATCTTGCGGCACATACATGGAATACTAAATGTAGACGAAAAAAAAACTAATTACACAGTTGGGTGAGAAATCGCGAGATGAAACTTTTGAACATAATTAGTCCATAATTAGACACTAATTGCCATATACAAACGAAAGTGCTACATTAGCCAAAACCCCAAAAAATTAGCATCTAAATGCGCCCTTAGAGTAAGTATAATAGTAGGTTATAAGTAAGCTGAATAATGACGTAGAGGAGAGGAGAGAGAGGAAAAATAGGTAGTAAGCTTATAACCGACTTTGGACACATGAACCGAGAAATTATGGTGGACCATGTATTAATGTTGAAGATCTAACTGCTGTATGAGTGGGCTGCAAAGATCTTGCAGCCAACAACCGGCTGTATTATTAGCCATGCACTTAGAGTGAGCACTTCAGCATGTAAGCTCTGAGTAGAATTCTAACCTGACGACAACGTTGCACTTAGTTACTCCATTTTTAGTCCAAATTATAAGTAGTAAAAACTATGTACCTAAAAAATATCAAACAACTTATAATTTAAAAAGCAGAGTATTATCCTATTTTATTATATGAGACCAGCCAAAGAAAAAACGAATCAAGCCTATATAAGATATGTTTGGTTCCTTGTATTAGGGGTTATATAATACTCCCTCCAGTATAGTTCATATGTTATTTCGTTAATGTTAAAGAGTCAAACTTTATCATCTTTGACCAATAATTTATCTAATATTTTTTTATCTATTGTAGTATAATTTGATACTATTAAATTTATAATCAGATATATTATTCAATATCCAATAATCCTAAGTTCATAACCATAAATAATATAATAAAAAATAAATAAATAGTCAAAGTATAATATATAAGACTATGTCATGTTAGACTATGCCTTATAAATTGAACCAAAGGGGGCATATATACCTACTATGAATAGTAAACCTCATATTTGGATTTAGTTACGGATACTTAGGATAAGATATGAATATATGTTGGTATCATATATATATATATATATATATATATATATATATATATATATATATATATATATATATCCAAATTTGAGTATATGGAAACGGATTGTCGGGTATCGATATTAGGATACCCAAAGCAAGGAAGTCAGCGCACCCCGGATGGCTTGAGACGTATTAAAATGTCTCGTCCGACCCAAGGCCGCGGGCTCCGTCTTTCCCAACCCCTTGGGTGCGGGCTCCGTCTCGCCCGACCCCAAGGACGCGGTTTCCGTCTCGCCCGACCTCGGGCTCCGTCTCACTCGACCTCGAGGACGCGGTTTCCTTCTCGCCCGACCTCAGGCTCAGTCTCGCCCGGCCTCGAGGACGCGGGCTCCGTATCACCCAATGAGGACCCATACTGCCGCCAACCACTCCAGGTACAAGTGTATGCGCCTGGGTCAAAACTCTGACGCCAGGGAAGAGGCTGACACATCTCGATGTAACCCGTGGCCATGACGAGCCATACCTGGGAATTCACATCAAGAACAGTGTCGGACGTGCCAGTGTTGTTCTGCCTAATCCTCGTACGGACACTGACAGGCGCGTCAGTTCACCACGACGTCCGTCGGGACGGAGTGGAACACCATGACCGGTAGATGACGTCTGCGCATGGCGCCAGTGTCGAACAGGGTCATGACATGGAGCCGTCCCTGTTGACATCTACAGGATCAGCGGGACCCACATGAAGGAGAAGAAGGACCCGACAACCCTGAAAGTCTTCTTCTCTCTCGTTCTTCTCCTTTTTCTCCTCTGAAACCCACGCTTTCCCTTTGCCTATAAAAGGAGAAGCAGGGCGCCCTACGCTGGGGAGATCGGAACACAAGAGCACAACACGAGCACACGGCTGAGCGACAATCGAGCTCTCAGCACCCATTCACTTCTTCCACCAGAGAATTGGGATCCTCTCCCTCTCTCGCTTGTTTGTAACCCCTACTGCAAACCAAATGCCGGTAATACGAGCAGCAGCAAATTGGACGTAGGGACATTCCGTCCGAACCAGTATAAACCTTATGTCCTCCGAGCACACCATCCGAACCAGACGTGCAAATACAAATTTACTCGTCGGTGGTCCAAAAACACCGACAGTTGGCGCATCAGGTATGGGCTTTTTTGCGCGTCTCAACGTCCACATCAGGCCTTGGATGGCTAGTCACTGCGCCAATTGGGTCCCGAGCACGCACGTGCGCTTCGAGAGACTGGACTTCATCATTACGATGGAGGTAGAGTTGGCGCAGGTTCCTGCCACCGTCCAACATCTCCACTCCGCCAGCCTCGACGCGATCGCCGAGGCGCTTGAGGAGCTACAGCTACACACACCGGAGGCCTACGCCCTCGGGAGCGACCAGCTCCTCAGCTTCGATTACGGAAGCCTAGCGCGCTAGCTCAGCGCCTTCCTAGGACCCCAACCATCCCGAGATGACCTACGCCGCCTTACCTACTCGTTTGCCAATGTCATGACGTAGCTTGCCGGAGGAGAGCTGCTCTCCACAGAATATCTCATCCGGAGCGCCCCGACAGCGCTCCCGTTCGGTCTGCGCAACGCCATAGAGACCGTTGGCCACCTTAAAGCGCAGCGCACGCCCCATTCCCTACGAACGACGAGTTCATGGGGATGACCGAATACGTCGCAGAATCTTTCTACAACCTTCTCGTGGGAGAATCGAGGTCGCCCTCCGACTCTGACTCCAGCAGTGGGAACCATCGCCCCTCACGAGAATGTTTCATGGCAGGTACCCCTAAAGGATACATCAAAAGCATCCGCGATGGAGGGGCTACCCCAACAGATGACCTCGATGATGAGGTCGAGGGGGATGCAGGGGCCCCACCTCGCCTACGGGTAGAGCAGCTGAAGGCGCGGCACCAAGAGCTCGAAGAAGCATGACTCCAGCTCGAGTAGGAACGTGTGGAGCTCGAGCGAGAGATCGAGCGTCACGGAGACGGTGGGCGTGCGCGCGCCATGGCCGGTGACATGAACCAGAGGATCATCGAGGACGGCGAAGCCCTCCCACACTTCACTCTAGCAAGCCAGAACATCGCTGCCGTGGCGGCCTTGCTCTGGGGGCTTCCGGGGCCCGTGACGCCCGAGGATTATCGGGCCCATCATGAGATTCGCACACTACTCGAGCATGTGGCGTCACAGCAGACCGAGAGCTCGCTGTCCCAACGACGCGAGCTCGGTGCTAGCCAGCACGCGTCCTCAGAGCGACCCGATAGGGACGTGTCAGTCCACCAGGCGCAACAAGGTGGCTGGCCGCATGCCGAGGTCCCGGTACATGAGCGTCTCGGCCTCCATCTTGATGCACGTGATACCCTAGATGTCCGCAGGAGTGCTCGCGGCAATGAGAGGGAGGAGGCTAGCTGCGGCTATCACCCTCGTCGTGGCAGACGCTACGACAGCGACAAGGACCGAAGCTCGAGCCCCGACTTGCCAGGACCTCTGGCCTTTGGCCGACACATCCTGAATTTCGTCTTCCCATCGCGGTGCCGACTACCGACCAACATCCCAAAATACTCTGGGGAAACAAACCTCGGACTGTGGCTCGAGAATTATCGGCTTGCTTACCAAGCCGGTGGAGTGGATAGTGACAATTTTATTATCCGCAACCTTCCATTGTTCCTGGCCGATTTGGCACGAACGTGGTTGGAACACCTTCCGCCCAACCGAATCCAAAGTTGGGCGGACCCAAAAGAAATCTTCGTGAGAAATTTCCAGGGCACATACGCGCATCCTGGGAACCCATGGGATCGCAAAAACTATTGATAGAAGTCTAGGGAAACTCTTCGTGGGTACATCTGGTGCTTCTCCCGGTAATGCAACGAGCTGCCCGACGCCGACGTCATAAGAGCTTTCCTGTCCGAGACCACCTGCGAGTCCCTGGTTCACAAGCTAGGACGTAAGGGCCCGTGAACCACCAAGGAGCTCCTTGACATCACCGCCAGCCACGCCTCAAGCGAGGAGGCGGTCGAGGCGATTTTCAACCGCCCTAAGGGCAAGCCAAAGCGGGACGAGGACGTCGGCGAAGGCGCCTCCAACCGCCCCAATAAGAAGAACAAGCAGCGGCCCGAGGGCTCACTCGTGGCCACTGCCGACTGTAAGGGGGGTTGAAAGCCCACCGAGGGTACCCCGGACCACTTCGAGAAGCTACTCGAAGGGCCATGCTCGAACCATGCTTTTCCCATCAAGCACATATACAAGGACGGCGTCCTCATGAAGCGGTTCTTGTCCAGAGGCTCCAACAAGGGAGAGCATAGGAAGGAGCCCAAGCCAGCCATAGATGATGCCAAGGGGAACGATGGCAAATTTCTGATGCTGGATGGCTGCCTCATGATCTTCGGAGAGTCGGCGGCCTATGACTCCAAGCGCCACTAGAAGCTTACGCATCGTGAGGTCTATATGGCCGAGCCAGCCGCACCTTCCATCCTCCGATGGTCGGAGTCCGCCATAACCTTTGATCGGACCGACCACCCAAAAAGCGTCCCGTAGCCGGGAAGATACCCGCTCGTGGTCGACTCGATCATCGGCAAGAAGTGGCTCACCAAGGTGCTGATGGGTGGAGGCAGCGGCCTCAACGTCATGTACGCTGAAACGCTCGATGCCATGGGCATCGACCGATCGCGCATCCAGCCGACTAGGGCGTCTTTCCACTACATCGTGCCTGGAAAGCAGGCCATGCCGCTTGGGTAGATCGATCTGCCTGTCACCGTCGGGAATCCAACCAATTATACGACAGACACCCTTACCTTCGAGGTGGTCAGATTCCATGGGACCTACCACGTGATCATAGGACGTCTATGTTACGCGAAGTTCATGGTCGTCCCAAACTATACCTATCTGAAGTTGAAGATGCCAGGTCCATGCGAGGTCATCACCATCGACACCTCCTTCCAGTGCGCCTACGAGTGCGAGGTCGAATGCTGCGACCATCAGGGAGGAGGTCCTCGAAGAAGCGCCCAACCCCAAGCGATCGGCCGGGTCTTTGGAGCCTGTTGAGGGCGCCAAGGAGGTCCTCATAGACCTCAGCGGCTCCGAGGGAAAAGTGGTACACATCGGCACCACACTTTCCTCCAAATAGGAAAGCGTGCTCACCGACTTCCTCCGCACCAACAGAGACATCTTTGCGTGGAGACCCTCAGACATGCCGGGCATTCCAAGAGAAGTCATCGAGCACGCCTTGAAGATCAGGCCAGGCTCCGTGCCGGTGAAATAGCACCTACATTGCTTCGATGAGGAGAAACGTAGGGCCATTGACGAGGAGATTGCGAAGCTTTTGGCGGCCGGATTCATCAAGGAAGTATACCACCCCGAGTGATTAGCCAATCTAGTTCTTGTATGAAAAAAGAGTGAGAAATGGAGAATGTGTGTTGACTACACAGGTCTCAACAAAGCGTGTCCAAAGGATCCGTTTCCTTTACCACGCATAGACCAAGTAGTTGACTAGACCTTAGGGTGTGAAACCCTTTGCTTCCTTGATGCGTACTCCGGATATCATCAAATCGCGATGAAAGAGTCTGACCAGCTCGTGACATCTTTCATCACCCCACTTGGATCGTTCTGCTACGTCATGATGCCGTTCGGTATGAAAAACATAGGGGCTACGTATCAACGTTGTATGCTCAAATGTTTTGGGGACCTCATCGGGTGAACCGTTGAGGCCTACATGGATGACATCGTGGTCAAGTCCAAATGGGCTGACCAGGTCATAGCTGACCTAGAACAGACCTTCGCGAAACTCCAAGCAAATGACATCAAACTCAACCCCGAGAAATGCGTTTTCGGGGTCCCGAGGGGTATGCTACTGGGTTTTATCATCTCCGTGCGCGGCATTGAAGACAACCCGGAGAAGATCTCGGCCATCACGAGGATTGGCCCAATTCAGAACATAAAGGGGTACAATGAGTTATAGGGTGCCTCACCATGCTCAGCTGTTTTATCTCGCACCTCGACGAATGAGGTCTCCCCCTCTATCGGCTTTTGAAGAAAGCCAACTGTTTCGAATGGACGTCCAAGGCCTAGGAGGCACTTGACAAGGTCAAGCAACTCCTGACGACGGCCCTGATCCTAGTCCCCCTGACCGACAGGGAACCGCTCCTGCTCTATATTGCGGCCACCGCGCAAGAGGTCAGCGTCGTCCTAGTGGTAGAGCGGGAAGGGGAGGGACACGCCCTCAAAGTACAATGTCATGTGTACTTCGTTAGCGAGGTCTTGTCTGATTCCAAGACCCGCTACCCCCAAATCCAAAAACTCCTATATGTCGTCCTTATCGCCAAGAGGAAGTTGCGTCACTACTTCGAGTCGTATTCGGTGATGGTCGTGACGTGGGCACTCGAGCTGATGGGTCAAGGCATTTCATATGCCCCTCGAACGGCCATCAAGTCCCAAGTGCCGGCTGATTTTGTTGCAGAGTGGACCGAGATCCAAATGTTGCAAGCAGTCGTCAATCCAAATGCCGGCTTATCGCCAAGATGAAGTTGCGTCACTAAGTTGAAGAGTACTGGATGATGTACTTCGATGGATCACTGATGAAGAAGGGCGCCGGCACGGGGCTGGTCTTTGTTTCGCCCCTCGGGGTACGCATGAGGTACATGGTTCGCATCCATTTCCCCTCCAATAATGTGGCCGAGTATGAGGCACTCATCAACGGCCTGCGCATCGCCATCAAGTTGGGTATCCGATGGCTTGATGTCCAGGGCGACTCTCAGCTGGTCATCAACCAAGTCATGAAGGAATTAAGCTGCCACAATCCCAAGATGGCTGGGTATTGCCGAGAAGTCCACCAGCTGGAGGACAAGTTCGACAGTCTTGAGCTCAATCACATCCCGAGGCGTCTCAACGAGGCGGCCGACACGCTGGCGAAAACAACATCCAGCCAAGAGCCGGCGCTAACAGGCGTCTTCGCCAATGATCAGTACAAGCCCTCGGTCCGCTACGAGGAGCCGGAACATACCGGTGACGGTCCGCCTGCCCTGGATTCGGGGGCTAACTCGTCGGTGGCTCCATCCGACCCCGAAGTCATGGAGCTTTATGAGAATCCAACGATAGAGCCCGACCCTCTAGCCGACTGGAGGACACCTTACCTCGACTACCTCCTTCGTGAGGCGCTGCCAACGGACAAAATGTAGGATCAACGGCTCATGCGTCGTGCCAGGTCCTTTGTCGTTATTGAGGGTGAGCTCTACAGGCGAAGCCATACCAGGATCCTACAACGCTGCATCCCCATCGAACAAGGGAAACAATTGCTGAGTGATATCCACGGTGGGGTCTGTGGGCACCATGCCGCACCTAGGACACTAGTCAGAAACGCGTTCCGATAAGGGTTCTACTGGTCGACCGCGGTAGCCGACACTGAACAGATTGTGCGCACCTGTGAACGGTGTTAATACTACGCTCGGTAGACCCACCTGTCGTCCCAAGCACTCCAAATGATCCCAATCAAGTGGGCGCTCAGGGGCTATACGTACTTGCTTGTCGTCGTAGACAAGTTTACAAAGTGGATAGAGGCTCGACTGATCTTCGCAATGAAGTCCGAGCAAGCCGTGCTGTTCTTCCTTGACATCATCCATCGCTTTGGAGTCTCAAACTACATTATCACAGACAACAACACGTAGTTCATCAGGAAAAAGTTCCTCTGATTCTACGATGAATACCACATCCGTGTCGATTGGGCCACCGTGGCGCACCCCCACACGAACGGGTAGGTCGAGCGCGTGAACGACATGGTCCTACAAGGCCTCAAGCCTAGGATCTTCAACTGGTTGAACAAGTTTGGCAGACGATGGCTCGCGGAGCTTCCCACGGTGCTCTAGAGCCTAAGGACGACCCCAGTCAGGCCACCGGCCACATGCCATTCTTCATGGTCTACGGTTCCAAGGCTATCCTCCCGATCGACCTCGATTATGGAGCGTCGAGGGTCAGGGCGTACGACGAACAGGGAGCCAATGCATCCCTCAAGGATGCCATGGACCAGCTAGATGAAGCACGCGACGTTGCCCTCCTCCGCTCGGCCAAGTACCAGCAAGCGTCGCACCAGTACCACAGCCGTCGACTGCGGGGTCAGGCCTTCAATGTTGGGGACCTAGTGCTCCGCCTTGTCTAGAGCAACAAGAACCATCACAAGCTCACTCCGCCATGGGAGGGACCATACGTCATCGCGGAGGTGCTCCGACCAGGCACCTATAGGCTCAAAACCATCGACGGCCAAGTCTTCGTCAACGCCTGGAACATCGAATAGCTACGTCGCTTTTACCCTTAATTTACGCACATGTTCTCTTATCGGTTTCACTATGGACTCCTCGATCTTTAGTGACACCCGACCCCAGCAACGGCAAGGGGTCGGGCCTCACTCGGGGGCTAATAAGAGCATATCTATCCGGTAGACATTCTCTATGTCCGACCCTTTCTCACGTTAAGATCTAGAAGCAAGGGTTGTGGAAATAAACGCTGAGTAAAACTGGTCGAACCGCAAGAAACCTACGCCCCAGCGGCTACGTCATTTTTGCTCACCAGCATGATTAGAGTTTTTTGCCCGCACCCTGAGCTTTTCAGCCTTAACTACGGAAAGAGTCGGAACGCATTAAAGAGTATATCTACTCAGCAAACATTCATTGCGCCCGACCCTTTCTCACGTTAATATCTAGAAGCAAGGCTTGCGGAAATGAATATTGAGTAAAACTAGTCGGACTACAAGAAACCTATGCACTAGCAGCTACGGCATTTTTACTCACCAGCGTGATTAGAGTTTTTTCAGCCGCACCCCGAGCTTTACAGCCTTAACGATGGAAAGGGTCGGAACGCATTAACCTTTTTATACAAAAAGGAGAGAAGAGTTAAAAATCTGTTTGGCCATAACGAAATTTAAGAGCTTGTCCACTTATTACAAGTTCGACGCCTGGCTTATCTACCTAACTAATTTATTGGGGGATGATCTCATCCTCTATCTCCGTAGGAAAGCCCTGTGTTAGAGGGGCCATCTCCTTCTCAATGTTGTCTAGCTCGACGTCGGTGTAGACAGGCATGAGAACCATCACAGGTAAGGTGGGATACGGAGCTGAAAACGCTCCTACGGCCCATTCAGGCCTAAGAGTTCAAAGGCTGGCCCTCCGATGGGTTCACAGCCGCTCCGGGGCGCCCTTAGAGTGAGGGGTGGAAAGGGATGGACCCACTAGCGGTAAGTACCTGGGCGTACGAGCGCTGCGGGCATCCTGACCCATGTTTGAGTCTTGGTCGGTTCCTAGTCCATGGTTTTTCCTAGGAGAAAGGCAATGAGCCCTTGGGACCGATCGAACGGACCCGAGAACTATATGGATTGGCCGCCAAGAGTCTGGAGTCGGTCACCAGCTGACCCATGCCGGACCCCCATGAACGAGAAGTCAGGGCCCCACTTGGACTAACCCGTTAACAGCTCAGCGAGCACCATGTTTTGTCCATCAAGGAAAAACGTGGCATGGCTCAGCCCCTCCATTTTATCAAAAAATGCTTGAGGGATGACAAACACAAAGACGAGCTGACCCCTCGACCGAACCCCTACAACGTGCGGGGGCTCGAGGGAAGTTGGATTTGCAAGGAGACCGAATGCACGGTCGTAGGACGATGGCTCAGATCCTAGGGAGGGGTATGTACAAAAACTAAGAATAACGTTTCTGAAACAAAAAACGCTTTCTCTTACCAGTTTCGCTATTGTCTCCTCGATCTTTAGTGAAACCTAACCCCGGGAACGGCAAGGGGTTGGGCCTCACTTGAGGGCTGATAAGGGTATATATATCCTTTCTGAAACAGTCGTCGGGCCTGACCCTTTCTCACATTAAAAACCTAGAGGCAAGGTTTGCGGAAACGAACGCTGAGTAAAACTGGTCGGACTGCAAGAAACCTACGCCCCAGCGGCTACGACACTCATGCTTACCAACGTGATTAGAGTTTCTCGCCCACACCTCGAGCCCTACAGTCTTAACAATAGGAAGGGTCAGAACGCATTAACCCTTTTTACACATAAAAAGGGAGAAAGAACAAATTTGTTCAACTGAAACAAAAGAACAAGCTTGTTTAAACGAAACAGAAGGGTTGGAACTTGTCCGCTTATTACAAATGCGCCGCCTGACCTATCTGACTAAACTAACCCCTCGGGGGGATGATTTCCTCTTCTATCATGGCAGAAAGGTCATGCGCCAGGTGGGCCACCTCCTTCTCGATGTCGTATAGCTCAACATTGGTATATACGGGCGCGAAGCCTTGGCACATCATCGCCAGATTGATGTTCTCGTAATGAGAACGGGCGATCACGAACGATCGGTGAACGCCAAAGCGAAGTGTGCCCCTTGCCATATCACGTGCCTGATCCATGATCCGGGTGGCATGAACCGCAAGCGAGCTTGTCTCCTGCTCCGGGGCCAGCTCGAGCTCGTCGCAGATCAGTTGAACGGTGACGCACAGGTTGTCGTGTTCGTCGCTCTCCTTCTAGAGGGTGTCCTTCATCTTGCTGAGCTCCTTCTCTAGGCCATGACTCTTCACCACCTACGCCCCGAGCTTGTCGTTGAGACCTGCCCAAGTCACGTACTGACCGTATGGAAAGACTTACCACGGATTCCAGGGAGAAAGACAACAAAGGAAACTGGAGACTTACCATTCACATCTGCCTGAAGCATGTGCACCTCATTGCACTGTAGGGTCACCTCGGCTTCTATGCGCCAGACCTCTTCTTGGCGCTGACCGACCTCCACGGCGAGCCCGGCGGACACCCCTCGGCTGCAACCTTCAGGTCCCTCTCCCCCTGAAGATCATCCTGGAGGTCATCGATCTGTTGCTGAGCGTCGGTGTGCTCCTGGCGAGCCAGGTCAATCCCTATGCGGAGCTCCTCTATGGCCTGGAGCAAATCGTCCCGCTCCTTCCGTAGCCGCTCGGCCTCCATGATGTTCATGCGCACCCTCTCGATCAGGGCCGCGAGCTTCTCCTCGGCCTCGCGGGCGTCGTCGTGAGCGTCCTTCTCCCTGACTTGGAGGTTGGCCACCTCCCGGGCAGCAGGGGCAAGCTCAGCCACCTCCTAACGGGCGGCAGCGAGTTGTGCGGATAGCCCCTCACTCCACCATGTCACCTCAGTAAGGAACTAGGACTTCTTTCGGCTGTGGGCCATAAGGATCTATGAAGAAGACAAGAATTAGAGGCGTGGAAAGAGAACATGAAGGTCGAAAGTACGATCATATCATACCTGGCCAATCGGGGTGACAATGTCGCGTATTGAGCTCAGCATGGTGGTCAGGGCGCTAACCACGTCCCCAACCTTTGTGTGGACGCTCTCCCATTCCCTCTCCTCTGTTGTTTCATCGAGGGTAGCCACCCGGACCAGAGACCGGGACGTCCCTGTGCCGACCTCAAACGGTGCCGACCTCTCTTGCGGTGGCAGCTCCTCCAGAGCGGCTCCTCTAGCGATAGAGGCCCCGGGTGATGCGGACACGGAGGCCTGCCCTGTTGCCACATCCGCAAAGGATGCCTTGGGTGCGCCCTCTTCTGTCTACCCCACCACGGACACGGCCACCTACACGGACGACGCCTCCGGCCATGCCGCCTCTGCCTGCGACATCGAGGACACGACCGGTCACGTCGTGCCCGCCACGGGCGTCCCGAACATGCCCTCCTACGCCTGCTCTCCCATGGACGCAGCCATCGGCTGTGCCTCCCCGGTCGACACCGTGGCCGCCCCAACGCCACTCACGCTCACCATCGACGCGGCGCTAGCCAGCTCCTGGCGCGTTTGCCAGAGGAGGATCTTTTTTAGAGCGAGCCGTAGGAGAGTCCCACGTCCTTCGACGCTGCAAGGGACATGGCGGTCAGTTCGCGGCAAAAATTTGTTAGGACAAAAGGATGAAAAAACTCTTCACTCACCCTACCACCATTATGCGAGGATGTTTTGGGGCCAGCTTGCTCGACCCCGGCTGCTCCTCGTCGGCATGTTGCCGCTTCGAGCCCTCCTATGGCTCGGAGGGCTCGGACGAATCAGAACGGCCACCTCCCGCCGCCTCTAGAGCCACCGCCGAGGGCTGAGATTGAGTGGGGCAACCTGTTTCGCTGGCTCCGGGGCCGCCGTCGAAGGCCTAGACGAGGTGAGGCGGCCTGATTTCATGGTTCCGAGGCCGCCGTCAAACGTCCGGATAGGGCAGGGCGTTTTGATTCCACCGGCTCTAGGGGCATGTCGTCCCCCTCTTGCCCCGTGGCATACCGCAGGAAGGGCCCCGCCTACGACGAAGGCGGGTCCTCGTTCCTGGTGGCCAGATCATCCCACTGGATGGGCGACATGGAGCCGTCATCCTCCTCCTCCTCCTCCTCTTCTTCTTCCTCCTCTTCTTCCGACGAACCTTGACGCCGCTTCCCTCGCTACTTTGACTGTCATTTCTTCTCCTCGTCGTCCTTCTTCTTCTTCCTTTGTTCATTCGCAGCATGGTTCGCCACCCTCACGGGCGCGTGCTTTGGCAGCAGCACGATAGAGTCCCAGAACACTAACCCCATCGGCTGCTCGATGAAGTCCATGTCCGGCCACATCACGGGATGCCCTAGGATTGGGAACACGGCGTTGGCCTCCCCCGTGGCCTCCTTGATGCACTGCACAACCTCACTGTTGTAGAGCAGCCCTTGGGCGAGCGTCGTCCCGACAAGCTGTGCGCCGGGCATCATCCCGTATAGCGGGAGGACGTGCGCCATCAGGGGCGACACCCTCCTCGCGTGACACCCCTATAAGGAAAATGGACCCTTGGCCCATTTACTTTGGATTTTGGTGTTTGATGACCAACACAACCAAATTGTACTAATAAACTTGCAAGTGATCGTTTTGTAGTTCAATAGGATGCAAGACGTGACTTGGACGAAGGCGACGGGATGATCCGATGATCAACATCATAAACAAGACCCTAGGAGCACAAGAGAAGACCCAAGATATCAAGCAAAGTCCAAGCATGAAGATATGAACCAAGCCGTACACAAGATCGCGAAGAAACGAGCTCACAGAAGTGACCGGACGCTGGACCAGACGTTGGAAGAAAGTGACCGGACGCTCCGATCAAGAGGCTCGGCAACAGGCCAGACGCTAGCGGCAGATCAACTGGACGCAGGACAACAGAGTCCGGTCGAGTACAGAGAGGTTCTAGAGCGGTGAAACTAGACCGGATGCGTCCGGTGGCAGGTGACCGGACGCTGGCAGCGTTCGATCAGTTGATCGTGGCTCCAACGGTCGGGACAACCGGACGTGTCTGATCAGGACGATCTCAGCGTCCGGTCAGTAGCAGAAAAGCAAGACTTCGTCTCCAACGGCTACTTTCTCAGTGGGGCTTATAAATATAACCCCTAACCGGCCTTTTGAGGGTGGTGGAGCTGAGGAAACATACCAAGGGTGTTGATACACCATTTTAGTGATCTCCACTTGCATAGTGCTTGGTGTTTCATTAGGTGATTAGCGTAGGTGCTTTACGAAGTGCTTACGTTGATTAGACCACTGCTTATGCGCTTGCTCTAGGTTTAGACCTAGTGTTTAGTGAGGTTTGCATACCTCTTACCACTCGGTGCTTGCATGCACCATTGTTGTACATCGGAGGGGCGTGTAATCTTGCGAGATCACACCAACCGCGTTTGTGGTGTGGCCGCCACCGTGTACCGGAGGGAACAAGGCCCGCGGCGTTTCGACCGAAAGCTTGATAGTGAAGACGGCAGGGAGCATCTAGGAGAGGCTTGCCGGAAGGCACGTCGGAGACCCACTTGCGCGTGGGAAAGGCCCGAGGTTATCCATGGAGTTACCCGACTGGGAGTTTCGCCCTTGCGAGGGGCTCCAACGAGGATTAGGGGGGAGCTTGCGTGCTTCTCGATACCTCGGTAAAAATATCAGACTCGTCGATGGGAGTTTGCATATCTCTACCTTCTCTTTATCTTCTGCATTTACATTGATTACATTACTCCTTTTGCGGTAGAGATAGCAACACACTAGCAAAACCGTAGTTGCACATTTAGATAGTTTATCTTTTGCATAGGTTTTACTAAGGTTAGAAAAAGAGGCCATAGTTTAGAGTTAGTTTTAAGTTGCCTAATTCAACCCCCCCCCTCTTAGGTGTCACGGTCCCTTTCAATTGGTATCAGAGCCGGTTGGCTCAATTTGAACCTTTGGCTTAACCGCCATTGAGCTAACGCTACTTAGAGTGGTTGGGATGGATACCTCTAGGCCTCCGCACTTTGACGGCACTAACTTCCCCTATTATAAAGCTAGAATGGCTTGCTACCTTAAGGCGGTTGATTTGGGTGTATGGAGAGTCACTCGTGACGAGATGAAACCCATCAAGAATCCCGAAAAACCCACAAAGAGTGATGAAAAAGAAATGCATTTCAATGCTAGAGCTAAGAATTGTTTGTTTGCATCATTTAGCATTGATGTGTTTAACCAAGTATTCACTTTAAATACGGCACATGAAATTTGGTTAAAACTCCAAGATCTCCATGACGGCACAAGTAATGTCCGTGAGCAAAAACATTTTCTAGCTAAACAAAATTATGATTCCTTTACAATTAATGATGATGAGCTTGTTCGTGATATGTATTCTCGTTTGAATCTAATTATCTCCATTCAATAGGATTAATAAAGCTAGATGATGCGGACATCGTGAGCAAGATCATCTCCGTGCTACCACAAAAGAAATATGCAAGCATCATCATCATCCTTCACAACATGGAGGACTTGAGCACCATGACCCCGGGCATAGTTATTGGCAAGTTAGTGGCATTTGAAATGTCACATAAGATGGGTCAAGAAGAAGCTTCTTCATCAAGCAAAGGCAAAGCTCTTGCATGTAGCGAGAAAAAGAAGATGAAGCGGAAGCAAGTTGAGACAAGCTCAAGCTCAAGCTCCTCAAGTGAAGATGAAGAATAAGATGAGGACGCCGATGATGATGATCAAGATTCAAGTGATGATGATCAATCTTCTTCCTCCACCTCCGACCTTGATGAAGAATCAATCAAATTAATCAACAAGGTGGAGAAGATGATCCAAAGGCTCAATGTCAAGGGTGTGTCCATCCAAATTCAAGATCTCATTTTCACCAATCAAAGAAATGAGCAAAGAAAGAGAGGATGCTATGGATGCGGCGAGTTGGGGCACTTTGTGGAAGTTTATCCAAACAAGCCCACACCCAAGACAAAGAAGAAGGCATGCAAGAACCAAGCCCTCACCTCAATAAGATCATGGGATGATTCTTCAAGTGAAGAAGAACACCATCACAAGAGGCGAGGCCGCAAGCACTCATCATCAAGCTCTTCACGTTTGTGCCTTATGGCACGAGGTAACTAAAGCTCATCCTCTAGTGAGAGTGATAGTGATGATGATTTGCCTTCTTATGATAAAATTGTGCAACAAAATCTTAAATATGCTAAAGTTTGCACTAGTCAACAAAAGAAGCTCAAAAGTTTAAAAGAAAAGCTAGATAGTTCACCAGAAGCATACAAAACTTTGCTTGAACAATATGAGAACTTTGCTAATCTCAATGTTGAACTATCTACTAAAATTGAGCAACTTAAGGCTAGTGCAACAACAAATGAATGCACAATCAATGATGAGCAACTTGCAAAGAAAAATGAAAAACTAAAAGAAAAGTTAGCTAGCTCACAAGATGCTTATAAAAGTTTACTTGCAAAAATGGAAACCATGTGCAAACATTGTGATGAGCTAACTAATAAAGTTGCTAATCTTGAAGCCGTTAGTACAACCCCACCAACGCATCTAAAAAGAAAAGTTCTATCTTTAACATGTCTAAAAAGGATGCCTCTACTTCTTGTAATGATTTATGTTTAGACTCACCTTTGTGCAACCAAGTTTGTGTTGAGAAAGTTGTTGAAGACACGTGCACACAAGAGGTCGCAAAAGAGAATGAGCAACTCAAGCAAGAAGTAGCTCGCCTCACTAAGGACTTGACTCAAGTGAAAGGCAAGGCGAAGCAAGCCCAACTTCATCAAGATAACACCATCAAGGGAGTGAAGAAGCTTGATGAAGGACAAACCGTGGTTTGCTATGTGTGCCACAAGGAAGGTCACAAGTCCTATGAGTGCAAGGTGAAGAATGGGGGAGGAGCAAATAAGAAAGAGAAGAAGCAAACAAGCAAGCTCTCCAACACCTACACCAACATGGTGGACAAGAAGGTCTCCACACCTTATCTTTTGAAGAAGAAAAATAACAAGGTGGTGGCCATCAAGGTGAACAAGCAAGCCAACAATAGGGTCAAACGCTTTTGGGTGCCGAAGGAAATCATTTCAAATATGAAGAGCACCAAGAAGGTTTGGATCCCGAAAGGGAAGTGAGGAGTCCGTTTGAACTTCGGGGATTTTGGAGACTTGGCAAAGTATGTATGCATTTCATGGGGTGCATCATCATGGACAAAATCATTGCCAAGTGGGTTAGTTAATACTATAGACCCAAATTTCCCTTCCCATGTTAGGTAACTAGATGTTATTACTTTTAATTGGTACTCCTTTCAATTGGTATTAGATTTAAATTTTTCCTACAATTGGTATCTTTAGCATCTAGTTACTCTTCATGCCTAGGTTTGCATTTGCATGCTTATATCTTTTGTCATGCATACACTAGGTATATCTTATGGTAGGCTCGCTCGGTTTCATTCTTAATCTTTGGAGCGAACCTACATGGTTTAAAATTGTTTAGAAGCACGGCACATAGCTTGTCTTACAATTGTTCATCTAATATGTGCCAAAGTCCAAATTGTAGATAATTTCTCCCGAATATCATCGTCGAAAATGATTCTCACATTCATGAGATGTCATCTTTCAAGTGGTATTATTGATTCTAAAATCAATGTGCATGTTTTCTACAAGTATCACACACTTGTGTGCACAAATTTAGGGGGAAGTTACTCTATAGGTTGGATGCTTTGAGACTAACACCTTTTCAAGCTTATCATGTGTGTAGTAGTCTCATTGCAAGGAAAATGGAGTCCCCGGAGTTAAGCATCATACTTCAAATATCCACCACCTATTGCAAGTGGTAGAAATCAATTTGGTTTCCACATGTTGTATTTCTAAACCAATATCATCATGTTGATTTTATTTTGATATTTATATGCTTTCTCCATACATTATATAGATTAAATTCCCTTGAGCAATAACTTCCTAATTAGGCATATACTTTGCTTTCTATCATATGTATGCATATATTTAGGGGGGGCTTAATCTATATAATGTGAGAGTCAAATTTTGTGACCTATTCCACTCTACACATTAAGGCTCACAAAGTTTGACCCTCCCTTGTGCTACTAATGTCTTCTTTTTCAGTGTTTGATTCCAAAGGGAGAGAATTTAGAGGACCAAAAGCAAGCATTAATAATTTACAAGTGGTAATGGTCCGAGAAAGGAAGGATAGTGGATTATGGATTGCCTATGTAATAGGGAGAATATGTAGAAAGCTAGGCGTAAATCCATAATGCCACATGGGGATTTTTGCAAGGGCAAGATAAGTTTTTATGTAGTATCTTTTAGTTTTACAAGTAGTATCTTTTAACATCATATAATCTTGCCTCTTGCATTGCATCCTAGCAAGTAGGTAGTTTTCAAATTTTAAAAAATTTTATTATTTGCTTGCTTTGGCCGTGTTGTCATCAATCACCAAAAAGGGAGATATTGTAAGGAAATGAACCCTTGGCCTATTTACTTTGGATTTTAGTGTTTGATGACCAACACAACCAAATTGTACTAATGAACTTGCAAGTGATTGTTTTGTAGTATGACGTGACTTGGACGAAGGCGAAGACGTGACTTGGACGAAGGCGACGTGATGATCCGATGATCAACATCATAAACAAGACCCTAGGAGCACAAGAGAAGACCCAAGATATCAAGCAAAGTCCAAGCATGAAGATAGGAACCAAGCCATACGCAAGATCATGAAGAAACGAGCTCACAGAAGTGACCGGACACTGGAAGAAAGTGACCGGACGCTCTGATCAAGAGGCTCGGCAACAGGCGCGACCGGACGCTGGACTGGACGCTGGCGGCAGATCGACCGGACGCAAGACAGCAGAGTCCGGTCGAGTACAGAGAGGTTCCAGAGCGGCGAAACTGCGACCGGACGCTCCTGGTGGCAGGTGATCAGACGCTGGCAGCATCCGATCAGTTGATTGCGGCTCCAACGGTCGGGACGACCGGACGCGTCCGGCCAGGATGATTTCAGCGTCCGGTCAGTAGCAGAAAAGTGAGACTTCATCTCCAACGGCTACTTTCTCAGTGGGGCTTATAAATACAACCCCTAACCGACCATTTGAGGGTGGTGGAGCTGAGGAAACATACCAAGGGTGTTGATACACCATTTTAGTGATCTCCACTTGCATAGTGCTTGGTGTTTCATTAGGTGATTAGCGTAGGTGCTTTGCGAAGTGCTTACGTTGATTAGACCACCGCTTATGCGCTTGATCTAGGTTTAGGCCTAGTGTTTAGTGAGGTTTGCATACCTCTTACCACTCGGTGCTTGCGCGCACCATTGTTGTACATCAGAGGGGCGTGTAATCTTGCGAGATCACACCAACCATGTTTGTGGTGTGGCCGCCACCGTGTATCGGAGGGAACAAGGCCCGCGGCGTTTTGACCGGAAGCTTGATAGTGAAGACGGTGGGGAGCATCTAGGAGAGGCTTGCCGGAAGGCACGTCGAAGACCCACTTGCGCGTGGGGAAGGCCCGAGGCTATCCACGGAGTTACCCGACCGAGAGCTTGGCCCTTGCGAGGGATTCCTTACGAGGGGCTCCAACGAGGACTAGGGGGAAGCTTGCGTGCTTCTCGATACCTTGGTAAAAATACCGGAGTCGTCGACGGGAGTTTGCATATCTCTACCTTCTCTTTATATTCCGCATTTACATTGATTACATTACTCCTTTTGCGGTAGAGATAGCAACACACTAGCAAAACCGTAGTTGCACATTTAGATAGTTTATCTTTTGCATAGGTTTTGCTAAGGTTAGAAAAAGAGGCCATAGTTTAGAGTTAGTTTTAAGTTGCCTAATTCACCCCCCCCCCTCTTAGGCGTCACGGTCCCTTTCAACCCCCCGATGATGCCGGCCCCGCGGAGGCCATGGGTCTTCAGGAACACGATGGCCTCGAGGAGGTCACACATCCTCTTCTTCACCTTGATGGGTGGCCCCCACGGCCATGACGGTGGTACCTCTTCGACACGACGCCCGGAGAAGACCGGGAAGGGAGTGGCAGGGTCATCCTTCAGTTAGAACCAATGCGAGTGCCACCCCTTGTTGGATCTAGAGAGCTGGCAGGACATGTACTCGGACGCCCGCTGCCCCCGAAGGTGGATGCCCGCGCATCCCATTGGCACCGGGGTCTCCTGGCCTCTCTCTCCTTCTTCTTGATCAAGGAGATAAAGAAGAAATATCTCCACAACTTGAAGTGGGGATCGATCCTCAGGTACCCCTCACACATCGCGATGAAGGCCATGATGTGCTGGATCCCGTTGGGGTTCAAGTATTGCAGCTCGATCTGATAGTGGTGCAGTAGACCCCGGAAGAACGGTGGGGAGGAACCGCGAGTCCATGCTCGTGGAAGGGCATAAAGGAGACGACGTAGCCGTCGAGCGGTGCCAGCACATCCTCACGGCCAGGCACAAGCCACTCCGCCGCATCAGTCCTCCTACGGAGAAGACCACGCTTGATGAGGCCCTCCATCCACGTATGGGTAACATCGGAGCGGTACCATGAATCCATGGAGGATGGAGGCGGCTGCGGAGAAGCAAAGGCGGCAGTGGAGAAGCGGAAGCTATAGATCTAGGGCTCCGGCAGCAGATTAGCAAGCACGGCAGATCCGAACGGCGGCGGTGGAGAAACGGAGAAGGTAAGGCTGTGGTTTTGGTGTGCAGAAATGTGAAGGGGGAGGCCGCTATTTATAAGACGGAGCGGGGCGAGAAGGCGAACCGTCCGCCTAGGTTCACGTGCCCGCTGCGTCGCGTCACGTCACCTCCCTCCGAAGATCATGCGCACGCTATCTCTGGCCGTGCCCTCAAAGGATACGCCGGATGACGGTTCACCCGGTCAATGGGCCAAGAACCATCACAGGTAAGGAGGGATACAGAGCTAAAAATGCTCCTATATCCCATTCAGGACTAGGAGTTCAAAGGATGGCCCACCGACGGGTTCACAGCCGCTCCGGGGCACCCTTAGAGCGAGGGGTGAAAAGGAATGGGCCCACTAGCGGCCAGTATCTGGGCGCACAAGCGCCGCGGGCATCCCAGCCCACGTTCGAGTCTTGGTCGGTTCTCAGTCCATGGTTTTTCCTCAAAGAAAAGCAACGAGCCCTTGGGACCGGCCGAACGGACCCAAGAACTATATGGATTGGCCGCCAAGAGTCGGGAGTCGGTCACCAGCTGACCCATGCTGGACCCCCACAAACGGGAAGTCAGGGCCCCACTCGGACTAGCCCGTTAATAGCTCACCGAGCACCATGTTTCGTCCATCAAGGAAAAACATGGCACGGCTCAGTCCCTCAGTTTTATCGAAAAACGCTTGAGGGGTGACGATCACAAAGACGAGCCAACCCTCGGCCAGACCCCTACTACGCGTAGGGGCTTGAGGGAAGTTGAACTCGCAAGGAGACCGAACGCGCGATCGCAGTACAACGGCAGACCGATCGGATCCTAAGGGACCGAAATCAAGAACAATCTTTTCGACCTCCCGAATCCTACGATTGCATCCCCCTAGAAGACCGATCGCGATAAAAGGGAATCGCTGTCCTACCAGGACACGCCGCGGGCTACAAAAAGAAGACCAAGGCCCTCAAAGTCCTCCCGTCCGAAAAAACTTCCAAAGGAGTATTCTACTCCTTCGCAGGCTTGGGGGCTACTGTCGGGTATCGATATTAGGGATACCCAAAGCAAGGAAGTGAGTGCCCACGCTGACTTCCCCGGATGGCTCGAGACGTATTAAAAGGTCTTGCCCGACCCCAAAGCCACGGGCTCCGTCTCGCCCGACCTCAAGGCCGCGGGCTCCGTCTTGCCCGACCCCTTGGGTGCGGGCTCTGTCTCACCCGACCCTAAGGACGTGGTTTCCGTCTCGCCCAACCTCGAGTACGCGGTTTTCATCTCGCCCGACTTCGGGCTCCGTCTCGCCCGACGATGACTCATACCGCCGCCAGCCACTCCAGGTCCAAGCGTATGGGCCTGGGTCAAAACTCTGACGCCAGGTAAGAGGCTGGCACGCCTCGATGTAACTCGTGGCCATGATGAGCCATACCTGGGTATTCACATCAAGAACAGTGTTGGACGTGCCGGTGCTGTTCTGCCTAATTCTTGTACGGACGCTGACAGGCGCGTCAGTTCACCACGACGTTCGTCGGGACGGAGTGGAACGCCATGACCGGCAGATGACGCCTGTGCATGGCGCCAGTGACGAACAGGGCCACGACATGGAGTCATCCCTGTTGACATCTACAGGATCAGCAGGATCCGCATGAAGGAGAAGGACCCGACAACCCTGGAAGCTTTCTTCTCTCTCGTTCTTCTCCTTTTCCTCCTCTGTAACCCACGCTTTCCCGTCGCCTATAAAAGGGGAAGCAAAGCGCCCTACGCTGGGGAGATCGGAACATAAGAGCACGACACGAGCACACGGCTGAGCGGCAATCGAGCTTTCAGCACCCGTTCATTCCTTCCACCAGAGACTTGGGATCCAGTCCCTCTCTCACCTGTTTGTAACCCCTACCGCAAACCAAGTGCCGGTAACACGAGCAGCAGCGAACTGAACACAGGGACGTTTCGCCCGAACCAGTATAAACCCTTGTGTCATCCGAGCACACCATCCGAGCCAGACGCGCAAATACAAATTTACTCGTCGGTGGTCCGAAAACACCGACACGGATACTAAATCTATGAATTCAGATATGGTACATTTCAAATTTGAGGATTTAGAAACGGATACTAAATCTATTAATTTAGATATTGTACGTTTCATGCAGATACTAAATCTATGAATTAGGATATGGTACATTTCATACGGATATTGAAGCCTGTCGATTGTTCGGTCGAAAAATATTCGTACCGTTTACACTCCTTGGGTATAGTTTTAACCTGGACAAAGCTATACAGTTTATTGGTGCTTGATCATTTTGATAGCATACTATACACGGTTATACATGTGATTAGTTGCCTACATAACTGCGAGATTGTGCCTTGGGCTGCAAAGCAGGTGCACGGTGGGATTGTGCCTTACTAGCTAATGTTGCATTGGCAGCATTGAGCACAGTACAAGCCTGCATAAGAAGCTTTACAGGCAATTAAACGTGTACAAACTACAGTGCACAAACTCAAGCTAAGCAGGCAATCAATCAGACTGGTAGTTATGTCAAGACCTTTAACCTCTCGATAAACCCCTCCATACAAACGGTAGTAGCCAAACTCTTAAAGTAAAATTGCTTAGCTAATGTTGCATTGGCCAGCTTTGAGCACGGTACAAGCCTGAACAAGAAGCTTTACAGGCAACTAAACGTGTACAGACTACTGTGCACAAACTCAAGCTAAGCAGGCAATCAATCAGACTCGTAGTTATGTCGAGACCTTTAACCTCTCGATAAACCCCTCCATACAAACGGTAGTAGCCAAACTCTTAAAGTAAAATTGCTTGCCATGATGGAATCGGAGTATATATAAATTAAAAGGTCAAAAACTTTAGCTTTACACTGCGATCAGCCTCAAGTGGCTGAAATGAACTTGAGCAATTACATATTGTACAACAACAAATTTACATATAATTGGCTACTAATATGTGTGTAAGGAAAAGAATACCCTAAGCATGTGACAACACCTGTTGCGATTAGCAAACCTCGACTAGGCCTAAACTATTGTTCTACGAGCAGTGCTTTGGCAGATGGACTCAAGAGCATATGTTAGCATGTCTGTGCAAAATTGGTCGTCTGGTTTCAACCATAGAGCCTGACCAAAAAAGGACACACATGAGAAAACCACTGGCCAATAAAGCATTTGTTGCTGAATGCAACGGACACAACTGAACAAAAAAAGGAGTTGGTCCCCATTACCCAACACGTCTGGTTAGAGACAATTTTGGGGGTATGGGTTGCAGACTTGCAGGCATGTATTAACAACAAAGTCAAAGCACAGAGAACTCAAGGAAAGATGTATCTCACTTAGTACTATTTTTGCATAACCAGTAACATGAATTTGCTTAATTAGAATTGATAAATTTGAAATGATCAAAAGGACACACCTTATGGTAATAATTTATGGCAGCCTCAAAATTATCCTGCATAACAAAAAGAAGGCATGCATAGAATTCAGATAAATTCTGGACATATATGAAGATCAGTCAACCTAGAACATAAAAAAATCATTTCTATGTTCTACAGTAGTACATAGTACTTATTTATATGCAAGTTGAACTTTCTTCTGTTTAATTGTCAGTGTACACAACTTATATTTCAACAAACTGCCACTACAATTAGCAAGCTTGCAACAAGACAGTGACCCATTATTATGTGGTTCTTATTTTTAAGAGAACTTCTAAACAATGGCACCCCTAGTTAACAGATATACCTCAAGCATCACTCAGTATAAAATAATTGCCACCGTAACTGAAGAATAGAGATGCATATGGCTGTGGGCTTATGGCTAAAACTTTGCCGAATATCAATGGACCTAAAATCAACAGAAGCTAAATGATCTTTAACATACCATAACTTTCAGCCTATATAAATACATTTACAGTATGACAAGACAGCAAAACAGCAGCAAACATTGTATGAAGCAATAAATGGAAGAGGATCAGAGAAAAAATACCATAAGATGGTAAGTATAAGCAAGACCAGCAAATGCACTCAAACTTTTGGTTGGTAAAGTGAGTGCCTTTTCATAATATGATACTGCTTTCTGATATTCCCTGTTCAAACAATAAATAGTTAAACCATGGACGATAGTTCAACAAGAGTTAATAAGAAAAGAAATTAGGGAGGAAAAAAAGCCCTTCATCTGAGAATATCTTAAGCACAAAAACTATTGTACACATATACTAGTAAAGTTATATTGTGACTGTCGGCTATACATTGAATGTCAAGACATAAAGAATCCTACAAATTCAAATGGAGTGTGGTGACCCAAAATAAGTGTAATGTGTTCTTGTAATTTATATATACAAAACAATGACCGAGCAAACAACTATAGTTGCATACTAGGATAACTTTGATAGCTTAATTCAACAAACTGATTTGTCATTTTCATGCATAAAATTCATCAATTGAGAAGGCTATTGGATCAGCAAAGGCAAGTCTATAGTTGAGTTAGTATTAAATAAAGCTCAAAGAAAGAAAGAACTCAGTAAAAACTAAACATAGCAATATGGCATAATTTATCAATTACTTGAGCTTCCGAAGTGCATGCCCAAGATTCACCAATGTTGGTTCCCACATTTCATTCAGAGAGGATGAAGTATCGTCCAATGTTAACTCAAACAACTGAACTGCCTTTCGGTACCTAAATGTTGAACAAACAACTCTATCAAGTGTTTGCAGAGCCAAAAAAAACATTAAATATGAATTTAGCAGTGGATATTGATCAAATTGATATTCTATCCAACAAACTATCACATATAATTGGATGGAATGTCATAAGAAATTCGGTGCTGAACAGAAAAATGAATGAGTATCAGTAAGCAAAACCATATTGTACAAAAGCAGACAACAAACTTGCCCCACCAAGTTGAAGAGTGCACATATCTATTAAAGATTATGTTCAAATTTTCAGAACCACCTAGTCAAGTGTATGTACATCGTGAGCACTGATTAATGCTTTTTACTGTTCTTTTGCAGGCATATTTCATGGTTTCCAGAGCTCTGTATGGTACATCCAGTTTTTTTTTTTAACTTTCAGATAATAAGATATATGTCCTTGCGCAAAAAAAAAAGATAATAAGATATATGTAAAATGGCACTTCTAGAGCAACTAGTAGAGCTAAGAACGATGCTGTTCATGAAAGCAAAGCATCTAGAACCAAAAGTAGAACAAAGAAATTTCTTACTCCTTCATATTATACGCAACGACCCCCAACTCATTGTAAATAAGTGGATCAGATGGGCACATGGATTTTGCTTGTGTGAAGAACTACATCACATAAACCAAAAACAATTTGTATCAACACCACGTGAGAAAGAACTTTTCTGTAATGCAACAAACTTAGGATGACTGGTTATTAGTAGTGCTACAATCTGCAGATAGTTATTAGTCGCGGTCTCCTCGCAATGCACAGGCGAGGGTAAGGCTTGCCACTAACACCCATCCCCAGACCCCACACAGAGCGGGAGCTCTATGCACTGGGTACGCCCTTTTTTTTTACAATCTGCAGATGCAAGAATACTTAAACAATGGAGATGTTAGCAAGCAAAACTTGATTGCAGTTTAACCACTCTGATAGTTAAACAGCATGAGAACCCAGCTCAGATTTGGCTCACTTGGATCAAAAGCCAAGCTCCAGCCAAAATTCAGAGGAGCCAAAGTGCTGAACTAGAGCTGGTCTGTGTATCACATTCACAAGCATCTTCTGCAGCGTATTTGAAATATTCTCATGTATGGAAGTTTACCAATGATAAATACTAGGTAAGGTGCCCGCAGGATGCGAGTTAGCATAGCTCTAATCATGAGATACAATAAATAGCACTCCCCTGGAAGGAGATCAACAAATACCAAAAGAAACATGCTGATTTCTGGATAGCAATTGCCAGGCTGCTCATTTGCAAGATGCATTTGGACAACAACCAATGCCGTTTTCAAACCTGTCTTTGGCCGAAAACATATAGTACTGAGGTAAATGAGGGGGATATGGCACAGAAAGATAGATTGCTCTAGTCACAGTTCCTGTATCAGAATGAAGTTCCTTACAAGAAAATCAGAACCAATAAGCAGTTGTCAATTAATATTACCTGCTCTGCAAGTTTGAAATTGTGCATTCGCACATATTGCATGCCCATGTATAAAGTGGGCAGATGACATCTGAAAATGCATTATTGAAAATAATTAGATGATAGCTTGAGGTATATATATATATATATATATACACACACACACACACACACACACACTTATGCCACAACAGAACATTTGAAAGAATTTTATACCCCAACTTAGAGAGCAGGCATAAATCCAAAAAATTTACTGTGAAATAGATACATTAAGAGAGCTCATCAAAGTTTCAGAAAAGAAACACCAAAGGTATCATAGTTAACTTCCCGAAAACATCCCAAGTATACCAGACAAAGTTCAGGCACAAAATTTCAAGAATAAAAGATAAATGTGTCAACATTCAGTACACGTACAGAGTTTTTTTTTCTAGCCAAAGCCATGAAAATTAAGTTGACATCAAGAACCACTTTGGATCTTCAAGAAATCAAGAAAAATAAAGGAAATGGATTACTCACCCAGGAAATAACCGAGCTGCCGTTCGAAATGCAGCCATTGCTTGGTCACCCTCCTCTTGAGCAGCATAGGCAATGCCTGTACCAATCCAAGCAGGAGGAAACGTCCCGTCTAAACCTGTAGCTTTGCTGACAGAAAACATATTAACGTACATTAAACCACAGTACCTACAGAGTTTTATCAATTAAAATAATTCCAGTGAAACATAAAAGTTAGAACAGAGAAATAAAATTCAAGTGAGACCTTATTTGGCCCTTGCTCAGCCTTTATGCCAGAGGCACATGTCTTAGAACAGTGCTCAGCATATTGTTCATACTGGTTAGAGTTAGTTGATACACAACTTTGGGATAAAATGTTGGTTGTTTCTTTTTACATGTTTAAAACTACAATTCTGCATGATTGATACATGAGCTTTCCTGCAGGTTCAAGGGGAAATAGTACTTCCTCCAAACTTATAAACTGTGCCTTACATTTTGTTTACATTTTGAAATGGAGAGATAGTATAACAAAAAAAAATATGGCGTGGCGTGTGTGGCGTGTTTTGCAGCACATGCATGCATGTTCTCTTAAATAAGCAAGGTGTCTAATCCAATTGAAGATAACTTTGAGAGCAAGGTAGGAAAAACCTGGAGTTCGCTCAAGTTATCACATGCTTACTACTGCTTAATAATATCCTGTTCACCATAGCATGGTGTCAAAATTAATAGATTAAATGCAGAATTGCTTGGGAAGCAAGCTTACACAATACTTTCAAAGTCATAGGTTTTTCACGACCTGTAACTACTAACTACATGCCGTCCAAGACGTGCACTGGCTCAAAGAAAGGGAGTGGTACAAGTTTGACAAAAAAAAAATTCTAATAGCAATTACCATGACAAAATAGCAAGTAGTGCCAGAGTTTCTGCACTACGAAGATTTTTTCCAAGAGAAAAAAAATGGTAGAATAATGAAGCTAGAAATGAAAATGATAATGTGGTGAATTGTGACATTTAAACAGGACAAGATGATCACCCGAAGTATCTTCGCGCTTGATCATACTTCTTAATACAGTAGTAATAGCAACCGACAGCAAACCATGAAATAGCTCTGCAAATGAAACGAGTAGAAATTAGAATTATGCAATGATCATGATTGGCCGCAAACTATCAAGGACAAAAAAAACTTCTACCCAGTTCATGCAATGAAATGTTGCATATAGTGCACAGTACAACAGAGCCTTACTATATCTCAAATTATTTATTAGCATGTTTACTGCTTCCTTTATTACTAGCTGACTGCCTAGGAACCTCCCCTGGCTGCCACTTTATATAGGAGCTAGACTAACACAAGAGAGAGGGGGGGAAGCACACAGGCGACAGCCAGGGAAGATTCCCAGGCATCAGCCGTCTAGCAGCAAAAGGAGAAGTAAGGGCGCGTTTAGATGCAAAAATTTTTGTGTTTTGGCTACTGTAACACTTTCGTTTGTATTTGGTAATCAGTGTCTTATTATGGACTAATTAGGTTCGAAAGTTTCGTCTCGCGATTTCTCACCCAACTGTGCAATTAGTTTTTTTTCGTCTACATTTAGTACTCCATGCATGTGCCGCAAGATTCGATGTGATGGGTACTGCGCAAAAAATTTTGGGATCTAAACAGGCCCTAAATACTAGCAGTAAAGAGGGGGAGTAAGTAGGTGACAGCCAGGGGAGGTTCCTAGGCAGTCAGCTAGTAATAAAGGAAGCAATAAACATGCTAGGCAGTCAGCTAGTAATAAAGGAAGCAGTAAACATGCTAACATTATTGACATGCAAATGAAGTGAGGAATCACTGAATCAGGGCGTCTCGCAGTAATAGTCTTTTTATAGAATCAGATAAACCTTTCAGTCAGGGGGAATACTCTCAACTTTTGTCGAAAATTAAGTCAGAATACTGACCATATTGGATCATGGAGATAAAATCATGAATTAATTAATCAATCAATGATTAAGATCCATACTCACTTTTGAGGATAATCCTTCACTAAGTTGCATGCCAAAAGATAAAGATCATTGGAATGACCAAGCTCCATTGCAGTTGCCAAATGAACTAATGTGCTCTTTAAATGGAAAGGGTCTCTCTCGAGTAACCTGAGACAAATTTGAACATATGTGAATGTGATAAACATTTGCAAGTAAATGAAAAGTGAAATAGTAATGAATGCTACCAACTTACGAGGATGTGAGTTGAAAACATTTTTGGTACTCTCCACTCTGGTGGTAGTATTCAGCTTTGCAAGCCAAAACATCAATGTTATTTTTCATTGTTTCACCAGAACTCGAGGACGAAATACTACAAGCTTCTTGTTCAAATTCCTTGAATTTTGCTTCAACTAAATATTCTTTTTCATGCTAAAGGCAGAAGAGAAACCGTCAGCCAAAAGGAAGCAAGTGCCATTATACTTCCATCATTTGCATGTGCCAAAGTTCAGATACTAATTCAAGTACCTTCGTGATCAAACATGAGTAGAATGCTGATAGCCATCCATCTTCTTCCCCGAATTGCAGAGACGACAATAACTCAGATTCTGAAAAATACCGTTGCACCATCTTAGGCTCTATAATGCTCAAAACTACAGAAGGTTCCGAGTAAAACATGTGCTACAAATTATTTAAATGAAGAAAATAGAACTTATGATATTTTACAGAAATGCCCTCAACAGATACATTTTGCAGATGTGCAATCAGATTAATCAATCCTATCAAGCTGGTAGTAGAATGTCTAGCCATTTCCAGTTATAAGTTATCTGCTTAAAACATGATTGGAAATTTGGAATGCATAGGTTAACCGAACAATCTATATCGGTAGATCATATTGGGAATGAATGTGGTTCTAACTTCTAACTCTAAAAGTGATGCAACACTTAAAACTAATTCAAGATATAAGAAAGCCTCAAGATAAGCAAAAGCCCAATTTGAAATTACCTTCCTCACATGTCAACATATAATTATCAACAAGACATTCGAGAGCCTGAAACATATATAAATGAATTACATTCAGGAGACTACAAAGTTAGAATATCATATAGCATTACATCAACTCGAGAGACTGTCAACAAGAATTGTAATTGCCAAAATATCCAGTAAACAATGGTTTTTATACAATGCTATGAGCTCATTTCAATTTTCAGAATTTGTGGAAACAACAGTAGTAAACAGGGTGTGACACATTGTTCATTTGACACTACAAGTAATAGCACTATAGTTCTAACTTATAAGATACCTCCACAATATTCAAAGGTTAGGCATATTAATTGGTCGTAAGTATTGTTTAACTTCAACAAAAACAGCATGTGCATCATGAGTGTCATAATAGACAGACTCAGCATGTCATACAGTTCAGACTACCCAAGTGAGAAATATACAGATCGAAGTAAATAAGAAACACATAAAACAATTCAGATATTGCATGTAAGGTGTGTGCACTGTACACGTACGGAATTAGACACTAAGATAATAATAACATGACACTGCATGTTCTTTTTTCTCATAAAAAGAATAGTACTGTCATTGAGTCACTGTTCTTCTCACCTCATAACACAGAGGATCGGCTTTAACAGCTGCCTTGTACCTGACCAAGAGGGAAGAAAATCATAAAGGTCAGGTACAACAGAAGACTAGCAAGAAGCAGCATAACCAAACTTTCAACTTTATTTTACTATATAACTCTAAATTAAGGGTAAAAACTTGAAGGGATAAAGTAGAACTAATTTGACTTTAAAGTGTACAGGAAAAAAAAAATTAGCAAAAGTGCATAAAAATTAATTGAATATATTAATGATAATGGTGCTATTTTGAAATACACTATCAACTTTAACCAAAAGAAAAGCAAATGAAGCTAATTATTTTTACCATTGGCAAGCAAGATCACGGTTATCCAGTGCTTCATACGCCTTACCACGTAAGAAACATAGAGCTGATTTGATCTGTCAAGCAAGTATTACAGTAGTAAGCAAGCATCTAACAACCAGAAAGGAGGAAGAAGGTGTTCAGGGAGGGAAGGAGCATCATCACACATTGATCTCATGAACTTCAGCGTCCTTATCAAAATAAATATCACTGCCATCATCCTGATCAAGGACATTTCCATGCTCATCCACTTTTGCATCCCCAAGCATCAACAAACACTGATGCCACTCTTTCAACTCCTCCTAATAAACAAAGAAACAAAACTGTGAAGTTGAAGTTGTAGCAGAAGCACAAAGCTCTCACTAAGTTAACAATCTAGAATAACCTAGAAGTGGAAAACTGACGCCTTCAGCTAAAAATCCATATATGGCAAATACATTTATATAAATAATATGTCACGCCATCTGATATGCCCGCATGCTCTTCTCGTTGCTTTAATGTCCAGGATTAGGAGAAATACATCAGAAACATGCTGCTCATTCCATGCGGCACTATTAACCATTTTCCCTCTAAGAGATCCTGACATTGTTCTAACTAGCTCTAAGTAGCAGGAGACTGATAAAAAAAGAATACAAAAACACACAATCAATTTGTTTAGTGGCAAACATAAATCAAGGCAGCGTGTGGACATTTAGAAGCTTTCCACCACAGGTCCAAAACGAAATCGATGGCACTAGGGGCGCAATGTATCTGAACAAATGCCCAGACACACTCAAAAGCATCACCCGAAATAGAATCAAGCGAATCTCAGTATTTTAACATCAGCTGAAAACGTCCGCAAGGTGTTCGGCCAAAGTACTAGCCCAGAACGCCAGACGAAATGTCGAGAGTTGCTGGTAATGAATCAATGGAAACCAAAGGACGCCCCGCGATCCAAACAGCGAGAAGCAGAACGCGCGCCCCAAACTGACACGCATGGGACGTGCTCGACGGAATGAAACGGCGCTGCGGGGGGGCGCTGGCTCAGAGCAGCCTTACGAGGCACTTGGCGGCCAGGAATCTGAACCGGAGGTCGCGGAGCAGCCGGGAATTGTTGAGGAGGTGGAGCGCGCGGCGGAATTGGCGGCCGAGGAAGAGTGCCTGCGCGAGCATGTAGACGTCGCAAGGGTCCCCCGTGGCCGCGGCCACCTTGTCGGCGAGGAAGATGGCCGACCTGTAGAGGTGCTTCCCGGCGCAGTCCCGCACCACCCCGCGCAGCCGCTCCAGCGCCTCCTCCCTCATCTCCGGCGGCGGATCGGTGGCCTCTCCTATTCTCCTCCGCTTGGGGCTCGGCTCGGCGGCTGCGGAGGATGTGGGCGGGATGCGAGGGAAACCGAAATTTGAGTTCCGCATTCGATTTAGGGTTCGGGATTGTTTCGAAGGAACGGATTGTGTCATGTCTCGTGTGTGGGTCACCTCAGCTGGTCAGGATGTGTGTGCATGAGATCAGTCTCGTGGAAGTTTCATATTCAATAGACTGGGCCTTTAGTCTAACCGGTGAGAGCGTTGTGGCGGTACTTCTCAGAGCCCGTTTAGTTTCATTTCATTTTGCAAAAATTTTCAAGATTCTTCGTCACATCGAATCTTTGACGCATGTATGAAGCATTAAATATAAATAAAAAATAAAACTAATTACACAGTTTAGACGAAATTCATGAGACGAATCTTTTAAGCCTAATTAGACTATGATTGGACATTAATTGCCAAATAACAACGAAAGTGCTACAGTACCGTTTCGCCAAAAAATTTGCAAACTAAACAAGGCCTCAGATCCTGGGTTTGACTCTTTGTGAGAGCGAATTTTAAGCTGGAGTTAAAAAAATCCCCTCGTCTGTACTACGTCAAAGCACATGTTTAAGGACCGGCCCGTTCTCACGGAGCGACGGTGCCGCTGTATAAGGGTGGGGCAGAGGTTCGAGGGTTTTCTGGGCCTGTGTTAGAAGGTTTTCTTCTTAATGCAATACCTAGAGATGGTCATACCCTCGCTGTCCAGTTTTTTTGTATGGCAATCTATTTTTAAGAATAAAGAGAAAAGGCGAGTTTTATTGAGATACATAAAAACGTCTATAGAGTGTTTCAATGGACTAAACTAAACTTTAGTTCATGTGTTTAGATGCCAAATTGAAGACCTCTTAAACTAATCATGGTCTAGAGACTAATTAATGAATAGAACACGTTAGGAAAAAAATTTGATTAGTTCACGTTTAGTCTATTATTCAACCACATACTAAAGTTCGCTGATCAAACACTGCCTAATGTGTTAACATACACACGACTCAGGCATTTATGCTCTCTTATGTGCGTCAGCAGAGGAGGAGACATGGAATGCACGGGATGGACAACGTTACCGAAACAGAATAATTGCAAAGTCACAGACAGGCATATATTGCAGAGCCTTGTTATATGCGCAGAGGAAATTCGGGAGCAGAGAGAGAGATGGAAGCGTCTAGTGTGTTGGCATATGCGGAAGGTTCAGACACCCTCTTATGCGCCAGCGGAGGAGACGCGAAGAGAAACACTCGAGCAGAGCAAAACACAGTACATTGTTACATGTGCAGATGTACCCCTCTAGGAAACAAAATCACTTATTACCCTCACATCTCAGCCATGTATGCACCTACACACACCTCAGTCTAATATGTTGCACCCCCACATACGCTCCACTCAAAAGTTTGAATGTCAGCCCATGATTGAGTTAGAAGGGGTATGTAGTCTATTCGGTTGGCGTTGCTAGGCTGGCTGCAACTAGCATACAATGGAATGTGAGGATTTTATATCGGACGCGGATACATGGATCCGAGCTCGTATCAGAATCGAGTAGGACGTGGACGTGTGAGTTCTAAGTGGAGGATGATTCGTATCAAACACGGTCATATGGACAGGGCCACAGAGGTCAAGATTTAGTATCACTATGATGGTGTTACCATCTTTTTAGGTGTATAAGAGATTCATCGAGCTAGTTATGTCTTCGTATGGTGTTGAACAATCCTGACCCTGATCAATAGGCTTCATGTAGCAATCTAGTCTCTTGAATATATAATAATCTACTTCATGATCTGCAGTTCTTAGAAGAAAATTTCTTTTAATGTCTCTGGTCTTTTGAATAATAGATCAGCTTCGCAACGAGGATTTCGAAAAAAAGTAGCACAAGTGATAAGGCTCACTTGGAAATTATCAGGTCTCCAAATCGATCCTTTGTGTATGTACAAACAATAGGAAGGCAACACAATCAACAATAGGAAAGGCAACATAATCTGAACGCTCAAGCGCTCACACCTTTAAGGTTAGATTAGCCAAATGTTTAGCAACTACCGCTATCCGAAGGGATGCCTCCTCCAGTCCTCGATTTTCTGAGAGAGCACGTGATTTGAATATTCATTTGAATCTGCCCCGCTTACTAACTGAAGAACAGTATAAGTCAACTTGACACATGACACAAAAATTACTTGGATGCAATGGGACCAGAAGCGCACACCATGTTAACATTTCACTGGTTGATTTATGAGTTGATAAGCTCGATTGGTGTTGGTTTGTTGTGAGAGAAAACACTGTACCATGGATCCATGGCTATAAGCTCTGACTGAAACCAACCAGGGTTGTCAGAGCCTGTTTGGTGTCGCTATGCACAGCTCCAGCTCCCATGACTATAGCACCACTTTACGTTTACTGTAGCGGAGCCATGCAGAGCACCAAAACTGCAGCTCCGTCTGCTCCTGTCTGAGTTGAGGCGGAGTCGGAGCCGTTTCACCAACATACAAGAGACGCACAGAGCTAAATAGGGTTGCACAGTACCTACGCGCAGGGAGCCGGATCCCTCGGAGCCGCGCAAAACAATGTGTTATTAAAGCATCTCCGGTAGTACCTAAAAAATAAAAAAAAATCTGGTTTAGCAACCTTTTAAATAAGAATTAGAAAAAATGTAATCCAACAATCATCAACCGTGTTCTCAACAATTTACGCCTAAAAATAAAAAAGTAGGATTACTTGAAGATTTTGTTACCACACGTGCCACATCAAATATGTCGTCGGTCGTTTCACCACCGACGATTCCCAACCCCTAAGTTGCAACCGTCTTCATATTGTCCGGTCTACTTCTCAGTATTCTGAGATCCTAAACAGTGATTGGAGATCTAATTTCAGCGAATCTCCCATGTGGCAGCGGGGCGATTGTGATCGCCTTGGACTGTCTAACTTAAAGCCCAGAAACTATACAATGAAATCTGGATTGCATAATCTACTTCTTAGTATTCCTGTATCTGAAGACAATGCTTGGGTATTCAATTCTGGTAAACCACGCAGCTGCGAGCCGAGCGTATGGGAGCGACAGAGTTTTGAAGAAAAATAAATCGTCACCCCATGATATGCAGTCTGATCGTTTAGTCGTATTTGGCTTATAAGCCATGGCTTATCAGCCAACGAACAGTATTTTTCTCTCACACCAAACCAACCAACGGTATTTTCAGCCATGGCTTATAAGCCGAACCAGCCCAAACGAATAGGGCGATGGACTAACGACATATATCTTTCGATAATGATACAATTAAGATGTTTATCTGTCCGGATGCCTCGCTCCGCTCACTCCCGCACGCGCGACCCTTTTATCCGCTTGTTCGTTTCTAAAAAAAATCACTCCAGCACGCCTCGCTCCGCTCCACTCCCGCAAGCGGCGCTCGACCGCCAACCCTACCAAGCACGGCGCACAGGCTGCCATGTCCCAGTCTCGGCGCACAATCAGCTGGGAGTCGCGGCGCGCGACTGCCAGCCTGCCAGGAGCAACGCGCAACTGCCTACAAGTCGCGGCGCTCGGCTGCCGGCCTGTCAGGCGCGACGCGTGACCGCTACCTCCCCGCCTCGTCGCGTAGCCGAGCCGCTGCCTACAAGCGTCGTCGGGCTACTACCTTCGATGAACTCCACATGCCGACGAGCCTCTATTCTCCCAAGCAACAAGGAGATGTTGCAATGTGCTGAAAATGCATGTTGCAAGAGTATGTTTCAAGTGTTTCATATGTTTTAAAGGTATCACTACACCATAACATTTAAATAGCGACTGATTTGGAATTGCTGAAAGGAGTGTACAACGATGGATAGTTAGTTACTAAAGGTTATAGCGATGGACCCCTACAGTTGCTAATATGTTCGACGGATTTGGAGTTGCTGAAAGGGGTTGCTAATACATCATCTTTAGCAACGGACAGTTCGACGGTCAAACTTTTAGCGACCAACAATATGTTAGAGCTTTTAGTGACCAACAGTCCAATGCTATAATAACTTTTAGCGACCAACAATTCGACGGGCTCAATTGTAAACAGATAAAAAAAATAAAAGCTGGTCTGAAGGTATAGCTGATGATCAAACATTAGCCATACATTGATTCACGTACACAAAAGTGATGACATTCAAAAGTGATCACATTATCCATACATTGATTCATGTATTGAACAAGTACATTATACATGTAATGTCACTTAACATCAAACTAGTCCTTGTTTGAAGTACCTGCTGATCAAAAGCAAGGCTAATCCTAGCTGATGATCAAAAGTTTAGCATATCACATGTCCATGAAAACCAACAAGCTCAGCATCCAAAAGTTCCTGAAAAAATGATAGAATCAGTAGTCTAATAAAGTACAAGTTCCAATGTACAACTTATACGGGAGTGAGAAGACACAGTTTTACGAATATAAATCACATTCAGTTTGCCTTCAAAAATGAAACGTCCAGTGCTTACCCCTTAGTTGTTTGTGTTTTATTTTCACCATTCAAGACTTCACTACTTGAGTTTATTGTTTCTCAGACTTTGATGACTGGCTCGGAGCAGACAACAAAAATAATGATTCAACAAGACAAGCTGATGGATCGAGGAAGGGAGTAACACTTGCCTGGTGTTGGCTGACTTATTTTAAGGTAGGCATGAAGATGGTCCGGCAAAAATGAGAATTTTTTCAATGAGCCCAAGACTTGTAAACATTGAATACTACTAATGCCATGTCTGAATACTACTAACACTACTATTGCCATGTTTTCCTATGAAGTATTTGGTTACTACTAAAACTACTAATACAAAGTAGTATTCATTATGCAAGAGCGTGGTAAGTCTACTATGTTCAAAAATATACTACTATACCACCAGAACCACTGCTAACTTAAAAAGCGTTTGCGGCTATCCTAAAATGGATCTGAGAAGAATTTGGAGAGCTGAGTTAAAAGGTTTACTCTGAAGAACTGAGTTAATGGCATTCAAGAGTGCTCCAGCAGAATCGATACTCAGCAGGGACCATGCCGGTGACCTGTCAATGACAAGTCAATTATCAGTAACCACTAAACAGCATTGAATGAGAAAACCAAATACTACATACAGACGTGCTGAAAGAATAAAGTAGAACTAGCAGGTAACCCCGCGCTTCGCGCGGGTAGGAGACTGACTATATTCTCGATATGCAACAGATTTAGATGCAGTGACCAATGCGGTATATATCAGTCAATTATGATTCAAACATTGTCTCTCCATTTCAACACGTTGCGCCAGCTAGAAATGCAGAAGGAATAAGTAGTCCTTTTTGCGTAATAGCATATAAGCCGGTACAAATGTGTGTGTATGTCCTCTTGCATACCCAGCCCCAAATAAAGTATGCGTACAAAAGTACATGAGCAAACATAGTGCTGTTAGATATAAATAGCACAACCAAAATAGGTAAACTCTTGTTAAGCTGCTCAAATTTGCTTGGCTTGCCAATTTAAAGAAGCGGGAGCAGTGACAACCATAAGCCTTTGATAAGTTGACGGATGAAGCCTGGCACACTCTGCTCATAAGAAAAGCTGCAAACTTTGCATAATGATGGAATAGACATAATAAAGCCCTTCTTGTCTTTTTTTTTCCGAATACGCAGGAGAGCTGCGTATCATTGTATTAATAGAAGAGAAAGGAGTCATACAGAAACCCAAACACACCCACACCCACAAACACAACACCAACACACCTCCACTTACTGACTGGAACTAATCACCTATGCTTGAGAAGAAAACCATGACCAGAGACCCTCTAAACATCAAGAGCTATGTATCGGGGACAGTCCCCTAGCACCAGCCAAAGACCAAAGGAGGGCTTCCTCCCTAGCAAGGTTCAAAGCTGTAGATAATCTAGGGGTAGCTCCGTTGAAGACACAATCGTTTCGATGTTTCGGATGGTCCAGCTCCTAGGATAATGAGGGAATTCAGTCCCTTTCAAGATCTTCGCTTCTTCATCAAGACCGCCTTGTCCCACCAATCATCAAAGGAGGAAACATCATCTGTGGGGCTAGTGCTTTGCCATCCGATGCTATGTAGGATGTCATACCAGAATTGTCTTGCAAACACACACCCAATGAGAAGGTGCTGGATGTTCTCTTCTTCTTGATCACATAGCGACAATGGTCCGGATGAGGAAGACCTCTTGAGCCAACCTGTCAGCTGTCCAGCAGCGATTGTGAGCAACCAGCCACATGAAGAAACGACACTTAGGGGCGCCCAAGATTTCCAGATGCGCTCAAATGGGGGCGAAAACTGAGGGCTCCCTCAAAAAGTGCACCATAGGCTGATTTAGTCAGATATTTACCCGAGGCGGACAGCCTCCAAATATGCCTATCGTGGATCCCCTCCTGTACACTTATATCCTCTAGCATATCCCATAGCTCAAGATATTCCATTAAAGCTTGCATGTATTTCCCCTTGGATATCTTCATCCATTTCATCTCATCAAGAGCAGTCTTCACAGTGTGTTTATGCGTGCCCTTCCTTTTGGTACTAGAACATACAGATTGGGTGCAAGATCCCGAATGCTCTTACCAAATGCAACCATTTATCCTTCCAAAAAGGGTATTGGCACCATCACCAATTTCAGTAATAATGGCTGGGAGAGGAGGCATTCAGCATCCTTGTTGACTTGCGAAGGGCAAACTTGCCCGTGATTTATTAGGTTCAGACTTTTTGAGCCATGGCCATCTTACTCTTAGTGCAATACATAGAGATTTCAGATCGAAAATCCCAAGCCCACCTAGCTCCTTTGCTCGACAAACCTTGGGCCACGCGATGAGACAATGTCCACCTTTTGCTTCCTTGCGTCCTCTCCACACGAACCCTCTTCTCGATTTTATCAATGGCCTTAATTGCCTGTGGAGGTAGATCTATAGCCATGGCTAGATAGATCAACATGGTGCATCAAGACAAATTGCACTTGCACTACCCTACCAGCCCGTGTCATCAAATCGCCTTCCAACCCGTAATTGATCCATGATTCATCAATTATTGGTGGAATTGCTCCTTTGTTAGTTTCTTGAGAGACAAGGGCAAACCCAAATACTTGCATGGAAAATTCATAATTTCACAAGGCGATAAGCTTTGTATTATAGCCATATCATCCTCCGAGCAATCGAATTGGCATCACACTACTCTTCCGAGCGTTAGTCTTGAGCCCCAGACGCATCCCCAAATAGTTGGAGCATGCTTAGAGTCGAGAGATGTCCTCTGCACTTGGTCCGAGAAAAGGGCCACATCATCCGCATAGAGGGAAATTCTATGCTGAATTGGTCTTCTAGATAGGGGTTGTAGCAGCCCCCGTCGAAGCCCTTGTAACCATCCAATTTAAAACATCCATGACCGTAATAAAAAGCATCGGAGAGGGGATCCCTTGACGAAGTCCTCTTCTATGTTGGATAAAATCTCCGGGGATACCATTAAGGAGCACCCGAGTGGAAGAAGATACCAATAGACCACACAGAATATCACGCCATCTCGAGCCAAAACCCATTTTATCAAGAACCTCCAGGAGGAATGACCAAGATACAGAATCAAAAGCCTTAGTGATGTCCAGTTTAAGTAGTATTCTGGGCTGCTTTTGGGAGTGCACTGATGTAGTGCTTTGAAACCTTAAATTTGTGAACTAAAGATGAGATAGTGCCAACTGTATGATCACCAAAAAATATTATTGAAATAAGAGAGTATTTAGTGGTAACCGGGCACTATATAACATTTTTCTCTATAATCAACAGGTAATTAGCAAGTTAGGCTACTGCCTTAAGAAATTAAGAAGGTAGATACGAAAACAGATAGTGGTGAGAATAAGTAAAATATGCAGAAATGAAGACACAATGAACCAATTTTAGAAGGGAGGAATCTCTACTTGCAGACTATAGACTATGTACACATTGTTGTTATAGTTTTCAGATTCAGAAATGGCACCAGCAGGAGGGCATGCGCTTTGTTATGGAGCCAAATATTGTAAGGCCAAATATCCTTTTTCCTAATCACCCTATGCAAGAGGAATGGCAAATGTTTGAAATTAGAAGTGGGCATGATAAAATTTTCAAAAAAGTGGTCTGATAAGAAATCATAGAATCGAAAGAATATTAGGGAAAAAAAGAGATCTGTTTTAGTTGAGCTCACTGAATCAACAATTGTCAGCACAGCCATGACCATGTGGGAAGTCGTTGATGTAAGTAGATAATGACCTGACAATTAATAACAAAGGCAATCAATGTGCATCATGTAAAATCAAATGTATAGAGGAAATATCTAGTGTGGTGACACAAAACAATTGTTGTGCTCATCGTTGGGGTACAACTGAATTCAAGAGTAATAAAACACATCACTTTTTTCTGCAGGAATAATAATTTTGTAAAGCCCTGGGCAAGTCTGTTGCATTAACCGGTAAGTGGTAGCTAACCTTGGCATCAACCATCACGAAGGGGGTTTTTGAGGGTCAAATCAATTTAAATATATGTTCGTTGTCAGCCTATTAACTTAGATTAGAATATGGTTTCTGAAAAACCATCACTGTTTATTTAACTGATTCAGACAGGGAGAAAAAACAACCTACACAGTGTGCATGCTCGTTAGAAGTTGCCGTATTCACATTTGTTTAGGTCAGCTTACTACATCTGTTTTATGCTAAATGGCACTGGGAATCACGGTTTGCTATGGTGACAGTTGCAAAACAAATATTAAGCATCCATATTAATTGCTTGCAAAATAGATGCAGAGAAGGAAAAATAAATATAGCAAAAAGAAGAGAGATAGGTCCACTAACCTTGTTTAGTTCCTGCAATCTTTAATCCTCTCTACTTACTTTTGGCATCACAACTTATTCCACTAAGTGTAGCCAATGTTGAGCTTTCGTCTTATGCATGCAAGGTAAAAAGAAAGAAGGAAATAAGACGAAATAGGACAATTTCAAACTCCTGAGGCTTGATATCAGTATAGCAAGTGCGTTTTATGGAGCACCTGGTGCACAGCCAGCATTTGCAGATGTAATTGTCTCTCCTGGGATAATATTCAATAGGTCCAATTGAAAACAAACTACGACAGTTGGTGCTAGTGTACCTTTGATCCTCCTGCATATCGATGTTGGCAGAAAGCGCATACAGAACACAGAAGACACAGATACATCGCTGATGCTCAGCACCCCGGCACCCAGGTGCACGCCGCCTCGGACCCCTCCATCGCCGGCGCGCAGGCCGACCTCAAACCCTAGCGCGCTGGCACACAGGCCGGCGCGGCCGCCCTCAGACCCCTTCGTAGTCGGCGCTGAGCACCACGCGTCAGGCCCCTGCTTTGCCGCCGTGCAGCACCCCGCCTTGGATCCCTGCATCGCGGTGCTGAAGGGCCGACATGGGAGCCATCACCGCTTGCGCTGAGGACATAGGGAAAAGGAAGGGGAAACCGTCAATTCCTGGACGGAAATTGCTAGATCCATGCAGAGAAGAGGAGAGGCGAGAAGAGGGAGAGACGGCACCGGTGCGGGCAGAGAGCCGACGCTGGACGGGGAACGGGGCGGCGGCCGTCGTGTCGCGCGGCAGCGGCGTCCGGACCTCGGCAGGAGCGAAACGCGGGCGGCGCTGGGTGGGGCAGTCGCGCCCGCGGCCACCGGCGGACGTGAGGAGCAGGGAGCGCCGCGCCGGAGGTGTGAGGCGCGGGGTTGTGGCGGCGTGAGCGGGAAAATTTGGGGTTGGCAAAGTTTTTTTTTTCCATGGGAATTCCCGTGTGCTATTAAAAAAAGATCGTAATGCCTCGTGTGTCTTTGGAAAAGTTCAACGATTTTCAGCGTCACTGCTCTAACTTTTTTGTGCCCTCCATGCCACTGCCGTCAGTTTGGACTCTAACGCCGTCAAACTGCAGGTGTGAAAAGATAAAAATACCCTTAAGTCTAAATATGTTATTAATTTTTTTTAGCATCTTAACGACTTCAAATGAAAAAACTCAAAACTAAAAAGTTGTAGATCTCGTCGAGATCTATAATTTTCATATAAAAATTATCTCCATTTAATTTTGCAAAAAAATATGATTAATATATCTTAGAAAAATCATATCTTTTTTTTGCGAAATTAAATGAAGATAATTTTTATATGAAAATTATAGATCTCGATGAGATCTACAACTTTCTAGTTTTGAGTTTTTTCATTTGAAGTCGTTAAGATGCTCCAAAATATTAATGACATATTTAGACTTAAGGATATTTTCGTCTTTTCACACCTGCAATTTGATGACGTTAGAGTCCAAACTGACGGCAGTGGCATGGAGGGCAAAAAAAAGTTGAAGCAGTGGCGCTGAAGATCGTTGAACTTTTTTAGGGACACACAGGACATTGCGATCTTTTTTAATGGCACACAAGGAATTCCCCATTTTTTAGGGTTTCTGACTGGTGGGCTTTTTAGGCGCGAAATAGGCTAGTTGACCACGCGCAAGTTATATATATATATATATATATATATATATATATATATATATATATAGCGACGAATGTGTCGATGTTTTACCACCGGCAACCCGTCACGGGGTACCCGGAACGGTGATTTATTCGGAGGGGTATCGGCGTTTGCAGGAACTCGATGGTAAACGCATGGAGACAATGATTTATACTGGTTCGGCACGCTAGAAAGTCACGGCGCCCTACGTCCAGTCTGGTGTGGATAGCATATTGCGCCCTGCGCTATTTGTTGTGTTGCGAGGTATGTTGTGGTTGTGAGTTCTGTCGGTTATGTGTAGGTGCCGATCTAGGGACCCTGCCCTTCTTTATATAGTCCAAGAGAGGCGGGAGTCCTAGTCGGTTACAAAGTAGAGATCCTAGTAGGATTACGTGTAGGGAATCCTAGTTGGACTAGATCTTCTTCTCTTTTCTCCGTGGGAAACCCCATGGGTCCCGCATCGACAAGCCCCCGAGCATCTCATGGATGAGCTTCGGAAGCCTTCTTGTTCTTCTTGGCCTTCGTTGAGTTGTTGTAAATCCGTTCCAGGTTCTTCTGAAGTGAAACCTTGAGATGGTCCTCTTTTGGTTGGTTCGTCATGACTGATGTGCACTCAGTGAGTGTAGCCCCCGAGCCTCTTGCTTGTTGGAACAAGAAGCCAGAGGGTCCCTTTAGTCTTCTTGGTTGCTCCGAGTTCTATTTCTGTGGGTGCAATTTTTCGTAAAAATTGCACTCACTGAGTGTAGCCCCCGAGCCTTTTGCTTTTGCTTACAAAAGTTGGAGGGTCCAGATTCTTGTCTTCAAAAAATTCTGGGGTTATGTATCCCGCAGCCTCCGAGCCTTCTTCGAGTACTTTTCTTTAGAATAGAAATCGGGTAAAGGGTCTTGATGTGTTGTCGTTGCTGTAGTCTTGAGTACTTAGTATTCTTGGTCTTTCGTCCTTGAATCCGAGCCCCCGGGCGTAGTTGAAGCGAATGCCGAGCCCCAGAGCTTATTGTTTGACTAGGCCGTGATGCTCTTTCGAGTTGTTTTTTATTCATCCAGGTTGTTTCTAGACTTCTCTGGTTCTTGATGTACCTCTTCCAGGTTGTTTGCACTTCGTCTAGGTTCTTTCTCAACTTGTATGTACCTCATCCGGGTTGTTTTCTGATCAATCCAAGTTCTTTTTTGTCTTGATTTCTGTTCCTAACTTATTTGGGTTGTTTTTCTTCAATCCGGGTTTTTTTTCTAATTGTCTTGATTTCTGCCCCAGCTCGTCTGGGTTGTTTTCCTTCAATCCGGGTTCTTTCTAATCTTGTCTTGGTTCTTGCCGCACCTTGTCGGGGTTCTTTTTTGATCAATCCGGGTTCTTTCTGAGCTTGTCTTGGTTCTTGCCGTATCTCATCGGCGTTCTTTTTTTATCAAACCAGGTTGTTTCTAGACTTGTCTGAGTAAAATAGCTCTCAAGAGCGTGTTTTTTCTGATCTTATGGTATAGATGTAGCTCCCCTGCATGTTAAACATAAAAATATATTGTAAATGACATTCCGGATATGAAGTCGGGAGCATGTCCCATATTTGAATAATCAATCAGGGGCGGGCCCCGGCATTATGAAATGCATATAAACTTTTTGCGTCTTGCTCTTGCTAGGCCATGCAAATTCCTCAGGTAGTGTCCTGTTACGTTTAAACACTTGAATCTCTGGCGTATGGTTCAGAGGTTCATGACGTGACCATGTGAGCCTGGCACTCGGTTCGTGACCGTCCATGTGAGTAGACAAGCTTCACGGATTAAGGCGTGTTCTACCTGAGGAATTCGGCGACCGTTAAGAGAAGACCTAGAGCACTATGTTTGCTCGCATGATGATTTGACTTTAGAGCACTATGTTTGCTCGCATGATGATTTTTGTGTCTTCCCAGAGACATAAACGAATAATATCTGAAATATATAAAAAATGAGACGTGACTTAGTTTGGTTCGTGGCCGCGTTGTCGATCGCCGCAGTCGAGTAGTCGATTACCACAGCCGGATTGTCGTTCACCGCAGCCAGGTAGTCGGTCGGCGTGGCCAAGTAGTCGAATGTGCAGCCAGCCGAGTAGTTGGCGTAGCATCCGAGTAGTTGTTCGTTGTTACGTCGAGCGTAGGCGGAGTTGGCGGGTTGTTGTAGCGGTAGCCGGAATCCGTCGTCGTTGTGGACTACTCGGAGAGTGTTGCGCTATTACCGGGTTGTTGTAGTGGCCTGCTTGCTTCCCGTCGGATGGCTTGCTTCTTGGCCAGCTTGACCTTGCTTGTTTCTTCTCACGTGCTGGTTGATTATTTTTTATTGAGCCGAGTTTGTTGTCATCATGTGCATGTAGTTGAACAACTCGGTGTAGCTTCCTTAACTGTTTTGCTTGATTGGTCATGACGAAGTCCCGTGCTTGTCTTGATACGCCTTCTTTCATGGAGCTGAACTCGACGGTAGGTGCGTGCCAGTCACAAAACTTTGTATGCCTTAATCCATATACGCATATATGCAAGACAAAGCTTCTTCATATATCTTGATCCCGTGGCTTGCTTGTTCATAGATGCATATATATATACACGTATATGTCGTGGTCTTTTTTTTCTCTCAATTGTTGGCCGTGTGTTTTCCTTCTTGGTCGTGCCCAAAGAATTGAGTTGATCTGTATTGTTCTTGCAGAGAGGTTTCGTGATCTGAGTTGATCTTGGTTTGTTGCGTTAAATGCGGCTTAGGTACTCCCCGTTTCGTGTGGGTGATCTTTGGAACTCATCGTCGAGTGCTCGTAAGCCGCCGCCGAAAGTGCTCGGAAATCATCATAGTTGATGTAGTCGTAGAGCTGTTGTTGTTCACCGTGGCGAGTAATTTTGTCCGAGTAGTTGAAGTAGAAGCTAGACTTGGTGGCTTGATGGATCGTTGTTGACCCGATTTGATGCTAGGTCTAGAGCACGCCGCTGCATGTAACGCCTTGTCCGGGTTGAAATCGATCATGAGCCGGTTAGTGGTCGGACTCGAGTATGACTCGATATCGATCGGACTTGGGAGAAGTCGAGTCGAACTCGGTCCAAGATGGATTCAGCAGAGGAGAACGATGCCGTGTCATTGCAAATCCGCCAAAGTACGATTGTCTCGAGCTATTGTAGCCATGCCGATCTCGTCTCGATGTAAGGTTCTGTATAATATACGAGTGGCGCCAGATGCACCGTTATCATCTCAAGCAAAATTTCGCGACGGATCGGACCCGAGTAGATGGATATTCAGCCAGCCGTGTTGATCTTGAGTTGATATTGACGGTATTGTCGACGAGTCGGCGATGAAGGATACGACCAGAATCTCCATGGAAAAAGCAGAGTTGTTGCGGACAGCGTCATTGGAGATGCATGTTGATCCCACTGAGTCCGAGAATATGGTGTTGATATCGAGGTCCACCGAGCTCTCGAACGTAAAGCACCGAGAACCCCTATCTAGCGCGCGAAATAGGGTTTCTGACTGGTGGGCTTTTTAGGCGCGAAATAGGCTAGTTGACCACGCGCAAGTTATATATATATATATATAGCGACGGATGTGTCGATGTTTTACCACCGGCAACCCGTCACGAGGTACCCGGGACGGTGATTTGTTCGGAGGGGTATCGGCGTTTGCAGGAACTCGATGGTAAACGCATGGAGACAATGATTTATACTAGTTCGGCACGCCGGAAAGTCACGGCGCCCTACGTCCAGTCTGGTGTGGATATCATATTGCGCCATGCGCTATTTGTTGTGTTGCGAGGTATGTTGTGGTTGTGAGTTCTGTCGGTTATGTGTAGGTGCCGATCTAGGGACCCCTGCCCTCCTTTATATAGTCTAAGAGAGGCGGGAGTCCTAATCGGTTACAAAGTAGAGATCCTAGTAGGATTACGTGTAGGGAATCCTAGTTGGACTAGGTCTTCTTCTCTTTTCTCTGTGGGAAACCCCATGGGTCCCGCATCGACAGGATGGTTGGATTCAAATATCAGGTTTTAGCGACCGATCCTCCAATGATAAAGTAAAATAAAAATTGTGATCGATATTCGGTTGGAGAAACGAGAAATAGCGACCCACCATCTGTTACAAAATTTTAGCGACCGATCGTCCATTGATATTTTGGTACTTTTAGCGACCCACCTCCGACGCTATTTTTAGGTTATGGTGTAGTGTATGTTATAAGCGTTTCAGATGAATATGCAAAAGTAGATCGGGATGTTGCATATGTTGCAACACGTATGTTTGCAAAGGTCTGCTCCCAATGTTTCATCTGTGTTTTTCGCACGTATTGTTACAAGTGTGTTTATTTGGATGTTGCATACATTTCACATATATGTTACAAGTGTTCTATCTAGATATTGCATATGCTTGCAATGGTTTTCAACTATTTTTCGGGTATTTTTGTAGTGTTTCATTTTTTATATTGCAAGTGTTGTATTTAGATGTTTTAAAAGTAGATCAGACGAGTATAGTGGATCTCCATGTGGTCGGTGTGGATCAGATTTGATATTTCTTACCTCTATGGCGGCTAGTGGCGATGGGCAGACCATACCCCTGTAGCAGTGGTCCAGCGGCGGCTTGAAGCAACTCTCGAACGGTGCCTCCGGACGATGCGAACCCCGTATGGGCATGCGAAATGGCACTTGAAGTGAATTGCTGGCGCGTCTATCCGGACGTGGAGAGCCAACGGTACTGGTTGGACGAAATCTCTCAGCTTTTATCACATCTTCTAAGGCCCTATTTGGTTCCAAGCTCCTAAAACTTTTAGGAGCTAAAAGTTTTAGGAGCTTTTAAGAGGCTGCCAAAACCTCCTAAAATAGTGTTTGGTTCCACCTCCTAAAATTTACTAAAAGCAATAAATGCACTAGCAAAAAGACCATGCAGCGCTCCTCCATACCCCTGCTCCTTCTCTGCTCCCATCGTGGCCCTCGCTCTCCTCCTCCTCACCGTCTCCGCGAAGGTGGCCATCTCGACGGATGGGAGCGTGAGCAGCTCCACCACGCACCACTGCCTTGTCTTGGTCGCGGCCTTCCCCCTGCCTGTCGGGGAGCATGGGCGGCAGAGCACGGGTGGCGGCGGGGGCCGGCGGATCCGGTGGCGCGAGGGTCGAGGATGGGGAACGGCCGGAGGAGGTCAGAGGGGCGACGCCGACTCGGGCCCATGGTGGCGGGGAAGACGGAGGGTACATGGAGGCGAGCAGCGCCGCCGCCATCTCCAGGTCCAGCGCGAAGGAGCGACGGACCGGTTCAGGGCCGGTGGATCCGGCGAGGTGAGGCCGGAGGCATGGGCGGGCAGGGCGCGGGAGACGGATCCGGCGAACGCCACGCGGGAGAGATCCCGGCGGGTGGCAGCGGCGGGGATCCGTCAGTGGAGGGTAGGGGCCGCAAGAGAGAGGCGCGGGTGGGAGAAAGAGAGGAGGGGCAGGGCAATAAAGGAGGGATAGTGGGGGTCCAGGATGGACTTTAGGAGCTTTTAGGAGAGGGTGAAGCTCCTAAAGTTTTTGGCCCCTCCTAAAGTTTTTAGAAGCTTTTCGGAAGAGGTGTTTGGTTTTTTGACAAATTCTATCCAGATTTTAGCTCCTAAAACTTTTAGGAGGGGTAAGAGCATCTCCAAGAGTACCTTAAAAATTCTTTCTAAAACTACTGAGTTTCCCAAATCCCAAAAAAGTATTGGAAGCATTAAAGATGTGTTTCTCCAATAGTTTCTAAAAAACCACTCCTAAAAAAATTGGTTTTTTCACGGGAGAGCGCGATCATCTAGGTTGCGGTGAGAACTCTACGAACGCCGGCCGCCAGCCACCCCCAGCACAAATGCAACGCAACGCACCAGCTAGCAACAAGCGGAGAGTAGCAATGGAGAGCTCAGTCGAGAGCTGGTGGGTGCTTCCCTTGACCTGGATCCTAAAACATCCTCAATTTTCCACGAAGGGAAAATCCACATAATGAATTATAATATGATGAAACCAATAGTTAATTCCATGATATTATCATATATTAGTCGATATCACAGTCATACATCGTAAGATTACAAGAATACAAGATATTACATCACTGGAGAATACACCTATTACAGAGTTAATCTAGCGGAAGACTATCGAGTGATGGCTTCTCCTTCACGGGTCATCATCAGAGTTGGCGTAGTGCAGCGTAGATTCCATCTCTGAACCAAACTTGAGCGTAGGCACGAGACCTCCTAATCCTTCTAAAGTCAGCATCTCTGAGAAGCAGGAAATCTGCACACCGCCAGATGTGTGTAGGCCATGGTCAGCACCGATGAGCTTTAGTGGAAAAGATAAACAAGGGATCTGGCGATCCTAATATTTGGTTGTGGTTTGCATCCTCAGCGCATGAGAAGTAAATATCATTAGTAATATAGTAATAATATCCAATTTTTAACACATTCACCACCACACCATCCATATCCATCCACCAACCATCCATCCCAAACCATCTCCACACCACCACACCATATCTCATCTCACACACTCAGGTCGACAGGCCAACTCTCTCTCGGCCTTGTTTCAATGGCCCGTAGCCTCCAAGGCTCACGACCAAAAAATACCCCAACCCTGGAGGGAGAAAAGAAGGACTCATCTCCTATCTAGTTTAAGCGAAACCCAGGAAAGGTCCATAGCCGATAAGTCGGCATATGTATCGATCGATCAACCATACACTCTGCAGAGGTTTCACATACCCACAAGATAGCCATCCTCGACAGTGCCCCGTCTAGGCAGATTCTGGCCGCTTGCTAGCCTAGAACGATGCCACCCTACCTCTCAGCCCTGGAACATCCCAAGTCTAGTCTAGGATGGCTGATACTGTGAGTCGTAGATAGAGCCGGGGCCCTCCGGATGTCAAGAGCTGGGTCCACATGGCCTCCTGAAGTCTCGGAAGGGTGTGGGGGAAAACCGCGTGCCCCGTACCTCCTTGCACACGTTCGCCTAGCAGTAGTGGCATCACTCTACCAAGTAGTCCGATCGTCCCGCACCATATAGGGCTAGTGGGATGTAAAGGATTCCCGGTGAATCTGAGTACTAGTAAGTCCTTAGGGATGACCAAGCCAGAATGTCTTCATCAGGGTTTCCATTTTATGTGCCACCACAACACCTCCACCCTGGGCTCCACCTCTCCGAGGTTCACACCCAAGGCCACCTCCAATTACCATTTACCCGCCACAGGTATTCCATATCCAAGTGTCCAGGTAGCACCACATGGCAAGACTCGCCCTAGGCTCGTCGTTATTCCAGCTCGGTCGACACAACCCTCACTCTCCACGCACCCAAGACACACGCAGCACGCTCACACACCACCAAGTCCGGCACCCATAGCCAAACCATTCCTAGGGGGTGCACCACCAGCATCACATCTCCGATATAATGCGAAGTGGAGTTAATAATAAGTATAGTGGTGTAATATGCAAGCAAGCAGGCAAGTAAGCATATATAAGCGAGCGAATGCGCAAAGCAGGGTGACGTGGTAGAGTGGGTTGCATCAGGGTAATAATGGCTCAGGTAGTAGCATGCATCAAGTTCTAGCAAAGGAATAATTATAAAGCGCTAGCAGTTCTAGATATTATGCAATGTCTAACAGGATTCTCTAAAAGAGGGTGCTGCCATGACACCTGCGATGTAGAGGTAGCAGTGGTACAATTCTCCATTCGTTGGTGTTCCATTAGCGGGGTCACCTCCTCCTGCGTTGACTCCATTCCGCAGTCCTTGTCGTCATCCACGTTCTCTTGGTCCGATCGTCAGCTTCTCTGCGAAGCGACACGCAAGGCAAGAGAGCACTCAACACTTGAAAAGACGACAAGACGTAGGAAAATCCAATGACACCAGTGAGGCAATAAGAGATACACGGCTTAGCCCTCTCGGCGGTTGTCCGATTTCCTCGGGCCAAGAATCACAAATGGTGGTTTGCTAAGCACAAGCTTAAGTCATGGCCAAGCCAGTATGGCTTTAGGATAGATGGTTTAAGCCAAAGCTTATCCATAGCACACCATGGCTCACGATCTTCCGATCCGGTGTCATTGAATCGACGGGGATTGGAAGTCGGGCCCCAAGAAGAAGAACGACGAGGTTCGGCTCTTATAGCCTTATCCCTCAAGTCACAATTGGACACGAGTAGCAACAAGGACGATTAACACTATTGTAACTTGGCTCCAACGTACTTTGGCTCGCCCGCTATGGTAGAAAGCGGTAGCGCAAAGAGATTGGGCATCAACGGTTCCCCTCGATCCACACGACATAAATAACATCGGGAGCCGAGAAGAGAGTCGCTCAACACGGCAAAAGATGCGGGGGTTAGCTAGGCACATCCATGTCATGTTCTCAGACACATCTTCGAGAAAGATGGTTTTAGACGGTCGATCAGGTCGACACGCATGGGTTCGAGGTATGACATAGACCATAGCTTCGCTAGCCCAAAGGGAATAGTCCGGTCTTTGATCCAATCGTCATGGGCAAGACGGAATCGAACAGAGCGGGCTAGCGGTGCAACAAGAGCAAGAACAACAAGGAACAAGGTCTACTTCTTCCAACACTCGCGCCACGACGAAAGACAGGGCATTGGGAGGAAGCGACAAACACCAAGTGGGCAGACCACTCGTAGGGTACCCGACCTGGGTGCACTAGCACTGAGATATCTCTCGGATTCGAAGCGGTGCGGTTGTCACCGCGAGAATTAGAGAAATGTGATGGTTAAACGGGGTACAAGCATACAAGGGCTTGAGCATGAAGAAGCAACTAAAAGCGAAAGAGAGGCGTAGCTCCATGGTCATGGCGAGGTGAACTCGCGGCCACAAGCTATGCCTACGAGTTGGCATTCATCGTTCCACGATTGTTTACTCTCAGGTTTTCTCCCACAGAACTTGGTCATGGAAGGCTCAAGGTGTGCGGGTGATATCCGCATCGATGTTAGTATCGACATCGAATCCATCACGACCATGTTCTAGGGCCGAAGGCAGGAGCTAACACTCGTGGTACTATGAAGTCAACTAAAAGGTGAGGGGTCGAGTCACACTCGACATCACGGTCATGGCGAGACGGATCCCGCGATCGTAACGTCCGAACGAGGTACGATCCCTCAGCCGGCTCGAAGGCTCGTCACACAGGCAACAACACCAACAACCACCGATAAGAACCAAACACGACCGAAAGACGCAACAACTCGACACGACTACGGAGTAGCACATTCCATAGCTGGGTGATAGGTGAATTCCTGTAAGACAGTCATGGACAAATAGGTTGTAAGAATAGGGCCCAACAAGATAGATATGCGTATACGAAAAGATGCGAGATGGGGCTTTCCATGGTCTTGGTAAGACATACGACTAGGGTTCATGGTCCAGAGGGTACGACTTGCGGTAGACGGGGTCATGGTGGTCTCGGCAAGCGAGGCCATGGTGGTCTCGGCCAACGAGGCCATGTGGTCTCGGCAATGGTGGTCTCGGCAACAGTGGTCTCGGCAACGGCGGTCTCGGCAACAGTGGTCTCGGCAACGGTGGTCTCGGCAATGGTGGTCTCGGCAACGATAATCTCGGCAACGGTAATCTCGGCAACGGTGGTCTCGACAACGGTGATCTCGACAACGGTAATCTTCGGCAACGGTAATCTCGGCAACGGTGGCTGACAGGTGGGCCCTCAGCATTGGTCACTAACATGTGGGGTTGGTTAACAGTCATCGTTGACTGGTCAACAGTCAACAGTGACTAGGCTCTTAACGGGCTTAGGTGGGCCAGGCTTGGGCCGAGTTGGGGGCTGGTCCAGGGTGGACGACACGGTGCTAGGTCATGCGGTGTATGCCAGGGCTTTGTCCGTGAGTCGTGCAATGTGACTACTTCAAAAGGCCTTTAGTGTGGGTCCCGATAGATCTCAACGGCATGTTCTCGTAACTTGAGGTAGCCGGAACAGTGGTGAAACATGGGCACAGGGTTCCACGGAACCTGTCAGGGCAACCAAAAAGGGAATCCTGCAGTCCATGATGCAGTGATCAATACCACGTGGTCCAATTATGGCTTCGGGGCTCACGATGAGGTCATGGTAACTCTTCGCCGCGGCATGGCTTGACCACGACGGTTTCACACGTGACAAGTCCTTTCTGGCGTCTCCTACGCCGTGGATCCATTTGGCTAAGTCCGGTCTCGTGCTAGTGAGTGCGGGCATGTCTAGGAGCGGTAGAGCTCCGTCGCAACGTCAGAGACGGCGGTCAAGGCTTGACTCATTCGGGCGTGGTTCACTGTGGATGAGACATGGCTTTAGAGAATGCTTCAATGGTGGTCGGCAACCACACCGGCGTTCTTGGAACTCCGGTGGTTCAATTTGGCTTGGGTTAGTCACGTGTGTGTGTGCTTATGTGTCCAAAGGCCGGATGTGGCCTTGGTCTACGCGTTCCATGGTTGGAACGCCATGGTCGGTAAGCAAAATCGGGGTTGGAAGGAGGGGCACGGTGGTGGCTCACCGAGGTTTGTCGAAGTGAAAGAACGTGACCCGCGTTGCTCGGTATCGTGATCTTGGCGGAGCTTGTAGTTGGTCGCGCCTATGGTCGTCCAACGGCTTCGGCTCATCCGGGTGATCGGGCGATGAAGATGTAGCACCTAATCGAAGCACTTGGAAAAAGAATTCAAGGTACAAGAGATAGACACACGTAATAGATAGATCGTCATGAGGGGAAATGGAAACAAAGGAGTAGACCGACGGCGATGGTCGGCATAGGCATTTACTAATCACGGATAGCTAGATGATACATAGATGATGGTCATGTGCGAATGAAAGATAGACACATGTTCACAAAAGTGGGAAGGATATAGATTGCCGAAGAGGTGGCGGCCGTTGGACGGAGCTCGGCCATGGTTCGCGAAAGACGCCACAAGGGGCCGGCTTCTTCCCTGCACATAGAGTTACACGGCTCGAAGGCCGATCACAGAAGATGACGATGGTCGACGCCGGGGAGATGTTGCGGTCCATTAGCGAAGTGGTCGGTGGTGCATGGCGAGGAAGGACTGCTGCTGCTGTCCGGAGGCTTGGAGCACGAGCAGGGGCGTGCCTCCCAATGGGGATGAAGAGGTGCATAGCGAGGTGGTGACCGCGGTAGTCGAGGATGGAGCTCGCGGCTGGTGCTGCGACGGTGGGCTCCGGCCTTGCTGGTAGTCGCCAAAGGGTGGGAGGTGCTCGCGGTGGCGGCGTGCTCGACGATGTCCATGTAGCTCCAGCGTGGCGAGGTGCAGAGGGCGACGAAGCATAGGTGCTGAGGCGAGGCGTCGTGGTTGCCACTCGAATGGCGAGGACGACGTTGGGCGTGGACACGGCTTCGGCGGTTCGTCATGGACGCGGTGCTTGGGGACGGGGCGAAGCTCGACGCGGTCACGGCTCCGAGGCAGAGGTGGGTGGCGCGGACGCGGCGGCCGGCGAGTAGACGGAAGACGGCGCCTCGGGCTCAGCCTCAGGTCCGGGACGGCGCTCGTCGGGCGGCCGGGGAGCACGGCGTCGCGGGTGGCGCCGCGGCTTTGGCAGCAGCCCCGGCTCGACGTGCTTCGGAGCAGCGTGGCGAAGGTGCTCGGCGTGGCTGTGGATGACGTCGCCGTGGTGAGGCGTCGGCAGCAGCGCGGCTCAAGGTGGAGGATGGTGAGCGCGTGCGCCGTCGTCGGCTTGGCGAGCGTGCGGCCGGCAGTGGCGGGACCGTGGCATGCGGCGGTGGCTTGGAGGAAGAAGAAGAAGAGGGGCGGCGCTATTTATGCACGCAGGCAAGGGCAGCCAGGGGTTGCGGACGACAGCGATTCTCGGGGTCCGCGCTCCCCGGCCATGCGGCGCGCATCAAGCGAGGGGGCGCGGGGCTGGCGTTGCGCGCACGCAAGCTCGCAGCGGGCGAGCGGCGGCGGCGTGGGAGCGGGGTCACGTGCGTGCTTTGCCTAGGGTTCCGGAGGGGCGGCTTGGGCCGGCTGGCAAGGAGAGGGGGGCTCGGTGAATGGAGCGGCCGCAAGGGAGCAGCTGGGTCGACCTTGCTGGGCTGCTTGGCCGTGCGCGCGCGAGCGGGCCTCCGCACTGCTGGGCCGAGCAGCTGGGCTCTCTGCACGCGCGAGGCAGGCCGCGAGGGAGAGGAAGGGCGAGTGGGCTGGCGGGGCGGGCTGGGCCGGTCAGGCGCGAGCAGGCCGAACTACTGAGCTGGTTGGGCCGGTTTGGCTTTCCTATTTTCCTTTCCCCTTTTCTAATTCCTTATCTATTTATTCCTCTATTATATTTACTTCCAAAAGCTCCTAAATTGGTATACACGTGTTGCCAACATGTACAGCTCCTAGTGGGGTCCTCTAGGGGTTATCTACGGGTTAGCGGGGTCCATGTCAAGGGTTGACAATTCACGGGCATTGAGTTGATGAAGATAGTTGGTTGATTATGGAAATTAGGTCAAGGGTTCATGAGAGATTCCAGAAGGAGTCAAAAGGATTCGCTATGGACTTGTGCTCTCCAACACAAAACCCTAAACCAAATAAGGAACTCTGGCAAGCTCCTACAAGCATCACTATATGTATGCAATAATTTATTTATAAATTATTCTTCGTTTGACCTAGCATCTACATGCTTCACACATTGCAGGAAAAATTTAAAAAGTTCGTATTTTTTTTGGCTTCTCCAAAACCCGGGTTGTTACAGATCCCGGCCATCTCCCCGCGAGCAACACGAGAAATCAAGAACATGGCTAGCATAGCCACTGGCTTCATCTACCTCGCCATCTTCGCATGTCTTGCATGGGCAAGCGTATCCCTGCTCTATTGGGCTCAGTCACTGCTCGCTGGCCGACGAGGCGTCGCGCCGGACGGGAGCCTAGCGGCTCATGGCGCTATCGCTCGGCCCTGTTCGCGCGGGGTCATCACGTCCCACCCGACGAGGCGTCGCGATGGAAAAACCTAGCAACGGGCAAACCTAGCGGCAACCATAGCAAGCCAAACCTAGCGGCGGCAGAGGCCGGCACGAAGCCATGGCAGCGGCGGCGGCGCAGAAAACCCACGACAATCCAGTTTGATCCGAGTACGTCCTGAATCTTCCGCGGCGGCGTCGATCGAGGAGCTTGACGACGAGCGATGGAGGACCGATCTATCTGGTATGCGTCCACGATGAAGGAGACGGCGATGTTTGAGCGCGGGAAGGAGACAGTCCCGACAAAAGAAGGCCCGCGAAGATGGACACCACGTGGGAGAACTGGATACGCGCGATGGAGGAGCCGCGCAAAGTTACGCGCAACGGGGTGGGATTTACCAAGTGCGTAAATTTTAGGAGGAAGGATTAGGAGTCGTTGGAGGGGGATTTTTTCTCATCTTTCTAAAAACCAATGATTAGGAGGGGATTTAGGGAATTCTTGGAGATACTGTGAGCAAACAGGGCCTAACAAGCGTCCAAAGTCATTTGGTTTGGACGCAAAAGCGCTACCGGCACAACCTACGCACGCGACCTGACACGCACTCGCGCATGGGCGCATTTGCAGATGCAGCATCGCACACGCGCGGTACGCGTCCATCCATCGTAGATCGGAGCATCCCAACAGAGCTAGCGCCGTCGCCGCGCACCACCAGCCCGGAAGACGGCGCCACGCAGAGACGGCGTCGCAGTGACCTGCGTGCCGCACCGCTGGAAATCCGCGGGTCGGGGCGGCGTTAAACTCCCCTGGACCGCAGCCGCCGTCGGCGCCAGCGCTGCGGTCGTCGCGGTGCCCATGGCTTTCCTGTCGCTGTCGGCCATGTCGCCGCCGCCGCAGGAGAGGAGGCACGTGGCGATCCGGGCGCAGCCGAGGCGGGTGACGATGGCGTAGCTACCGTTCCGGTACAGCTTCATGACGTAGCACTCGTCGTCGTCGTGCACCCCGCTGGGGTTGGCCGCGGCCGCCGACGACCGCAGCGCCGCCGGCGCGGGCGTGGGCGCTGCGGGAATGGCGGCAGTGTCGGCGTACGCATCGTACTCGTCGTAGCAGACGAGGTGGCACTCGTCCCAGTAGATGGGGCAGTACCTGATCAGCAACGGGTTGCGGCCCGTGCAGAGGTAGCAGATGTATCTCTCCGTGTCGTCGGCGATGGGCGACGTCCCCGTGCCGTTGGTAAACATCTACGGGTTCACGTCGCCGTCGCCTGGCGGCACGGAGGCCGTGGCGCCGAGGAGAAGGGTGAGGAGGAAGGCATGGAGGACGGAAGCTGCTGAGAGAGGCATCTGGGGCAAAGAGAGAGATGGTGCGTGTTGGTGCGAGACGTGGGCGAAGCGGCGTACTTGCTTGTTCCTGGACTTTTCCGGGGAAGCATGAATGCCCGCTATCAATTTGCAGTTAATTTTGACCAGTTTAATTCTCACTTTAGAAGCAATCGAGCTCCTGAATTTGGCTGTGTTAACGTTTTGGAGTGATGCTACTCTACTTATTGCTTCTCGCTAGCTAGCAACGTCATTCGCAGACGTTCTTCACCAGGCCAGCCGGAAATCTACAAAGGACAAAAGCTGTTCTTAAAGACTGTTGTGTGTGTGTGGTTGACTGCGTTTGGATTGCCAGCTCGACTCTGGTCTCTGGACCGCGTGGCAACGCTTTTCACGTACGGCCCTGAATGTTTTTCAGGCCATGAGACGTAGTACCAGGCTCTTATCTTATTAGCCCCCATCTGTAGCTAGTAGGCGTGGTCGTGGATAATGCGGAAAGCAATGGTTGTCGTTGAAAGCTCATTGCGGTTTACGAGTCGGCAAAACTGTTTCCTCGAAAACAAACCACCGAATCGCCAAGTTGGGGTGTTTGTAGCCTGGAATCCTGGTAAGTGAGGTGACTTCTTCACCTATAGCCACATAGCCGGCGCAAACGCTTCAGAGTTCCGTCTACTGATCGTTCTTGCTCATACTAGAACTATATATTAGTATCAAATTATGAGTGCACATCGCCCTTTTTGTTGTTTCATGTACTTTCTAATTTCCTCGAAATCAAAACAAGCAGATGGATGTCTTGGTGTGCTGCAGACTGCATTTTTGTTGTTGTTTGAAGCACTGTGTGTATAAAAATCTGAAAGGATTATTTGTAGCAAAATGTTTTTGTTATCTAAAGGAAGAAATCGGATTCGATTCTCCAACATCGCTTATCGTCTTTCGTTCTTCTAGCGAGAGCTGCGCGCATCACTCTTCTGAATATTGTTCCCTGCACAAACTATGTGACCAACGACTTGGGCGGGCCTCACGTGGACATGCACACGCACGGGACAAAAAAAGTCTCGACCGGACATTTTGACAGCATGCATCGTCGTGGCTGCTGCTAGTGCTAAATGGCTGGGACGGCGGCGCCCTGTGCTGTGGCATGGTCGCCGCACCGCTCGAAGTCAGCCAGGAGGGATGGCAGCGCGGCCCTCGGCGCTGCCGGGGTGGTCCCGGCGGCCCCGTCCTGGCCAGGCTCATCGCCGTCTTTGCACGTGAGGTAGCACGCCGGGGCGGCCTGCCGGCAGCTGACCATGTCGACGACGACCCAGCTGCCGTCGGGGTGCACCTTCATGACGTAGCAGTCGGCGGCGTCCCTGCCACTGCCGCCGAGGGCGGTCACCGGAGGCGGAGGGGAGCGCGTGCAAGGGGTCGGCAGCGTCACGCAGGCGACGTGGCAGCCGTCCTTTGCGATGGGGCACCGCTTGATCATCAGGCTCTTGCGCTTGTGGCACAGGTAGCAGGTGTACTGGAGCGAGCCGTTGGACGCCGCCGTCGACGCTGGCAGCGCCGCGGTGGAGTTTACACCACCGCGGCGCGCCGCCATCGCTGCGGTGTTCGTGGCCACAGTCGCATTGTTCGCCCCGGCCGCGGTGGCCGTTGCGAGAGGACGGCTAAGACGGCGGCGGCCGAGACTTGGACGACGGGAGCCGAGAAAGCCATCGGAGAGGGAGCGCTTTGCGGCGTGAGTGGAACCGCAGAGAAGATCGATGATTGGGTTGCCGGCGTGGTTACATATAGGGCGTTGTATAGGCAGCGGCGGATCCAGGAGTTTAAAGATGGGTAAGCGATGCAATTCGTTAATGATATAATACGACGAGAGAAAAAATAGTTAGGTATACGGATTTAAGGATACAATTCGTCAACATTCATACAAAGATAGACATTCCTAAGGTCATGATAAGCATATTAGTTTCTCGGCGTCGACTCCCACTTCGAGGCTGAAATCAACCGGCCCTGGCCTCTCCCTCCCTTTATGTTGCAAATATATGTTTAAGATGTTATCAGGTACGTTACAAGTGTTTGTTCAAAATATTTCATCGGTTTCAGACGTATGTTGCAAAGTGTTTTTTATTTGGATGATGCACATGTTTCACACATATGTTGCAAGAGTATGTTCGAAATGTTTCAGTTGTTTTATTCTTATATTGCAATAAGTGTTTTTACGTTGCAAGTTGCAAGTGGTTTATCTGGATGTTGCATATGTTTCACACATATATTGCAATTGTATGTTCCAAATATTTCATCTGCTTGAGACTTACGTTGTATTCAAGTGTTTCATGTTGCAAGTGTTTCGTGTTCCAGATGTATGTTCAGAGAGTCATGGGGGCACGGCCTGGACGCTAGGGAAGGGGCGTGGTGAGCCGGGAGTCGGCAGATGGGGCGCACGAGCTCCTGGAGTCCTGTGGACGGGGCGTGCTCGTCCTCATTCGGGCTCCTGGGTCCCGCCCACGTGGAGAGAGGAGGGGGTCAGGGGAAAGGAGTGGCGGACGTAGCTAGGGTGCGTGTGTGGGGCGGGGCGAGGCGGACGGGAGCAGTGTACGCATGTGGGGGTGGGGCGAGGCAGATGGGGAACTGACGTGCGTGTTCACCAGCGATACGGTGTAGTGGTAGGTACGGGCGCGCGAGCTGGGGCAGCAGCATGCGCGAGGCATCCAGACGCGCTCATCTGCTTCAGATGTTCGGCCGTTCGTATTTTGCTATTTTTATTTGATATTAAGTGTTCTACATATTGGCCCTGTTCGCTTGGCTGAAAAGCTATGGCTGAAGGTACTGTTCGCTGATTTGTTGTGAGAGAAAAACATTGTTCCTTCGCTAAAACATTACGGCTCATAAAACAAGCGAACATGTCCATAATCTGCTTAATATTTTTACCAAAATTTTAGGGTACACGCCCCTGGTATAGGTGGAGTTGATTAGCGTTAACCCCTCACCATATATTAGTCAGAAGAAGTACTTGTTTTGAGTTTTCATGTATGGGGATAAATAAAAGATGATACAGGATTTAATCCTTTCTTCGGTTCTTCCTATTTAAAAAATCATGGAATGTTGCAAAATGAGAGATATTAGCCGGTGGCATTTATCTAATGCGCTGGGGTTGATTTGCTACTACCCTGAACGTTACATCGATTTATATCTTTTCTTTACACATCAGAAAGTATGAGCCGACAAATCTCAAGGACCTAAAGTCATCACGTACATCTCGCAATTGACATGCAATAGCATTGTTAAATCTTAAAATAAATCCATAAAAATAAAAGCATCCGTATTAAGGCCATGCTTGGGACCGTGGTGTGGCTACCGCATGGCGCAGTATGGTGACCACGGCACAGAAAAACGTGAGCTTAGTTCAATCTCGCGGTCATTCGTCTTGTTCGCTTGGCTTATAAATCGTATTTTTTCAGTCAACGAATACTATTTTTCTCTCACAACAAATCAACCAACAGTACTTTCAGCCATGACTTATCAGCTAAGCAAACAGAGCAATTGTCTCCGGCGGTGGAAAGAATCATCTTCTCGTGTTGGGACGAATCTGCTCATTCACTACATCGATTTATATTATTAGCACTTGAGTCGATAACACGCAGGACTATCAGACAAATATTTTCTTGGCAGGCTTCCATACAATTTTTTATTTTCAATATTTTTAAATGCAATACAGTTTCGATTAAGAAGCCTGCTATGGGAACATGATCTCTCCCTCTCCGTCAAGAATACAACTTTACCCGACAAAGCTCAAATTTAAGTGTTTCAGTGCCTTTTTAGGTGGTCTGATACTCTGATAGATACGGGCTTGCAATGTGAGCCATATTTGCATAAAACGGACTCCAATAATTCGGAGACAACTATCCCTAAGAGTTTGGAGCTAAGCTATGGGGAATTTATTTAGTTCATTATTATTTTGTAGTACTTATTTTAGATTAAACATATGTGGTTTTAAAAGTACTTTCTTTTTTCGCAAACTCTACTAGACGTCCCGTCTCGTGGAGTGTGGACAGTGCGACCCTGCGGCCCAAGAGCTCGCCGACATTAGGGTTCCTGGGTTAGAGGATCTACTCATCGACAGCGTTACAAGGAGGTTTCGGGGCGGCGACCGTGACATGGCGGTGGAGCGCGGTCGAGACGGCGACAGGGCGAAGCAGCAGGGGTGTCGCCTGCTTGGGTAGTGAGAGATGGCAGTTGGGTGGGGCTGGCGACGGGGCATCGCAGCGGGGCGGTCGTCGGCTACCCTATGGTTAGGGGATGACAGAGTCGAGGGGCGGGGGCGGGAGGTGTGGCGGGAGTCGCTGGCCGTGGGTGGTGGAATCCAGAGGCGGGAATGAGGACGAGGACAGCAAGGTCGCACGCTCCTCAAATGCGCGTTATTTTTTTTTTAGAGTTTAAGGGCATATCGCCCCCAGCCTTTCAATTAATATCGAAAGACTAGCAAATTTTTTACAGTACCGGAGTTTAAAGCCAAAAGGTGTCCACCAGGACGATACATCCAGGAATGAAAACAGTTTGAGCTACTTTTAGCATAACACTACCAGCTACCAGCTAAAACAACTAAAGCTTAAACCAGCTCATCTTCAGTCCAGATTTAGCGAAACGTTCAGAGCATTCCACCAGGTCATCTCGCTGAGCTTCGAGTCATTCCATGCGTCTTCAGGATTCAGGGGCATCCTGAACAAGTCGTCAACTTCACTCTTGTGAAACTTCAAGTGGTGCTTTGGGTCACAAAAGGAAGCCAGAGGATCTCGCCTGCTACAGATTTGATCTTGCTGATGTACTCCATTAGTAGATCCTTCTTGTCGGTACGACATAATACCATCCAGTTCAGTAAAAGTCCAGAAATCCTGAAAAGAAGCATTTCCGTGCTTCTCCAGCCAATTCTCTGAAAACATAAGTCATTTCTCAGTTTCCAAATAAACCAAATAGTAGCTGATGAGATCACGTTCAGAATACAGTGTCTCTTATTACTAAACCAAAACTTGCCTGTATCTATCATGCTCCCCCTACCTGTAAACCTAAGATATCTGATAAGATTTTCCAGCATTGTTTAGCTACTACACAGTCAAAGAAAACATGTTGAATAGTTTCTTTCTCTAAACAGAAAAAGAAAGTTTTCATCATCCACCTTCCTTCTTTTTGCTAGATTGTCTCTAGTTAAAGCCCCATTATTAATCACTAGCCATAAAAAGAAATGAACTCGGGGAGGTATTTTGAGGCTCCAAACAGCTGAAGCATGCACAGATTTGATGCCTCTAAAATTGATAACTTTATAAAGGGGCTGAGAAGAGTAGACTCCAGAGGAGTTAAAATGCCAAATCATCTCATCCTCTTCATTTGTAAACTGAACAGTTGCCACAAGTTCTACTATATCTAACCAAGTTTGATACAACTCACTAGAAAAGTTTCTTCTAAAAGTACATTTCAAGTTTACACCATCCCATAACTCTGCTAAGGTTTATAATCTACAAGCTCTTTCTAGAGTTTATCCTTATCTATCTTATATCTTTTCAACCAAGAAGCCAGCAAACTAATGTTGAGGTCTCTAAGATTTGGAAGACCCAAACCTCCATATTCTTTGCACATAGAAACTAAATCCCAGTTAGCTAAATGATATTTATGATTTTCTACTGAGTCATTCAAAGGTAATTGCTCATATGTGTGTTAAGGATTTTGATAGCCCACTTGGGAAACTTAATAAAGGATAAAAGGTAAACTGGTATACTTGCCAGACAAGATTTAAGTAACATAGCTCTAGCAGCTAAAGAGAGAAGCCTCCCTCTCCAACCTCCAACTTTTTTCAAAATCTTATCTACCAAAGGTTGTATGTCATCCCTAGTCAAATTCTCATAATGTACAGGTACTCCTAGATAATTGATATGGAAAGATCCTAAAGGGCAGGAAAAAATATGAGCTAATCTATGTGCTTCATTTTGATCTAAATTCAAGGGAACTAATTCACTTTTGAGAATTTATTCTCATACCCGACACTTGCTCATACCACATCAAAACGCATTTGAGATTTTTTAAAACAGATTCCTCTGCTTTAGCGAAGAGGATAGTGTCATCTGCATATTGTAGTGACACTATGCCTCCAGGTCTGAAATCTTCAAGTAGACCTTGCACTAGACCAGCATTTAAAGTTTTCATTAACATTTTAGAAAGACCGTCACCCACCAGGTTAAACAGGAAAGGAGATAGAGGATCTCCTTGCCTAAGACCTTTACTAGTTCTGAAATATGAGCTATCCTCCCCATTAAGCATAATTCATATAGAACCTCCTACAATTATTTTCCTAATCCAATCAATCACCATTGGGTTAAACTTCCTAGCTTGAAGCATATAAAAAGAAAGGTCCAATTTACCCTATCGTATGCTTTTTTCATAATCAAGTTTGAGAACAATTACTTGTTCCCCAGACTTGTTAACACTATGAACAAGTTCATGCGCGACTACTACGCTTTCCAGAATGTATCTACCTTTGATGAAAGCAGTTTGTGTTGGAGCTACAATCCTTTGAACTATAGGACTCAGTCTAAGAGTAAGAATTTTGGAAAAAATTTAAAACTACAATTTAGAAGGTTGATCGGTCTAAACTGTTTCATATTGGTAGCCTCACCAACTTTTGGGATTAAAGTAACTAAAGCACAATTTAACATATATAGATCTAATTTTCCTTTGTGAAAGTCTTCAAAGAGAGCTACTAAATCTTTTTTCATTAGGTCCCAAAATTTTTAGAAAAACAAGAAAGGAAGGCCATCAGGACCAGGGTCTCCTTCAGCATAAGAACTAAAAATGGCTTCTTTTATCTCAGATTCTGAAAAGGGGCTATTAAAGAGCTATTCTCTTCGGGTGTAACACTATCCTGTTCATCCCAAAAGTTAGCACTAAGTTCATCTAAATCAAGCTCTCTAGTTTCAGATAAACTTTCTAGCCTACTAAACTTCTCCATGAGAATTGTTTTGGATTTATTTAAGGAAGCAATCTCATTAGCTGCCCAACCCCTCACCACTCGCATAAGGGTTCTGATTTTAAACTGCCATCTGTTTATACTACTAACTGACCTACAAGGAGTGTTCCAAGCTTTCACAACCACATCCCTAAAAGTATCCTTTTCCAGCCACCATTTTTCAAACCTAACTCTTTTTTTTTTTTTTTTTGCGAAGCTAACATTCTCCCCTGAATTGATAACTAGAGGATTATGATCACTAGGTAACCTTTCTAAAGCTTTTACACTGACTAAGGGAAAAGCAGCTTACCAAGCTGTTGTAACAAAAATTCTATCTATTTTAGCTAAAACTGAAATATCTTGGTTATTTGTCCAAGTAAATCTTTTATTGCTAGCACTCAGCTCAATCAAGGCCCACTTATCAACTCACTCATTGAAACTATCAGCCCATCTGTGATTAATCACACCATTGTTCTTATCAAACGCGCGTTATCTTGTACGTTATCTTCCTCCTTTCCTACAAACTCCACTTCCTGTATGGATCTTGGACAAATTTGCCAAACATGATATCAGTGTGGTGGTGTGTGTGTGTGGTCGTCATCCTTGTTGGTTGGTAAAATAAACATATGACCTCTCCATCAAAGTCCTGGTAACTCACTCTTGATTTTACGACGTATATGTTATATACGCGCAGCAACAATAATCACAGAATCTGGAACCCAGGCAGATCAACAAGACGACATGCCGAGTTCTACAGAAACAGCGAGTTCAATAGAAACATGGCGCATAAAGCGGCCCTCTGCACTTCAATTTCAGTCTCCGGTACATCACCGAATCATCAGTACAATTCCTCCTCTAATGCTAATGCAGTCTTGTGAATTGAAACTTGGAAGACAACAAAAATGCAAGAACATCATCGAAACTTTCCCTGCTTCCTAACTTCTGTATTACTAACCTCTATCCTCCATCGCAAGTTCAGTCGGTCATGGAAATTTGTTACAAAATCAGAAGTTCAGAATAAACACAACCAAGGGACCACAACCACAGGACATGAAGAATTCAGGCAGATACAAGACAGTCTAGGGCGCCCGAACTGCCTGAACGCCGCCCTCGTGGTTCGTGGACGGCCAGAGCCTCAGCTCGGCGAGCGATTCGTCGCCTGGAACGCCGCCCTCGTGGTTCGTGGACGGCCAGAGCTTCAGCTCGACGAGCGATTCGTCGGTGCTGCAATCCACATCCATCACCGCAGCCTCGCTCGCATTATTGCCCCTGACGAGATCCCCCGCCACCAGCGGAAACAGGTTCAGGCACTCGCCGCTCAGATCAACCCCGGGCGGCGGGTGGCGGAGCACTGGGATGATGTCCATGCCGAACGCCTTGACATCCCCCGGCGTCAAAGGAAACAGAACCAACGTCCCGTCGGGGAGGCGGCGGATGGGTGCAGCCGCCCGCTGCTGCTGCTGGTACACCTTGCTGAGGACGGAGTACCAGCGGTTCTTGATGGCATTGTCGGTGCGGCCCTGGAGGAAGCCCGCGATGAAAAAAAAAATAGTAGTATGATTTAATAGTTTTTATTTATATTAAGAGAGAGATTATATAAAATTCTTGTCATATATACCTATTAATATCTTTTAGATCATACAAAACACAACTTCGCTTGTCACAAGGAACCTAATGAGTTCAGTTGCACTTAGTTTTTACATGTTGACTTTTTTTGACCGGCCCCATAAAGTATAATTCCCGATGGTGGCCCTCCCTGACATAATTTTGGCTCACCACTCAGGCACCAAATGGAGGCGGCACGACTTGGGGTTGCGCCCGCCAGTGCCTTTTGCTGATGGCCGCCAGATTCAATGGGTCATGCAGTGGGACTGCCTCCCGCAAAGACGGCGTCCTCCTCCTTGGTCCACGCCGACTTATTCATCGCCACCGCCGGCATTGCCGCCGACCGCCGCCCTCGTCCCCAGACCGCCATCGGCTGTCGATCGCCCACTTCCAGCGTGCCTCGCTTCTTGCGCTTGAGGTCGCGATCGAGTCGCTTCTTCCGCGCCTCGTGGGAGCTGGATAGTGGGTGAGGTGGTTCGGTGCCGCAGGGCCGCTGCGGCGGGTTTCCTACTTTTGTACACGGAGTTCGGGAACGAACTACGAGTTCGATCGGTACAGGGTTCGCGACGCCATGACGGAGTTGATACAGATAATTCAGCCCCGCTTGTTTGAGCTCCTACGCCAGCACTCTCGCCTCCTATTTATCAAGCAAGCACTGTAAGCGGTAGACTATTGTAGTCTAGAGACTAGAAAAAACGGCTCTGGGGAGTAGCTGCAGTTTGGAGGCTTCTACCGACTCTGTTACTGTACTATGCAATTTTTAACTGAAAATTTATGTTAAAGCTATCACTATGCAATTCTAAAGATACTTGTAGTGTTTCAAATTGTTTGAAATATTCATAATCTTAAAGGTACCATTATGCAATTTTTAGCTGAAATTTTATGTTAGTACTTGCAACATTTTCTTAAAAATAAAAAAAAATCATTAAAGGTAACAACTCAACTCCAAGAGCCCCTCTAAAATCCAATCTCTGTATCTCTATTTAGAAAACCATCTCATAGTTATTCTCCCTATATCTCTCATGTCTCCAAAAGACTGTAAGTTTCATTTTTTATACTTCAATGGTTTGTCATAATCTCCTTTATATGAAAAAATCATTAGAAAACTACTATATCTTGATTTTAGAGAGATATAGCCTCTCCATTGGTAGAGAGCGGAAAGGTGGTTTCAGAGAGCGGAAGGGAAAGGTGGTTTCAGAGAGCGGAAGAGATGGAGAGTTGTTAAGAGAGTCTATTGGAGCCTGTTTTTTTTATTTGTTTTCTAGATTTTGTGATAAAGAGCCATGTAAAGAGTTCCACGGATATGCTTAAGCAACTCCAAGAGTCTCTCTAAACTTCAATCTCTCTCTACGCCAGATTCCTACCGTAGGAACGGGGGCATTTTTACTGTAGGGAAGTCTGGGGTTGGGGGCGCCCCTACAGTGGACGTCCTCGGGCCCCAACATCCCAGGCGCCCCTACAGATGGCACTGTAGGGGCGGCTGGTAACTGCCGCCCCTACAATTGGGGCTGATCTGTAGGGGCGGCTCAATCATCAGCCGCCCCTACAGTGCCCATTTGTCGTTAGTTCAAATTTTATCAAATGACAAGATGGCTAAAATAAAAGTTGTAGATATTAATGAGTTGAACAACTTTGGTATTCATCACTTTTTATGTTGAAATCATTTTAGGTTTCAAAATTTGGTTCAAACTTGTCATTTTTTTAAAATTTCAAATTTGAAAGGTTCAAATTTAGTCAAATGACAAGATAACCAAAATAAAAGTTGTATATCTTGATGAGTTGAACAACTTTTGTATTCATCACTTTTACATCTGAAATCATTTAGGGTTTGAAAATTTGGTTTGAACTTGTCAAATTTTAAATTTCAAAATTTTAGATGTGTAAAACATTGTCACGTCCAAGTTTGATCAAACTTAAATGCTGAAGCAAGATTTTAGAAATTTTTAAGAAAAAAAAACCATCACATTTGGAGTTAGTACGAGGGAGAACAACTAGTTACAAAGTTTACCCACAGATTAAAAAGAGAAATAACACTGTTCATAAATGATCTTTACATGATCATAGTGAACAGTATGATTTCTTTTTTTAATCTGTGGGTCAACTTTTTAACTAGTTTTTCTTTCTCATACTAACTCCAAATCTGATGATTTTTTTCTAAAAATTTTTAAAATCATTCTCTATCAATTTATTTTGTTGGTTTTGTCAATATATACATATGAAAAGTTTGAGCAATTTAAATTTTGAATTTTAAAAAAATGCAACTTCAGACAAGATTTTGGTACCCCAAATTATTTCAGCTGAAAAAGTGATAAATACCAAAGTTGAATAACTCATCAAGATCTACAACTTTTGTATTGGTCATTTCTTCATATGACAAAGTGGTAATGACATTGTTCACAAATGTGACACATCTCTCATAAGATTTTATAAAGTATATGAGACATGTGTAAGATTAATGAATAATGTGTGCTAAGAATTTGTCAAATAAAGAAATAACAAAAATAAAAGTTGTATATATTAATGAGTTGAACAACTTTGGTATTCATCACTTTTTATGTTGAAATCAATTTGGGTCTCAAATTTTGGTTCGAACTTGTCGTTTTTCAAAATTTTAAATTTGAAATGTTCAATTTTTGTCAAATGACAAGATGACTAAAATAAAAGTTGTAGATATTAATGAGTTGAACAACTTTGTTATTCATCACTTTTTATGTTGAAATCAATTTGGATCTCAAATTTTGGTTCGAACTTGTCGTTTTTCAAAATTTCGAATTTGAAAGGTTTAAATTTTGTCAAATGACAAGATGACTAAAATAAAAGTTGTAGATATTAATGAGTTGAACAACTTTGGTATTCATCACTTTTTACGTTGAAATCATTTTGGGTCTCAAATTTTGGTTCGAACTTGTCGTTTTTTAAAATTTCAAATTTGAAAGGTTAAAATTTTGTCTAATGACAAAATGACCAAAATAAAAGTTCTAGATCTTGATGAGTTGAACAACTTTTGTATTCATCACTTTTACATCTGAAATCATTTAGGTTTTTAAAATTTGGTTTGAACTTGTCAAATTTCAAATTTCAATTTTTAAAATGTGTAAAATATCGTCACATCCAATTTTGATCAAACTTAAATGCTGAAGCATGATTTTAGAAATTTTTAGAAAAAAAACCATCCCATTTGAAGTTAGTACGAGGAAAAAACAAAAGAATGAAAAAAAGAATAGAGGAAAAGAAGGGAAAGATGAAAAAAGGAAAAAAAAAGAAAAAGAAAACACAACCCACGCACACCTTATTCTAATCGGCCAAGACCCCAAACCCCCGACCCAACCTTATCCTCTCCACTACTCGCCTCCCCAGTCCCCACCCCGTCTCCTCCCGTGCATCCCATCCCTCAGTCTCTGGCGCCCCCTGCCTTCACCAGGTTGACGACGCAGTGACGCCCCAACCCCTTAGGTCACCGCTCCCAGCGCTTGGGCGGGCTGCGCGCTGCGCCCTGGTAGCTGCGTGCCTGCTGCACCACCGGGCGTGCCCTTGGTTGGGCGGCCGACGGGCGTGCCGTGCCCTTGACCTCGCCGGGCTGGATTCGTAGCAACCCAGCAGCCCTAGCTGCACCACCCCTCCTGGCCAGGCGGGCACGGGCAGCCGCGCCGCGCAGGGCGAGCTCCCAGGCCGCGTGCGCCCAGATTTGGCCCTGACCGTGGGCCCGAGTCCGTGCTTCCCCCTCGTTGCGGTGTTCCCCGTCTGCTTCTCTCCCAACTCGGACATCCATTAATGCGGTGAGCCCCTACTCCTGTTGGATTTGTGCATGGATGGATTATGGACATGTGTTTGGGGATCTAGGGTTAGGGTTGCCGCTGTACGGATCTAGTATTATTTGTGCTATAGCTCACCTGTATGGCCGTATTGCAATTAATTAGTGAGCAGATTATGTGCTAGTATGTGCTCTCGAGACTATTTTCATTTGGTTCAGCGGCAATCTAGTTCCTGTTACTCTGAGTCCTAATTGATCAGTAAATACTCTGAGCATCCATTTTTATTTGCTAGTATGTGCATATCTGGCTCCATCCTTTACAACTTGTACTTAAATCAGATATTGTAACTCAGACATGAAATATGTTGCTCTGTTTGCAATAAGGTCAGCTCTTGTTGCCAATGACAAAATACAACTTTTTGTGATCTTATTCTAGTGTTTTAGTCCTGATGTAAAAAATGCCACTTGTAGCATACTCAAAATGTTGTAGTACTGTGTTTGAACTGTGGGAGTCAGACCTGATAAATTATCAGAAGAATTTTGTCAGGCCTCATTTTTCTGGGACTGAACATGAAGTCCAATTAAGCTGGTTAGGCTGATACAGTGAAGCTGTAGTCATTCATACTTGGGTAATATTTTTAGATACTTGAGTTACCTCTCAGGGAAAATGTTTCTATCGCAACGTTTCTAAGATTGTGTGATTCTGTTCTCTTTGGCAGCGCTGAGGCATTTTCAGGAGGCTTGTCGTCATTACCAACTTGAAGTCGACAACACAAACCCTGAGAAAGGCATGGTCCCTGTCCATGCACTAACCTGTTAGCTTACTGAATGCTGCTGCTTCTCAGTTTCTGACATTGATGTGCTGTTGAAAGCTTAAAATCTACTACTGATTATTTTTTTTGTGTGGGATGAAATTAATGCACTAACCCATGTCTGAATTTCAGCTGCTTTCTCCAATTGTTGGCACCTTGCACTTGCACGATCCAAAAGGCAAGAAGAGTTGTGTAATCTTCTCTGTTTTTAGTTGCTGTAGTTGACGATCAGATTGTGTCATTTTTGGATGCTGTAGGATTAAAATTCTGCTTTGGCGTTCTATCCTACTTTTCATGTGGATATATTTGGCCTCTTTTTGCCAAACATTTTAGTGTGTTCCTCTTTGTAATATGTCTTTTTGTTACCCGTACTTTTATGCATTTTTCTGGTATCTGCAGAACTGCAGGGCTGAAAATTTTAGTCGGTTGAAACTTGCTTATTTATCTAGTGCCACCAAAATATCTAATTTGTCTTTGTTTGTTAATAGAACTCTCTTATCTTATGGTAGGGTCTAGTGCATGTTGATGAATTATTATGTTATTATTTATTAATAGAACAATTATTAGTCAATACTGCTAAACATTTCAGGAGGCTTGTCTTTTTGTTTTCCTTTTCTGATTCTGATTTTTTTTTCTGGTTTTACTTTATGTTAGGCACCATGTATGAGGGGCCACAAGCTGGGGGACAAGATCGCGACACTTTAGTAGCTAGTCTCGCCATATGGCAAGGTAAGGACCAGCAGCTATTTGCTTTGGGTGCTGATTATTATCTGTCATTACAGGAAGTACATTCCATCGCTGAAAACTGAAATCCGGCGTAGTATACTTTTCTGAAAGCATGTGTAGCAGTATTGTATGCTTTGGTTCAGATCTCAATAGCCCAAGTATAGATATTTTGACCAGACATGCACTAGTGTAAACAAAAGTGATTCCTAGTGATTCCTTCTATTACAGAATGCCACAAAACTTTAGATTTCAAACTCTTATTATCTGTTCTGAACATGAATCATTTTTAGGAGGCAAACAATATATATCTTTTTATTTGTCAGCATATTTTAATTTATAGCTACAGGTGTATATATGTTTTCACTACTAGGAACTTCTATGTTTGCTAATTATTGTTCTTTATCCAATAATTAAATACTATACGTAATTCTCATGTCTCACTATTCCATGGCCCAACAGCAGACATCAGACATGTTGATTTATAGGAAAGTTTGTATCCAAAATATTTGACAATGTTAAGTACAAATCCTCAAGGTAAGGGCTTTCATATGTAATGAATCTATCTCTGTTGAAATTGGTTTTCCCTGTAGCTGTCCTTGCATGATTGTTCTTAACAATTATTTGTCTCCATGGAGATTTCTTAGCAGTAGCAATATCTGCATGTGTAGTTGTGACTGCATCAAATGTACTGAATTTTCAGTATTGGCTAGAGCAAATGTTTGAACTTTATTATTCTAGTTGTATTTACTTGCTGTGATTTTGTGAAACCAGTGTCAAAATGTTTAGTGTGAATTGGTGTACTTCCTGGAAATGCTTAAATATATGTCAGAGTTGAGAAAAGATTATTGTTACTTGATTTGAATTTTATATTTTTTTTGCATTTGAATTTGAATTATTTTTTTTTGCTGAAAAATCCACTGTAGGGGCGGTTCTTGATTGGACCGCCCTTACAAATACACACAGCAGGGGCGGCTGGTGATACAGCCGCCCTTACAGAAGTCCACTACAAGGGCGGCTGATATTACCAGCCACCCCTACAGAGAGCACTGTAGGGGCGGCTGAAAACACCAGCCGCCTCTACAGAGGCACCCTCTATAGAAACGCTCTGGGAAGAGCGGCTGACGCAGCCGCCCCTACAGAGGCTCTAGAGTAATTAAATTCTGTAGTAGTGTCTACATCTCAATTTGGGCAACCATTCCGTGAATATTTTTTTACATATATCTCATGTCTCCAACAGACTCTAGGTTTCATTCTCTATACTACAATGGCTTATCAGAATTTTCCTTGTGTGAAAAAACATGAGAGAACTACCACATATTGAATTTAAGAGCTTATTGGAAAGCGAGAATGGTTGTTTTGGAGAGTAGAAAAGAGCGAGAAAGAATGGTTATTTTGGAGGGTGGAAAAGACAAAGGTTTGGTTTAGAAAATCTAATCAATTTATTGGAGCCTATTTTTTTTCTTTGTTTCTAAAATTTTGTGATAGAAAAGCAATGCTGAGAGGCTCTTGGAGACGCTCGCTCACGTCAAACACAAGATGAATCTCCAATTTCCAGTTGACTGATTTAATAACTACTATATATGTTTATGTTGTACTACTACTTAAGAAATCGCTCATGCACGGCGAACATTAATCGACACCAGCCTCAACTGTTACTCTCTTCCTTGAAAAAAAAACTGTTGCTCTCGAACATAGCAACTCAGTGCATAGCAACTGCACAAATTACGGAAAGACGAAGCAAATTAGTAACAGACTCTACCTAGATTTGTAATACTAGATCACAGTGCTCACTCAAATCAGCACTGACAGGCCCGAGGACCATGGTGTGGTGTTCTAGTGGTGGAACTGTCACTAGCAGACGCCGTTGGTCTTCTTGGCGAGCACAAACTTCTTCCACGCCTCCGTCACCGACCTCTGCGTCTCGATCTCCGACTTTTTCCTAACCAGCTGCGCCGGCGGTAGAGGGGCGGGAGCCTGGACGGGAGCGCGTCCAGCTGGTACATCACCTTCTCGATGTCGAGAACGAGGCGCTCGGCGAGGGTGCGGCTGAACTCCTCCCGGATGACGACGCGGAGCACCGTGACGTGCTGCGCGTCGGGGGCATGGTGTGTGGCCGGCACGATCCAGCCGAAGCGGCGTAGCATGTCGGAGATCTCGAACTCGTCGTGCCGGCTGCGGTCCTTGAGCGAGAAGGCCACCAGCGGGACACCCTCGTCCTTGGACACGATGTTGAAGCGGCCCGTCTTCTCCAGGCCCTCCTTGAGCACTATGGCGTTCTCGTGGCAGTTCTCCATGATGTTCCTGTACCCTCGAAGCCGTGGCGGATGAGCTGGTAGTACTGCGCGATGACTTGGCTCGAGCCCTTGGAGAAGTTGAGCGTGAACGTGGGCTGGTCGGCGCCGAGGTAGTTGATGTGGAAGATGAGCTCCTCCGGCAGGTCCTCCTTGTTGCGCCAGATGCACCATCCGATGCCGGCGTAGACGAGCCCGTACTTGTGGCCGCTGACGTTGATGCTCTTCACCCAGGGCAGGCGGAAGTCCCACTCCAGCTCCGGGTACAGGAAGGGCGCGATGAAGCCGCCGCTCGCCGCGTCCACGTGGATGGGCGTCCCCCACCCGGTCTCCCCGTTCTTCACTTCCAGCAGGTCGTTGAGCAGCTTCACGTCCTCGAACTCGCCGTTGAGGGTGGAGCCCAGGATCGCGGCGACGCAGATGGTGTTCTCGTCCACCATCTCCACCGCCTTCTCGGGGTCCATCACGTAGTAGCCGTCGCGCAGCTTCACCTCCCGCAGCTCCACCTCGAAGTACCTCGCGAACTTTTCCCAGCAAACCTGCAGGTTTTTAAGATTCGTCACCATCAAGCAGGTGATTGCGATGCGACTGGTTAGAGCCGATTCATCGTCTTGTTGGGGATAATAACACAACTCAAATTAAAGCTGAACACGCGAGGCAAATCAAATGAATTACCTGGACGTTGGCGCCGGTGACGATGTTGGGCTTGTCAAACGGCTTGCCCTCGGCCCTGCGCTTGTTCTGCCATCTGCGCTTGAAGGCCAGCCCGGCCAGCATGATGGCCTCCGATGAGCCCACCGTGCCGACGCCCACCGCCGTCTCGGACTCGCCCAGCGGCGCGTTGAAGAGATGCGCGATCATGTTCACGCACCGGTTCTGCAATGCAATGTCGACGCCGCCGGGTGTTAGAAGAGAGAGAAGAACACAAAATCTCAGTGGCTGCCGCAACGGCGCGGCCCAAGGTATAATCGAGATTATATTTGATTTTCAGGCAAAACAAAGTTCCCATTCCCACGAGCGCCATGAGTGACGATCATGGCTATTGGCATGAACTGATGAACAGAAAACTCGTGGGCTGCACCGGGAAAAACAAGTCGAACTTGGGGGGCCCGGCCTCCCGGCAAGTGGCAGCTTCCTATCCCCAACATAAACAATTGTGCCAGCATGGCGGGCCCCCGGCATGGTCAGGTCAGGCAACCTTCGCCGACCAACAACCGTCTCTCCGCTCTGAGAGCACGGCACGACAGGCGAGGGTCAGAGTGAAAAGATTGCTGAGGCCGGGTGATGTACCTGGAGCTCGGTGGTGACGGGGTACTCGTCCATGTCGACGTAGTTCTTGTTGATGGCGGCCATGATGAGCTTGTCGCACTCGGGCTCCATCCAGGTGGTGACGAAGGACGCCAGGTTCAGGCGCGGGTTCCCGTCGAGCATCAGCTCGTCGTTGATGATCTGGTACGCCGCCTCCTTGGGGATCGAGTTCTCCGGCATGCGATACCTGCGGGCGCGCACCCACCAAAACTCAGCATTAATTCGGCATGAACTGCCATTGCTCAAAGCCAGCTGCAGATAAATCGGTCGTTCGTTCCAGCACAAACGCCGGCAAGAACAAATTGGTGCGAGACAGAGTAACCAGCCGGTCCAATCGCAAGAATGAACAGCTGCAAAGGGGAGAGGGGGAATGGGTGCATACCTTGGGAGAGACGACCGGACGTAGCGCGACGCGAACGTGGAGTGCACGGACATGTCGCTCTCGGACACGGCCTTGGAGAGCACCATGGTTGCGATCGATCGATCAAGCGATCTGCCAACCTGTTTTCGTTCTTGGGTTTAGGCTTGGGGAAGAAGACGACTTGCAGTTGCAGGGGCTTGTGTGTTGTGGTGTGTGTTTGTGGCGGGGGTAGCGCACCGGTATTTATGCACCGGCTGGCCCAGGCGGCGTGACGAGAAGGAGAGACGACCCCGGGCTCTAGCAATAGCAGCAGGTCACTTTTCGTCTGGAAAAAAAAAAACTTTCCATTTTCGACGACTTGCTTGCATCGTAAGACGGCGGCCTCTCTATCTAGAGCGCAGGCGAAAGATCAGCGGTGCGGTGGTGCCGTTTTTGGGATGAGTTTGTCCCCACTGCGAGCTCTCGTTTGATTTGACGCCGTGGGAGGTAAAAATGGCATTGCTTGGTTCGATTGATGGACGACGATCTGATTTCGCCCTTGTCTAGTTCTCCAAAAATACACTATGTAAAAAGAATATTCCTCGTCACATCAAACTTGCGGTACATGTATGAAGTACTAAATGTAGACGAAATCAAAAACTAATTACACAGTTTACTTTAACTTTAAGAGACGAATCTTTTAAGCCTAATTAGAATGTTTGGACAATAATTCGCAAATACAAACGAAATGCTACAGTGGAGAATCGTGCACTATGCAAAGCCGAACTAAACTCGCCCTTCATTGCGAAAGAAGCAGATCAATCCATGTCTGCAAAACACGTATTGGTCAGAGCCAAAGTTAACTTTTCTTTTTAACTTGCTCAAGAAGAACGGATCAATTTTTACGTTTTGTCCACGGTCCCACTTGGCTCCTCGCATCACCCAAAAACAAGAAAGAAAATAATAGCATGGAAATAAAGACAGGCTCTGACCGTGGTTCAAAAGGAAAAAAAAGGAAAACCCAAGTTCTCTGGCTATTCACAAAAGGTCAAATTAAGCCTTTCGAGTTTTGACCCGTGAACGTGTACCAGTAGAGAGTTTCTACTCCTGGAAAAAGCAAACAGAACCTGTAAGGAACGGGCAAACCATCTGTAAAGACCGGACATGTGCGTACAGGATGTACTAGTACTAGTACGTTTTTGACATATATACATACGCTTCTGCGTTGAATTTTCCGGTCAGCACGAGTCAGTGCCGGAAGTCGGTAAATAAAAGAGGAAACTTCTTGTGTTGTATCCACTCTCGCTGGGCTACGCACTAATTCAGAAGCCTAAGCTAACGCACCGAGACCGAGCCATCTCTGTATCTATCTCGTGCCGGGTTTCGTTCATTACACCTACGAGCGACCCAGACTCGCCCGCTCTGCCGTCTGCTCCGTACGCAGCAGGCGCGGCGCGGGGTCGTCTCCCCGTGGGATTTTTTTAAATTTTAACATTTTTTAAAACTAATTTTAAATCTAATATTTTTTTTCCCAAAACTAACACTTTTGGTCGCGCCTATTGCCATGGCACGGTCAAAAGCCTATGCCGCGCCATGCATGGTGGCGCGGTAGGAGGCTGACGTGGTGATGACTGGAAAGACTGACCGTTGACGTGGCAGGGCCTGCCGTGCCACCGATCCGTGGCGCGGCAGAGCCGAATAAAAGCCCTACGGTCAGTCCTGTCTGCCTGAGCAGCAAGCCCGCCTGCCTGCGCCTGGCCGCCGCGCCCGCCGCCCACCCGGCCCTCCGTTGCCGTCTCCCTCCCTCCTCGTCCTCGTTCAAGGTTAAGGTTAATTATTAAGTTAAAGGCAATGTATCAAGTGCAAACCAACCTCTCCGTGCAAACCGTGCAAACCAACTGCTGGGGAGAGGTGGGAGGGGGGATTTGCAAAAGTGTAATTACGCTAATTACACTTTTGCAAATCCCCCCTCCCACCTCTCCCCCGCAGTTGGTTTGCACGGTTTGCACGGAGAGGTTGGTTTGCACTAGATATGTTCCCTAAGTTAAAAGTATGTTTATCATGTATATTTTTGTTGCTATAAGTGTTGGTTATATTATTTTAGTTGCAATGTAAATGATTATATTTTATATTAATTTACGTTGTTTTGATTGATGTTTAATTTGAACCATTTTATTAGATGGAAGAAATGTTTCGAGAGCAGTTGTGGCGAAAACGGTATCGTCCTAGAGAATTATACCCCGACGAGTCTAGCAAAGATGCTCCCGTCCCTCTGAACTTCCTGTTCCTAACTGTGACTGTGGTCGTCCGGCCGACGTGTTTCAATCGAGACATCTGGACACAGCGGCTCGTTGCTTCTACACATGCAGTCGTTTTAATGTAAGTAATTGTTTCCGTATATTTTTTTTCTTCATTTGTATTACTAGGTTACTAATATTTTGTTGGAATTTTATTTTGTAGGCCCATGAGAGGTGCCTTTTCTTTCAGTGGATCGACGGTGTAGACAAGTTTGACCCCAGGTACCTTCTTTTCGACGATTGGTGGAGAGGGCGACATCCACGAGAGCACTTTGAGCGGTGGGTTCCACCTCCCCCTAACCCGTCTCCAATGACGGCTAAGGAGAAGCACTTAGCCATAGTTAGACGACTCGAGGAACTTCCTCTGTGCGATTGCGGAGATCGAGCTGTGATAAACGCTAAGAATACGTTGGAGTTTATGTGTCCAAACAAGCATGAAGTAAGTGCAAAGTGTATGTGTTGAAATATTGAGCTATATGTGTTCATGTATTAATGACACGTTATTTAGGTGTATTCAATGGGGAAGTGTCGTTTCAAGGAATGGTTGTATGGACCTAAGAACCAATGGCCAGAAGAACCTCCAAAGGCAAAGCAAAAGAAGAAAGAAAGGTTAATTTACAAAGCACCTCCAATCAAGTGTGAATATGATGTTAAATCCAACTACGGTCTAGTCCCTTCGGAGCTTGGAATATGCCATTATTGCGGCCATATGGTTGACTATGATGAGGTTAGTTATTTTTGTGGTAACCTTGAAATCATATTTTATTTCTTTTGCTAAGACATATATGATATAATTTTTCGTTTGAACAGAGCACTAGGAAATACATGTGAGAATATTATGATGGTCAAGCTAAATTCTTGGATGAACTAAAGGGGAAGCAAATAATTGCATAGAAGAGGGGATATGGACCTGACTACGTTAACCTTTTCGTTAAACATCACAAAGATAAGATGCGTGAGTTTGCTAGACAGCGCGGTATTTATAACTCGATCGACGTTGGGCTTGACCAATGAGGATTGGAGAGACGGATGACGTTAGAGGAGGAGAGGGCAAGGAAGGAGGCAAGGGAGGAGACAAGAGTACAGATGCAGGTCTTGAACAAGCATGTTGTTGCATTATGTGTCAGTGAGTGCTTAAAAGCCTTTTTTCATTACCTGATTTTAAATGTAATATAATCACGTTGCTAACTGATTACATTTTATACATGAAGGGATTGGATGCAGCGAGGAACATGCTGCAGAGGTGGCTCGTGCAAGGTACGAGGAAAAGAAGTTAGATGAGCACAGAAAGCAAGCTGATCGCACCGTTGAATCACCGATTGTGTTGTCTGCTGAGGGAGACAAGGATAAGGACGACACTACCAGACTCAGCGAGCTCATCGCTCTAGTAGAGGTGGGCTTGCAGGCGGAGGAGTATGACGACGCGTTCTTCACTGAGGCCGCAGATGCCACAGATGAAGTGGAGGCCGCTAACAACAGGCGACACGGAGGTCAGAGCAATGCAGGTGAGCCTAGCCACATGAACGAGGAGGAAGAGAACGCGTTCTTGTCTCAGGCCGCAGATGAAGCGGAGGCCGCTTACTACAGGCGAAAGGCAGATCAGGGCAATGCCGGTGAGCCAAGCCACGGCAATAGGGTTGTGTTTGAGGATTGGTACTCGGACGACGAGTTGCTTACTCAGTATGTTTCTGACTGAGGGTTTTTTATTGCGCCGTCTGTTAGTTCCATGCTTTATTAATGATCAATGTAGCCATGTACTAGGAATTCTATTGTGTTGTCTTATATTCCATTTAAACTATTGATGTATTATACCCATGTATCATGTACTCGGATTACCCATGGTTGATCTTAAGTGATTCCATCCGTTTGTATCATGCGTTGAGAATTTCTAAAATGAACATAATCGAGTGAAATTATCTCGAATACGGCGCCATAGCCCACTGGTTCTGCCGCGCCACAACCTAGGTTCTGCCGCGCCATAGTCCACGGTGCAGTAGTGACGCGCCATATCCCATGGCCTCCTTCAAATGTTCAGCTCTGGCCTTTCCAAAACACCCCTGCTCAGCTATATTCCTTTGCGCAAGTTCCCACCTCTTCACAAAATATTCGTTGCACTTATGAAAGGAGAACTCAACAATTCTAGACACAGGCAACAATCGAATTCTGGCGAATACACAGTTGAAGGACTCCGAGGAGTTAGTGGTCATGATGTCATACCTGAAACCCCCCTCGTCATATGCTAACGCCCACTAAGCCTTCTACTCCATCTACGCCTCTAACCAGGCCTTTCCCGCTTTATTTACCATCTTGTCTAGTTCTCTCTTTGTCTCCTTGAACTGGTGCTCTGTACGTACACAACATAGAGCCTTTACCTTATCACATACCCCTGCTTTCGCTGACGCCGCCAGAAATTAGCGGCAAAGTGTCTCATGCACCATCTATGCACTAGAGGCGGGGAACCCATCTATATGCTCAGCTGCAACATTAAGAAGCCCTGGATGATGGTCTGAGATAAAACATATAGTGCGAGATGAGCCAAGCACTTGTACACATAGAAGCCGCATGAACCATGACCATGAATCATTGTTCTCTCCCTCTGCCAAAGCAAAAGCCATGGGTACTATCTAATCCCCAGGATCAACAGCAGCAGCCATCATCAAGGTGCCCTTGTACTTTCCTGTTAGGAAAGTACCATCAACAAGTACGACTGGCTGACAAAACTGGAATGCATGTTCTGTTTGCGCGAATGACCAGAACACACGATATAGGACATGCCTCAACGGGTCCCGAAAAAACATCCCTCCGGTGTCCACAAACCATTTCAAGCCAGGGTTGTAGTAATGCATTGCACATAAGATGCGGGGCACCCTATTGTGCGCTTCCTCCCAACTACCCCATCGAATCGCCAGGGCAATTTACTTAGCACGCCAAGCCTTTTCGTACTTCATATCGTACTTAACGAATCCAGATATGGACTGTTGTAAAGAATACACCGAAATGTCGTTATTGTCATCAACGAGGCCCAACATACGATGGGCAAGGTAACATGCAGTGAGCTGATGATGATTTTCCTTCCCCCTATTTGATAGGCAAGTGTGGGGTTCAACAACTTTACTTATCCTCCACTTGCCATCACTCTGTCTCTTTCATGCATTTAACCTCCACATACAACCGTTTTTGCATATCACATGGTACCTCAACTCCTGGTCCGAATGAGTGATGGTGTACAGCCTATGGTGGTACACAGCATAGTCCTGAAGGAAGAGCTTTTATCCCTGACATTGTATTGAATATCATCCCCTTCTTAAGGATTTCTTTCTCATAGTCATACAATGATTTCCTACACATCTAGAGACCGGTGTCATAAACTGTCATATTCGTCATGCTGACATCCCTATAGTTCGGAACGCCCCTGAAAGGTACGTTCATCGACCTTAGTTGCTCAAGCTCAGTCGCTGTGTAAGGTGGTGGTGGAACATACTGCTGCGCTTCGCTAAGTCTGGCCCATGAATCATAGGGGGTATCATCTACTGCCAAATCTGTGACTAGTCTACCCTGAGCCTGGATACCATGTAAAACCTCAGTTGGTACTGGTAATGGCATAGTATGAACCGGTACTGGCATAGCATCAACCGATGTTGGCATAGCATCTGTACCTCCTTGGTCATCATCAGAATCGTCTGAATCACTGCTAACTACATCACCGATCCTGTCCTCCTCCTTCTGCTCCTCTTTCCGTTCGAACTCATTCACATCGAAGTCATTGCTTATACAGCCTACTGCAGTTGAATGAAACTGCTCCTGCGTCAACTGACCGTCCAAATCCATGTTATCCCGAGTTGCTTCCCCTTCGACCCCTAATTCTTGTTCATTGCCTCCAACACCATCAATGGATAGGCCATCCTGAACACCCTACATCATGTACCCATTCTCCACCACCACCTCAGCCATGGGTACATTGGACCCTTGGAGCACTCTAATGTAGCGGGACCAGTGAGCAGGGTCGCGCAAGGGCATGAGGACATAGTGTGCCCTAGTCTTTCTAGTATCAAACCTCCCCTTTGGTGTGAAATCACCGCCAAACTTTGCATTCAAACGGACACAAAGGTCCTTGAAGCTAGGAGGTTCATCAAACCATTCCAATTCTTCTTCCATGTCATCAAACATACCATCTTCTCTCCTAACACTTCCTCCGTATAAAACTCTAACACAACAATCTATCTGCAAAAGCATTTCAAGAAACTTCATCAAGTCATCAAAATCGTTGTATGTAATGTCCATATTAATATTAATACCTATTCTAACTATAACTATACTAACTAATCTAATATTAAGATCTATACAAGGCTAACTACAACAACTAATTAGACTAAATTCAATGTATAACTAGACTCACTAACTGCATTAACTAAACTACCTAATTTTACTATCTATACTAACTTACTATACTACCTATACTAACTAAACTAACTAACTATACTAACTATACTTTACTAATTATACTAACTGAAAGCATCTAGGCCCCTAGTTGGATTTCGGTGATTGATGTCAATACAAGATTACTATGACTAACGTGTGTTTTGCAGAGGCAATTAAGTTAGGTCATGGTAATGGAGATCGATTGGGCAATTGAGGTTGTCATGCCCCTACGATGGAAATCGTTTCGGTTTTCAAAGGATGGACGACAAGGTTAAGGATAACTAGTTCTAAGTGTCAATTGAAGTTGGAGAGACACTTAGAGTAGTTTAGGACTTTATTTTTTCCTTTGGCCGTACTATAAAGGGGGGTATGAACGGGTAGCTTAACCTAGTTAAGTCTAGTGAGTTAGGTGTGGTGCACACTTGTTTAAACTAGCTCTAGGTAGCTCCTATGAATGCCTAAGATCTTTTGGAGCACAATTCATTCACATATATTCGGAAGTTGGAAGTGAATGGAGGGTTAAACATCGACCGGACGACGGGCGCAGGTCCGGTCAGATTCATTTGATCGAGGTGAACAAGTCCGATGACCGAGACGCTTTGGAAGGTCATGTGGACCGACGACGAGGACCAGCGTCCGGCCGACTCCAATAAGGTCCAGACTTGGGAAAGAGTGACCGGACGCGTCGTCCGGTCAAGGTCTTAACCGGACCTTGAGGTTCAGCGTCCGGTCGACTCGATGAAGGTTCGATGAGGGTTTTATGCGACCGACGGACGCGTCCGTCAAGTGCAGACCGGACCTCGCCAGCGGTCTCCGATCGACTCTTTAATACTGGTTCGCGGGTTGAACTGGCCGGGAGCGTCCGGTCATCACGATCGGAGCGTCCGGTCGTCCCAAGCTCTCATAACGGTTCGTTTTTCAGTGGCTTATAAATAGAAGGTCCACTCGTGAATGGAGTATCTTTTGCTCATTCCAACAATTTGAGAAACACGTTTGTGAGTGCCAAGAAGAGCAAGGTCCTAGTGAGGTGTTTGTGATTTGAGAATCCAAGAGAGTAGCCTCACTAGCAAATCAAGAGTAGCAAAGTGTGCATCCATCTTCTCATTAGACTTCGCGTGGTCAAGTGAGAGTTCGTGCTTGTTACTCTTGGTGATTGCCATCACCTAGATGGCTTGGTGGTGATTGGGAGTTTGGTGTTCACCCGGCGGAGCTTGTGGGTGACCCAACTCAAGTTGTGAGCGGTTTTGGGTGATTCGCCACGACGGAGTGTCGAAGAATCAACCCGTAGAGAGCACTTGATCCTTGCGCGGATCAAGGGGGAGCTACACCCTTGCGCGGGTGCTCCAACGAGGACTAGTGGGGAGTGGCGACTCTCCGATACCTCGGCAAAACATCGCCGCGTTCCTTTCTCTCTCTATTTACGTTGAGCACTTACTTTGAGTATTTACTTTGAGCATTTCAATACTTGTCTTACATCCATAGAATTGCTTGCTAGAGTAAGTTTGGAACGTTGGTTGCGAGGTTGTTGTGCATTAGTTTAATATAAACACTTTTTTAGGCACAAGGGGTTAATTGGGCTATCCGTAGGATTTGATTATTGCAAGAAAATTTAGAATTAGCCCAATTCACCCCCTCTTGGGCATCTTGATCCTTTCAATTGGTATCAAAGCCTTGTGCTCACGTTTTTAAGCTTAATCGCTTAGAGCAAGATGTCTCACGGGATGGACCTCCTCCTATCTTTGAGGGAGATGATTTTCCATATTGGAAAATTCATGGATGGAGGCTTACTTAGAAGCTCTAGATGTTGGAATTCTTAGAGCCGCCTCTCAAGGGTTCCCAAAGACCTAGGAATGCCGCACAACTTCAAGGCGATGAAGTGAATTATGAAAAATGGAATGCAAAGGCTCGCAACACCATCTTTAGAGGCCTTTGCAAAGATGTGTTCAATCGTGTAAGGAACCACAAAGACGCCCATGCACTATGGTCGGACGTTTATGCGCTCCATGAGGAACCAAGAGTGGCGTGAGGAACGCTATCATCTTGTGATTAAAAAGCTAAATTCTTTTGAGATGTTTCCCAAAGAAAGTGCTAATGAGATGTATTCTCGATTAAATGTTCTTGTAGAGGAAGTCAATGGGCTTGGACTCACTCAAATGTCACCATCCGACGCGTTGTGAGAAAAATCTTGAGTGTCCTCCCCATTGACAAATATGGGCACATTGTGACCGTGCTACATCAAGGTGATCTTTCCGCCGCTACACCAACACAAATCTTGGGAAAGATCAATGCTCATGAGATGTACATGCACATCACACCACAAGATGGCTCATCCTCTACAAAGAAGAAAGAGAAGGATTTAGCATTCAAAGCTAGCCAAGACAAGGGCAAAACAAGACTTGAGTATGAGAGCTCAAGTGATGAAGATGATGAAGAAAGCCTTGCCCTCATGGTGAAGAAGACCACCAAGATGCTAAAAAGGCTAAACAAGAGTGGCATCAAGTTCGACGGCAAGAAGAAGAAGTTCTTCACTAGCTCAAGAAGAAAGCCAATCTCCGAGATGGATTGCTACAATTGTGGCGAACTTGGTCATCTAGCTCATCAATGCACAAAGCCTAAGAAAGACAAGTTCAAGAACAAGGGCAAGAAAGATGATTCAAGTGATGAAGATGAAAAGAAGAAGAACAAGCCATACAAGAAGAGAGATGGCAAAAGAGGAGTTCTACAAGAAGAAGAAGAGTGGCAAGGCCTATATTGTCGGTGATTGGCTCACGGACATTGATTCATCAAGTGGATCATCCTATGATGATAGTGACGATGAAAAGGTGGCCGCCATTGCTATTGATCTTGCATCTTCACCACCACCATCGCCATCATCATCTACACACCTATGCCTTATGGCCAAAGGCGAGCATAAAGGTAACTAAGAGTGATGATAGTAGTGATGATGAACATGCTAGTGATGATGATAGTGATAGCGATGATGATGACTCACCTACTTACGATGATCTTGTCAAAATACTAAGAAAATATACTAAGATCATTAGAAAGAGTAGAGCTACAAATGAAAAACTTGATGCTAAAAATGATTCACTCTTAGCTAAGTGTGATACATTAGAAAATGCTAATGATGAGCTCAAAGAAACAAATGATTCTATATCATCCAAACTCAAGGAGCTCAAATCTTCTAAGAAAGAGCTTAAAGATAAAAATGATAAACTTGAGTGGGTGCACAATGAGCTTATCACTAGTCACAATAAGCTAAAAGATGAATATGCAACTCTAAAGATCAATTATGATACCCTTATTATTGCACAAGAATTCTTACCAAATGAGCCACATGATGCTACTAACCATGTTGTTAAGATTGATATAGCTACCTCATGTGATGACTTAATTGATGAAAGCATTGAGCATGGATCTAGTAGCAAGGGCAAGCAAGTGGTTGAGTGCAATGACTATGATGAGTATGTCAAGCTCAAGAGTAACAATGAGAAGCTCATGAAAGATCTTGAAGAGATGAAAAGTCACAACACCATTGTGATAGAAACTCTTGATCATGACGAAGATTTGATCCTTGAGAATGAGAAGCTAAAAAGGAAAATAAAAACTCAAGGAAGAGAAGAACAATGATATTCTCAAGGAAGAGAACAAGAAGCTCAAAATGGAGAAAGAGCATCTCAAGGAGGGATTGAGCAAGTTTGCTAGAGGCAAGCATCTCCAAAGTGAGCTACTCATGAATACCGTCATGAAGATGGATAGAAGTGGCATTGGATATATGGCAAGTGTAGAGAAGAAGAAGGCTCAAGCTCAACACCAACAATCAAAGCCAAAGCTAAAGCCAAAGTGATGTTTTGAGTGTGGACAAGAAGGCCACTTTGCTCATGAGTGTCAAACTCCACCACCACAACCCTTGCCCAAGCATGCTAGACCCTTTGCTTTCAATGCTCACTACATGCTTAGAAAAGATTCTAGTGGAAAGATGAAAGTCATGTTCTTAGGACCCCCCAACAAGAGTAGGCCTAAGAAGATTTGGGTGGCTAAGTCACTTGTTGAGAAGGTGAAGGGCCCTCAACAAGCTTGGATCCCTAAAGCTTGAATCTCTTGTGTGTAGGTGAACTACAAGACCGGTGGAAGTCATTGGGTTATTGATAGTGGTTGTACTCAACATATGACCGGTGATCCTCGTATGTTCACCTCACTAGATGAAGAGGTAGATGGACAAGAGAAAATAACATTTGGAGATAATTCAAAGGGCAAGGTTAAAGGATTGGGCAAAGTGGCAATATCAAATGATCATTCCATCTCCAATGTGCTCTATGTTGCTTCATTGAGCTTCAACTTGCTATCCGTTGGGCAATTGTGTGATCTTGGCTTTCAATGCCTATTCACCGAGAAGGAGGTTGTTGTATCCAAGTTAGATGACAATCAAGTGATATTCAATGGATTTAGATACAACAACTTATATCTAGTTGACTTCACCTCCGAAGATGCAAACTTGAAGACTTGCCTATTCACCAAAACAACACTTGGGTGGCTATGGCATAGAAGACTTGCTCATGTTGGAATGAGCTCACTCAAGAAGCTTATGAAGAATGATTTGGTGAGAGGGTTGAAGGATGTGAAGTTTGAAAAGGACAAGCTTTGTAGTGCATGTCAAGCCGGCAAGCAAGTTGCAAACACTCATCCAACCAAAGCTTTCATGTCAACCACAAGAGTGCTAGAACTCCTATACATGGATTTATTTGGACCAACAACATACAAGAGTTTGGGAGAAAATCTCTATTGTCTTGTGATTGTGGATGACTATTCAAGATATACATGGGTGTTCTTCCTTCATGACAAATCCGAAGTTGCATCTTGTTTCAAGAAGTTTGCCAAGAGAGCTCAAAATGAATTTGAAGTGAAGCTCAAGAAGATAAGAAGTGACAATGGCAAAGAGTTTGACAACACAAACATAGAAGCTTATTGTGATGAAGTTGGAATCAAACATGAAGTCTCCGCAACCTATACTCCTCAACAAAATGGTGTAGTTGAGAGGAAGAACCGGACTTTAATCACTCTTGCAAGGACAATGCTAGATGAGTACAACACCCCCGAAGCTCTATGGGCGGAAGCAATCAACACCGCATGTTATGCATCCAACCGCCTATTTCTTCAAAAGTTCCTTGTCAAGACACCATATGAGTTGCTCAATGGAAAGAAGCCGGACGTCTCCTTTTTTAGGGTGTTTGGTTGCAAGTGCTACATCTACAAGAAGCGGCAACACCTAGGGAAGTTTCAAAGGCGTTGTGATATAGGTTTTCTTGTTGGTTACTCATTGAAGTCCAAAGCATATAGAGTATTTAATCATGCCACCGGCTTGGTTGAAGAAACATATGATGTGGAATTTGATGAATCTAACGGCTCCCAAGGAGCACATGAGAATCTTGATGATGTAGGTGATGAACCATTGAGGGAGGCTATGAAGAATATTTCGGTGGGAGACATCAAGCCAAAAGATGATGAAGATGATGTACAAGTCACTAACCAACCCTCTTCATCAAATGAACCACAAGATGGTGAAAAAGTTGAGAGAGTAGAAAATGAAGATACTCATATCTCCCATGAGCAAATGGTGGTACAAGCACAAGATGTTGATGCTCCACAACCTCCTCCTCAAGTGGTCAATAGAAGAAATACACTTCTCCTACAAGATCATCCTCAAGATCTCATCATAGGGAGTCCAACAAAGGGAGTGATGACTCGATCTCAAAAACTTACTTCATTTATTGCTCATCACTCTTTTGTCTCTTGCTATGAGCCTACCAAAGTAGAAGAAGCTCTTAAAGATCCGGATTGGATCAATGCCATGCATGAAGAGTTGAACAACTTCAAACGCAATGAAGTTTGGAATCTTGAAGAGCGACCAAGAGGTGCAAGAGTCATTGGAACAAAGTGGGTGTTCCGCAACAAGCAAGATGATCAAGGTGTTGTTGTGAGAAACAAGGCAAGACTAGTAGCAAAGGGGTTCTCTCAAGTTGAAGGTTTAGATTTTGGAGAAACCTTTGCATCGGTTGCAAGATTAGAAGCCATCCGTATCCTTCTTGCATATGCATCACATCATGAAATGAAACTATATCAAATGGATGTGAAAAGTGCATTCTTAAATGGCTATATTAATGAACTAGTCTATGTTAATCAACCTCCCGGGTTTGAAGACCCTAGATATCCTAATCATGTTTATAGGTTGTCCAAGGCACTATATGGGCTTAAGCAAGCCCCAAGAGCTTGGTATGAGCGCCTTCGGGATTTCCTTATTGAGAAGGGCTTCACCATTGGGAAGGTCGACACCACACTATTCACCAAGAAGCTTGATGGACATATCTTCATTTGTCAAGTATATGTTGATGATATCATCTTTGGATCATCAAATGAAGACTCATGCAAAGAATTTGGTGAATTGATGTCTAAGGAGTTCGAGATGTCAATGATTGGTGAGCTTACATTCTTTCTTGGTTTTCAAGTCAAGCAAATGAAGGAAGGCATCTTCACCTCTCAAGAGAAATACACAAAAGATCTTCTCAAGAGATTCAAGATGGATGAATGTAAGCCAATCAAGACCCCAATGCCTACCAATGGACATCTCGACCTAGATGAGGGAGGTAACTCGATTGATCAAACTCTCTACCGTTCTATGATTGGTAGCTTGTTATATTTAACCGCATCTAGGCCCGACATCATGTTTAGTGTGTGTATGTGTGCTAGATTTCAAGCTAGTCCTAAGGAAACACATTTAATTGCCGTAAAAAGAATCCTTAGGTATCTTAAGCACACACCAAGCATTGGCCTTTGGTATCCCAAAGGAGCTTTATTTGAATTAATTGGCTATTCCGATTCGGACTCACGCCGGATGCAAAGTTGATAGAAAGAGCACATCCGGAGGAGGGTGCCATTTGTTGTAGATCTCTTGTGTCTTGGTCATCCAAGAAACAAAATAGTGTGGCTTTATCCACCGCTTGAGCGGAATACATTGCCATGGTGCTTGTTGTGCACAAATATTATACATGAAACAAACTTTACTAGACTATGGAGTAGTTCTAGAGAGAGTTCCTCTTTGTGCGATAATGAAAGTGCGGTAAAACTTGCAAATAATCCGGTTCAACACTCTACGCACCAAGCATATAGATATCCGCCATCACTTTCTAAGAGATCATGTAGCTAAAATGATATATCACTAGAAGGTGTAAGATCCGAAGATCAATTAGCGGATATCTTCACTAAACCGCTAGATGAGGCTACATTTTGTAGATTGCGGAATGAGCTCAATGTACTTGATTTTAGTAACTTCACTAAAAATTGAGCTTGTGTTGTCCCTTGCATTCATTGTAATATACAACATGTTTAATTTGTGGCAATGCATATAGGGCTTGTCTAACATGGTTAAGATAACCGCTTGAAAAGCGTGTGAAGAAGCTTAACCTTGGATCAAACTTGACAAGCAACTAGATTTACTTACAAGTATTACATATGCATGAATGTTGTTTTTGTCGTTTTGTTCCATTTGCCCTCTTGTTGCCTATTTCCTCAAAAAAGAATTATAGCCTAAGGCAAAATATTTTGAAGAATATGAGGGTTTGAGAGAGGTCACTCACATCAGTCCCAATTGGTGTTTATTTGGATCTTATTCAAGTTGGGACTTGATTGGGAACAGCGTATGAAGGAAGGTTGAAGGTTTGCTGGAAAAGGTGCATCGGACCTTTTGCACCGGACGCTGTCTCCGGCGGTCCGGTCGATTCACAGAGGTGAACTGCTGATGAAGGAGTGACCGGACGCTGCGTCATCGTCCCCGGTCGAGAAGGGTTCAGCGTCCGGTCGATCAAAGAAGGACAAGTTATTTTGACCGGACCACACTGCGTCCGGTCATGGACCACCGGACGCGTCCGGTCCCGATTCGAGAGGATTTGGACCTCTCTTCGAATCGACCGGACGCTGGTGGTAGCGTCCGTCGCTACTACCGGAAGCGTCCGGTCGATGGATCTCATGCGACTTCGTCTCTTTTTTCGGTTTCCTTTTACGCCGCGTTTGGGGAGTATTTATCCGAGCCGTGTTCCTCTTCTTTGACCTAACCAGCGCCGCCACCTTCGCGCCCAATCTCGCGCTTCGCCGCCGCCCCCCCTAGCTCGAGCGGCCGCCACATCGCTTAACCGCGCCCGTGCCCTAGCCCTAGAGCAACCGCCATCGCTTAGCCTAGCCGCGCCGCCGTGCCCTAGCCCGAGCAGCCGCCATCGCTTAGCTGCTTAGCCGCGCCGCCGTGCCCCTAGCCCAAGCGGCCGCCATTTGCCGCTTAGCAGCGTCGTCGTGCCCCTCGCCTCGCCCGCCTCCTCCTTTTCGGCACCCGCTTCGCCGACACCAGCGCTCCAGCCAAGCCCGCGGCAGAGCCACCACGCCTTTCGACATCTCGCCGGCCTCCTCGCGCCCAAGCTCCACCGGTCAATCGCTGCCAAGGCTGCCGGTCTTCGCCTAGTGCGCTTGCCCTTTCCTCCCATTGATTGGTATGGCAAGTTTTGTGTTTTAATCTTGATCTCCAATTGTGACCTAGATCAAATTCTAAACGCACTGATTCCCCATTGCATTCAGGGCATTTGACCTAACCCTAGCCCGGTTCCGAGGATCCCTCGCGTGACATCTTATCTCTTCTTGGTTCGCTGATCGTCAGGTAGAAAGCCATTCGATTCAATTTCGCATCTACATTGCTTTCTCTGCTAGGGTTTCGCATCTATTAGCAATATGGTATTTATTTGTATATCTATCTATTCTATCGTGCAGCGAGTCGGTTCCGTTGTGTTTCGTCTGGAAGTTGGCAGTCATCTCGGAGCCAAGCTCGCGAGTAAGGAACGAGGCCAAGCCTTGAAAGCGGCAGTTTGACAGTTGATCTTCATCAGCGGCAGTTCACCATCTTGTCTGTTCAGATGGCTCGCACCAAGAACGTTGGTGGTGGCCCAGGTGATGATGATCGGAGGCCCCGCCCCCGACCACTTCGATCGAAGGGCAAGGCAACCAAGCGGTGACATCCAAGAAGCGGAAGTACCCGGCGCAGAGAGGCAATGAGAGCAAGCAATTATTGCAGAGGCTACAGAGCGTCTTGAGAGAGGAGGTGCCCGCAGCGAGTTGTCATTGCAGATCGGCCGTTTTCACCAGCAGTCAGAGCTGCGATTGAGGAGGTTGAGCGTCATCACGGTAGTCCAGGTGGGGGCCCGCCGCTTGCGGAGACGACGGTGTCGCCATTGAGGAGGGTCCGTCGGACAAAGAAGGCATTTCCCACCAGCAGAGCCTCGGCCAGCCCAGGGAGACTCGGGAGAGTCGGGAGACCGAGCCGGCACCTCACTCGCCCGCTCGAGTCGTACCGATCTTGCAGCCCACCTAGGCCGATTACACATAGCCAGGGGGTTCTCGCCCTCGCCTGCACCCGAGGTCCGCCTCCGGTGGTTCACCTCGACTTGAGGGCCGCTCTGCCAGCGAGGAGTTCAAGCATTGCGGTTTGTTGAGTTTGAGGTTTGGTTTCCTCCGAGGAGGATGTGAGAGCAAAATGAGGGTTCTACACGCCCATTGCATGAGGATTTCTACAATGCATATCTTAACAAGTGGGGCGATATTCAGATCACGGAGGTCTGTCGAGATAGAGTCCATTGTGGCGGCGAAGAGAGGGCATTCGGCAATACTTGTCATATTTGCCAGGACTGACAGATTTGATTGGACGGACGGGCATATATGTACCTTCTTGGGTCCGTCAGTTTTATGCCTCGCTCTACATTGATCCTCATCACAGCTTCATTCACTTTGCTTTCAAAGGCAAAGACTACAGAGTGACTAGTGGCAGAGTTAGGGAGATACTAAGACTACAGGAGCAGCCTATAAAGATGCATGAGGTGTGCTATGGACATCGAGGAGCCTCCCAGGCGTCCTCATGGAGGCGGTGTGCCCCCTCTGATTTAGTGCTTGTATTGCTTCAAGGAGCCGTTTGGAGAGGGGTCGGCAGGGAACCCCAAAGCTTGACTCCTCTGGCAAATGAGGATACTAGAGGCCATCATCGAGGAGGACACTACTTCCCGAGTTGGGATCTGAGGAGGGCTGACTCGCTTGACTCTGGCTTCTCAATGCCATCATGCAGATGATGTTGTTTGACATCTGGGACCTCCTTCTTTCGAGATGGAGGATACTATAGTGAGAGGGATTCAAGGGTCGCAGGCGGCTTCCCTATGCTCATTGGATCACATTCCTCATCCACAGTGAGTAGTGCTTGATAAGCCCCCTGGCATGATGGATGAGTATCTGAGTGCCACTACTGAGTTCCCACCTACAACTTTATCACACGAGAGATCGAACCGCCACCTCCTCGGGCACCTGGTCCAGCCTAGCCGTCGCCCCGACGTGCAGTCTCTGAGCTCAAAGAGATGAGATAATCGAGAGGATTGCAGCCACGAGGAGGAGGAGCTAGAGGCACAGCAGGAGGTGAGTGAGTCTGATGACAGCTCGGCGGCGACTACCACCCTATACCTCGATGCCTCCACGCAGACCACGATGCGAGGCGGTGTAGCTCGATTCTGCTCCACCACTGCCCACGAGGCAGACCCGCTCTCATTGCTATTCTTGGCGGATGCGGCGAGGATCGAACACGACAGCGAGCAGGGAGACAAATGCCAACCGCCTGATTCGAGCTCGTCGGGGCAGATTTAGTTTCAGCAGCAGCAGCAACTTTCTTCAAAGACCAGCGATTACTTATGCAAAGAAGCGACTCATGGGATTCATGCGGCATGTAGTGACAGCTTATTGGGGTCCCACTCCACAGCCTTCGCCCCCAACTTGCACAACCTCCCACCACTTGACGACTCCAGCGATGACAGCCCGGTGGGCTTGAGTCGAGGACAGCCTCCAGCTCGATTTCCTTCACCTCTGTCTGGTGTCCCATGGTTAGCCTCACACAGTGTAGCCCATGATTCACTCCTTATCACACGGGTTTCTCACCCAGAGCGATCTTCCTCACTATTCGTGCACGAGTCGTCGGTCTCCGAGAGTCTTGGAGCATCATTCGGTGAGTTGATCGGCATGCCTACTCCGCCTCACATGCATCTTTGCCGGTCCGTCTCTGACAGCTCCAGCTATCATGACTACTCGAGGCTCCCTCGTCGTGTCAGCCGTCCGTCGAGATCCTACGATAGACACATACTTGCGACTTCACAGACGGCACCAGCCCACTCGAGACCAGACCGTTTCAGCGACACTTCCCTCCCCTGGAGGGTCGGTCGATTGAGCTTAGGGTCGAGATGATGATGGCGCCGGTTCCATCTTGCTCCACGTACTTGACGCTGACTCGTCTCGCTGCAGCCCCGCCGTCCAGAACCCCTAGGTTTTGGTGTTTGGCGCCAAAGGGGAGAGGGTTTGAGTATGTAGACTTAGGGGAGCGAGTTTTAGGGGAGCTAGTTATCCAAAGATTAGCCTATTATATACATTTGGAGTTTTATTTGTGTGATACACTATTACTTATGCATTTGTGTGTTTACTTTCATGCATACTATTATATATATGTGATAGTGCTATCTACATGATTGTGATATTTGACATGTGTGACTTCTACTTTGCTTTATCTATATGTCATATCACTTGTGTGATGCTCATTTGATTTTGCTTCCGCGTTTATACTTTGAAGCAAATGAGCTTTGTTATTTGTACTCATGCTTAATCCAAATTCTTTGAGTACATTGTGTTGGCTTGGGTCATATAAGCTTGACTAACTCTTTTGTTCTTATTGACAAAAGCTTATATGAACCAAGCCCGTCAAAAACCTCACTCCATAACATACTCGAGGTGGTGTTGTCATCAATCACCAAAAAGGGGGAGATTGAAAGCATCTAGGCCCCTAGTTGGATTTCGGTGATTGATGTCAATACAAGATTACTATGACTAACGTGTGTTTTGCAGAGGCAATTAAGTTAGGTCATGGTAATGGAGATCGATTGGGCAATTGAGGTTGTCATGCCCCTACGATGGAAATCATTTCGGTTTTCAAAGGATGGACGACAAGGTTAAGGATAACTAGTTCTAAGTGTCAATTGAAGTTGGAGAGACACTTAGAGTAGTAGTTTAGGACTTTGTTTTTCCTTTGGCCGTACTATGAAGGGGGGTATGAGCGGGTAGCTTGACCTAGTTAAGTCTAGTGAGTTAGGTGTGGTGCACACTTGTTTAAACTAGCTCTAGGTAGCTCCTATGAATGCCTAAGATCTTTTGGAGCACAATTCATTCACATATATTCGGAAGTTGGAAGTGAATGGAGGGTCAAACACCGACCCGACGGCCGGTCGGCTCGGTGGGCGGACGGACGTCAGCCAGGTCCGTCCAGTTCATTTGATCGAGGTGAACAAGTCCGATGTGACCGGACGCCTGGAAGGTCATGTGACCGACGCCGAGGACCAGCGTCCGGTCGACTCAAAAGAAGGGTCCAGACTTGGGAAAGAGTGACCGGACGCGTCCGGTCGGTCTTAACCGGACCACGAGGGTTCAAAGGTCCGGTCGACTCAGATGAAGGTTCCATAAGGGTTTTATGCGACGGACGCGTCCGGTCGGTCTGCATCGGACCACTGCCAGGCGTCCGATCGACTCTTTAATACTGGTTCACGGGTTGAACTGACCGGAGCGTCCGGTCATCACGATCGGAGCGTCCGGTCGTCCCGCAGAAGCTCATAACGGTTCATTTTTCAGGCTGGCTTATAAATAGAAGGTCCACTCGTGAATGGAGTATCTTTTGCTCATTCCAACAGCTGAGAAACACGTTTGTGAGTGCCAAGAAGAGCAAGGTCCTAGTGAGATGTTTGTGATTTGAGAATCCAAGAGAGTAGCCTCACTAGCAAATCAAGAGTAGCAAAGTGTGCATCCATCTTCTCATTAGGCTTCGCGTGGTCAAGTGAGAGTTCGTGCTTGTTACTCTTGGTGATTGCCATCACCTAGACGGCTTGGTGGTGATTGGGAGTTTGGTGTTCACCCGGCGGAGCTTGTGGGTGACCCAACTCAAGTTGTGAGCGGTTTTGGGTGATTCGCCGCGACGGAGTGTCGAAGAATCAACCCGTAGAGAGCACTTGATCCTTGCGCGGATCAAGGGGGAGCTACACCCTTGCGCGGGTGCTCCAACGAGGACTAGTGGGGAGTGGCGACTCTCAATACCTCGGCAAAACATCGCCGCGTTCCTTTCTCTCTCTCTATTTACGTTGAGCACTTACTTTGAGTATTTACTTTGAGCATTTCAATACTTGTCTTACATCCATAGAATTGCTTGCTAGAGTAAGTTTGGAACGTTGGTTGCGAGGTTGTTGTGCATTAGTTTAATATAAACACTTTTTAGGCACAAGGGGTTAATTGGGCTATCCGTAGGATTTGATTATTGCAAGAAAATTTAGAATTAGCCCAATTCACCCCCCTCTTGGGCATCTTGATCCTTTCAATTGGTATCAAAGCCTCGTGCTCACGTTTTTTAAGCAATAATCGCTTAGAGCAAGATGTCTCACGGGATGGACCTCCTCCTATCTTTGAGGGAGATGATTTTCCATATTGGAAAATTCGCATGGAGGCTTACTTAGAAGCTCTAGATGTTGGAATTCTTAGAGCCGCCTCTCAAGGGTTCCCAAAGACCTAGGAATGCCGCACAACTTCAAGGCGATGAAGTGAATTATGAAAAATGGAATGCAAAGGCTCGCAACACCATCTTTAGAGGCCTTTGCAAAGATGTGTTCAATCGTGTAAGGAACCACAAAGACGCCCATGCACTATGGTCGGACGTTTATGCGCTCCATGAGGAACCAAGAGTGAGCGTGAGGAACGCTATCATCTTGTGATTAAAAAGCTAAATTCTTTTGAGATGTTTCCCAAAGAAAGTGCTAATGAGATGTATTCTCGATTAAATGTTCTTGTAGAGGAAGTCAATGGGCTTGGACTCACTCAAATGTCACCATCCGACGTTGTGAGAAAAATCTTGAGTGTCCTCCCCATTGACAAATATGGGCACATTGTGACCGTGCTACATCAAGGTGATCTTTCCGCCGCTACACCAACACAAATCTTGGGAAAGATCAATGCTCATGAGATGTACATGCACATCACACCACAAGATGGCTCATCCTCTACAAAGAAGAAAGAGAAGGATTTAGCATTCAAAGCTAGCCAAGACAAGGGCAAAACAAGACTTGAGTATGAGAGCTCAAGTGATGAAGATGATGAAGAAAGCCTTGCCCTCATGGTGAAGAAGACCACCAAGATGCTAAAAAAGGCTAAACAAGAGTGGCATCAAGTTCGACGGCAAGAAGAAGAAGTTCTTCACTAGCTCAAGAAGAAAGCCAATCTCCGAGATGGATTGCTACAATTGTGGCGAACTTGGTCATCTAGCTCATCAATGCACAAAGCCTAAGAAAGACAAGTTCAAGAACAAGGGCAAGAAAGATGATTCAAGTGATGAAGATGAAAAGAAGAAGAACAAGCCATACAAGAAGAGAGATGGCAAAAAGAGGGAGTTCTACAAGAAGAAGAAGAGTGGCAAGGCCTATATTGTCGGTGATTGGCTCACGGACATTGATTCATCAAGTGGATCATCCTATGATGATAGTGACGATGAAAAGGTGGCCGCCATTGCTATTGATCTTGCATCTTCACCACCACCATCGTCATCATCATCTACACACCTATGCCTTATGGCCAAAGGCGAACGCAAGGTAACTAAGAGTGATGATAGTAGTGATGATGAACATGCTAGTGATGATGATAGTGATAGCGATGATGATGACTCACCTACTTACGATGATCTTGTCAAAATACTAAGAAAATATACTAAGATCATTAGAAAGAGTAGAGCTACAAATGAAAAACTTGATGCTAAAAATGATTCACTCTTAGCTAAGTGTGATACATTAGAAAAGGCTAATGATGAGCTCAAAGAAACAAATGATTCTATATCATCCAAACTCAAGGAGCTCAAATCTTCTAAGAAAGAGCTTAAAGATAAAAATGATAAACTTGAGTGGGTGCACAATGAGCTTATCACTAGTCACAATAAGCTAAAAGATGAATATCACTAGTCACAATAGGCTTTTGGCCACGCCATGGCAATAGGCACAGCCAAAAGTGTTAGTTTTGAAAAAAACAGTGTTAGATTTAAAATTAGTTTACAAAAAGTGTTAAAATTAAAAAAATCCCCCGTGGAACCGCTGCCAAAGCAGCGTGCGAACGGCCCGTGTGCCGTGGCTGGGTTTTGCTCTCGGTAGCACGAAGCATAGGGCAACGAACAAGGAATAAACAAGAGAAAAGTGCACTGGTGGTCCCTAAACTTGCGCTGCTGTGTCATCCCAGTCCCTAAAGTTGTAAAACGGTCATTTGGGTGCTTAATCACTGCTATCGTCTCATTTTGGTCTAATTGATAGCCGATGCGCGCTGTAATCTTGCAAAAACACCCCCATGAACACGCGAGGGCCATTAGAAGGGCCTGGGGCTGCTCCCGTCTCGAGTCGTGACTCAGGTGCGCCCGCCTCCCTTTCTCCGTCACCGCAGTCGACGAGGTCGATGGCGATGGCCTTGGGCGATCGAGCGGAGGTAAAACAGAGACCACGACGACAATCCACCGTGCGGAGGCTGTAGCAGATAGGATACGGCAGTGGACCACTCCATCATCGAGTTGGTGAACCATGGTGGCTAAGTTGTGGCAGAAAGGGGAGGCCACGCCGGAGTATGGTAAGTTGATCGCCGACCTTCGCTGTGTAGATTGTAGGGTTCATTGGTTGTTGGTGTATGGGTTCATATGATGTCTTGTGTAGTTGCTACTGTAGTCTTGATTTGGGGCAATTTTTCTAGGTTTTCCCTTATGTTGATCAAAGGTTCTGTAAGGAAAATAGACCCTTGGCCCATTTACTTTGGATTTTGGTGTTTGATGACCAACACAACCAAATTAGACTAATGCATTTGCGAGTGATTGTTTTGTAGTTCAATAGGATGCAAGACGTGACTTGGACGAAGGCAACATGATGATCCGATGATCAACACCATAAGCAAGATCTTAGAAGCACAAGAGAAGACTCAAGATATCAAGCAAAGTCCAAGCATGAAGATAGAAACCAAGCCGTACGCAAGATCGCGAAGAAACGAGCTCACAGAAGTGACCGGACGCTGGACCGGACGCTGGAGGAAAGTGATCGGACGCTCCGATCAAGAGGCTCGGCAAACAGGCGTCAGCAGTAGCGACCGGACGCTGGCGGCAAAATCGATCGGACGTAGGACAGCAGAGTCTGGTCGAATATAGAGAGGTTCTAGAGCGGCAAAAATGCGACCGGACGCGTCTGGTGGCATGTGACCAGACGTTGGCAGCGTCCGATCAGTTGATCGCAGCTCTAACGGTCGGGACGACCGGATGCGTCTGGTCAGGACGTGATCAGCGTCCAGTCAGTAGCAGAAAAGCGAGATTTCGTCCCCAACGGCTAGTTTCTCAGTGGGGCTTATAAATACAACCCCCAACCGGCCAAATGAGCGGTGTGGAGATGAGGAAACATATCAAGGGTGTTGATACACCATTTTAGTGATCTCCACTTGCATAATGCTTAGTGTTTTATTAGGTGATTAGTGTAGGTACTTTGCGAAGTGCTTAGGTTGATTAGACCACCGCTTATGCGCTTGCTCTAGGTTTAGGCCTAGTGTTTAGTGAGGTTTGCATACCTCTTACCACTCGATGCTTGCGCACACCATTGTTGTACATCGGAGGAGCTTGTAATCTTGCAAGATCACACCAACCACGTTTGTGGTGTGGCCGCCACTGTGTACCGAAGGGAACAAGGCCCGCGGTGTTTTGGCCGGAAGCTTTATAGTGAAGACGGTGGGGAGCATCCGAGACAGGCTTGCCGGAAGGCACGTCGGAGACCCACTTGCGCATGGGGAAGGCCCGAGGCTATCCACGGAGTTGCCCAACCAGGAGCTTAGCCCTTGCGAGGGATTCGTTGCGAGGGGCTCCAACGAGGACTAGGGGGAAGCTTGATCGCTTCTCGATACCTCGGTGTAACACCTCGGGTGTTTTAAATACTAAAACAGGACATGTCATCATATGCATTGCAAAGCATGTGGTCATATTGAGAACTTTGATATGCATTCACTAAAACAAGTTTACATTTGTGTTATAAGTGTTGCCTTGTAGTGTTTGAATCATGTTCGAAGTTTTGTTTGGATTGGGATTTTCGAAAACCCTAATTTCAGCCTTTAAGTTTTGACCTGGAAAACCCATTTCAAAATCGAAGTACATTTTGGGGTTGAGCCTTAAAGAAAAAATGTAGAGCTTGTTGAGTTGTACAAAGTTTGTTTTTGGAGTTTTCAAAGTTGTTTAGAAAAATTTGAAGTAATTTGAAAAGGTGAAATGTACTTAAAGTGTCCCCTTTTGAATTCAAATTTGCATTTCAAAATATAGACCGAATTTGGGTATGGGTATAAAAGCAAAGTTGTAGAGCTTTGAATTTTGAACAACTTTTATTTTTGGAGATTTTTGAGTTGTTACATAAATTTGGGAGTAATTTGGATTTTAAAACGAATGGCAATTTGGTAAATAAGTTGAACAGTACCGTCGGGCAGCTGTCACCGCCGGTGAGCTTCCTTTGGCTTTCAGTCATGGTCGTGGCCATCTTTGGCGTCGCGCTGGTGTGGTGAAGACCATGGCGTGGCTTCTTCTTGCTTCTGAGCCACGTTATAAAGGCTGAGACGCCGTCGTCGTTGTTTTTCTTCCTCCTCTGTTTTCTCCCGCCGCCATCGCCATAACTCCGTTGAGCTTCACCGTCGCCGTAGCGCCTTCCCGTCTTCGACAAAGCTTGCCACAGTTTCGCCTAGTCCTTGCGCACCCAGCCAACCAACTCTGGTCGCTTGTCTTCGCCGGGAACTCGCTGTGCGTCGCTTTCTTCCTCGTGGGCGGTAGCATCTCCGTTGAGCGAGCGCCGTTGTGGCCAGTGTGCTGCGGTGAGCCTCTGTCCTTGCTCGGTGTTGTTAAAGCTTTACTTGGATGCCGTGGTGCTTAATCCCTTATTGCTTGACCAATTTGTCCACCACAGACACCGGGACTTCGCCATCGACGTTGCTCGCGTCGCCGCAGCTGCTGTGATCATCGACCCATCTCTCCGCTGCTCCTTCGGCCCCGTTCTTTGCTCCAGCGTGATCGGGGTGAGCTCCTGAGTCTTCCTGTGCTGTTTGTTTAATCGCTACTGGGCTCCTGTCACCGGCGTAGCGTCGCCGAGCCGCCGCATCCGCCATGGCCGGTGTCAAACTCGAACCTCGCTGTATTTGCTCAAGCTAGTGACTCAATCGATGCGTTGGGTTGTGGGGAATGTGTTGGTACCGTCGCCGTGGCCGGAGGTCTCACCGGCGGCGAGTTATCGCTGGTCAGAGCCGTCGCCACCGTGGTCAACGCGCGGAGGTCGGGGATGACAGGTGGGGTCACCTTGTCAGTGAGCGGGTGATTTGAAAAATGATTTTTCTTTTTTTTAGAAATGAATGAATAGTGTCTGTTTTTGTTATTTTTTTGTAGATTTATTTAGAGCTCCAAAAATTATGAAAATTTTTGTGTGACCTCTCTGTGATGTATATTATTTAGGAAAAATATGAAATGTTGTTTTCAATACTTTTTGAATGTGATAAAAATTGCTCAATTAATTAATAAATGAGTTTCCATGATTTTTCTAGGCTTATTTATTTATCCAAAAATTATAAAAATTGTTTTGCCACTTAGTTACCATATGATGAACATTTAAAAAAATTTTGAGGTCAATTGGAGCAAGTTGATTTATTTCATAATTCTTAATTAAATAATTAATTCATAAAAGCAAATAGTAACCTTTCATGATTTAGGTTTTGATTGAGTAATGTCCTTGGGTCATTAGTTGGTAATGATCCTTGGCAATTGATGTATGTGTTACGAAAAAGGTTTAGTTAGTCTGACTTGTAACTGTACCACGAAGGAAAGTTGTATTCAAGTTGTTAATTTTTTGCATCCATCATCGAGCATCATGTTTTATATTTTGCATCATGTTAAATATGACATTGTTACTACGTGTAGTGAACGAAGGTGAGCACGTGGTAGTTAATCAAGTAGTTGAGGAGGTTGATCCGTCTGTGGAGGTCGGGTTGGATATTTGTGGTGCGACTTCGGAACCAAACTTTTCCGTCAACAAAGGCAAGCCCCGGATGCATTTAAACCTACCTTGTGTTTTACAACTTGATTTCGCTTTTGCTTCTCTTTACCGCATTAAGTGATTAGGGGTCAAGTGAAAACCTAATTGGTGCATTACCAACCCTGTTTTTTCATATCTACCGTATTACCAATTTTAATTCGTATATGCCTAGTTATGCTTAGCTATGCTTAGAACGATGAAAGTTGGGTGATTACCTGTCACCTATAAGTTTTAAATGGAACTTTGGTTACTTATGTTATCATGTGATATGGGCATGTGGAGTAAGAAATCTAGACCGGGCGGACTCAGTGTGTGTGAGCCACAAGACATGGAGGTCTTGTGAGCGGGTTCTTTCCACCTGTGTCGATTAAGGCTCGTACCGTTGTTGAACTGTGTGCGGTGAGACTTTGTAGTACTAACCACATACTCCGGTAAGCCTTAACTTGGCTATTCTATTACGAGAATGGCTACTCGCGCACTAGGAGTGGAGAGACGGCGGGAATAGCGTGTACCCACGTGGCAATGGGCTGGATTGGTGGAGTACTGTATTCTCGGGTGGCGCGGACCCGTTCTTGTTTTTAGAGGATCCGAGGGTAGGTTGATATATGTAAGTCGGGGACCTACATATGTCGTGTGGTCTGGAATCCCCAGCTGGGTTTAATCGGTTCGAATCGTCGTTGCTCCTCGGTTATGGAGGCTCACTTCTCTATTCATCATCGTAGTATTAATAACTGGAACTTGAGGATGGTTTGAGAAAGTGTTGGATACGAAGTTTCATAATCTTTATACGGATCGTGTCAGCTTTGTATATGATCTTATGAAGTTTTAAATGTTGATGTAAGGAATTTTATTAAAAAGCTTTTACGCAAAAGAACTTTGATTATTGCTAAAGCCATGCCTTGAATCCTTGAGACTGCATTCTTAAGTTCTATCAATTTTTATTTTTGGTTAAGTCTTGTTAAGTACTTTTGTACTCAGGGTTCGTTGACCCTTGTTGCAGGTGAGGCTCATGAGCAGATCTGTTTTGGATCGTGCTGCATGACTGTTGTTCAGTGCGATGACGATAAGTAAATATGTGGCTCTTGGGCAGGGCAACTTATTTGTGTGTTCTGTAATATGTTATAATGCCACTCCACTACTACGTTTTGTATTATTAACCGAACTTAGTTGTATGATTTGAAACAAATGGTTTGTAAACTATGTTATTATAAGACTTTCGCTATGTTTTACTCTGGTGTAGATATTTACATAAATGTTGTATTCTGCAATGACTCTGTAATGTGATCCTGCTCGGAAATCGTGGATGATTCGGGGTTCCCCGAGGACACCCGACAGTCTTCTTAAGTTATCAGGAACATATGCATAGTTATCAGAGGTCATCGAACAGTGACAGGTGCATGTGAGCCCTATAATTTAGGAGGTTCTGCCACAGAATGATATCAGAGCGATCATTACAAAATCTTTGTCAAATTGGTTTACAAAAACTTCAAAATGAATTGGGATGACTAAATTTAACTTGTTAATTTGGTTTAAATTGTTTCTCACTTATCTAATTTCTTTCTCACCATTCCGTATTTGATTAAAAAGGTTTTGTGTGGTGGAGTAGTAATCTTACTATGCCCTATATAAAAACAACTGTTGTTTATGTTCATTGTAAGCTTTGATGATTTTTGTTCGTAAGAACGATTCATGCATCATGATTAATTCACTCGTTACTTCCTTCACCTCTGAGTCTGGGTTGGGTAGTGTGTATGGGTTGAGTTGTGTAGTCCACCCTTGCTGCTCTTGATACTATTGTCAGATTGTCTTACTAGGATTAATCTTGCTTCCTACAGTATGGCTCGTACCAAGAAGACACCCCGTAAGTCCACTAGACCCAAAGGAGTTCCTCGTCACCAACTTGCCCCTAGGAATGACGGTGCTAGCAGTAGCAGCTCTAGGCCTGATCCCCAGGCAGAGATACAGAGGATTTTTGTAGAGTTAGCACAAACTACTAGAGATAGGGCCTTGGATGTCATCCAGGTAGAACTACAGGGTTAATTGAGGCGTCTCACCACCGCTCACAGGAACTGCGAACGTATGTTAGTTCATACGATGGAAGGAAGAAATGAAGCTTGGCATAGAGAAAATGTAGCTAGAGCTAGAACTCATGAGCTAGAATTCTATTTTGAAGATTTAGTATGTTTCCTATTGCCAATCACCCTGCAGTTATACTTTTTGATTCGGGTGCATCTCATTCATTCATCAATAGAACATTTGTGGTAAAGCATGAGATTTTAATTGGGGCAACAAAGGAAAATTTCTTTATATAGTCGCCCGGGGGACGTCTATGTACTAAGGAAATGGTATACCAGGTACCCATAAACCTGGGTAGACATATTTTCCTACTACCATGATTATCCTTAAGGATCAGGATATAGATGTAATCTTGGGAATGAATTGGATGTATCAGCATAAGGCTGTTATAGATGCTTTGAATAGAACTATAAGGGTGAGTTTGCCAAATAGTAATTCTCAACTTCTCATCCAACTTCCAACCTTAAGAAGATCAGTGGGCAAAGTTTGTGCAACTGCCGTCAAAGAAATTAGAGATATCCCGGTAGTGTGTGAATTTCCTGATGTGTTTCCTGAAGATTTACCCGGTCTAACACCAGATAGGGATGTCCAGTTTAACATAGAGTTGAAACCTGGAACAACTCTGATTTCTCGGAGAGCTTATAGGATGCCACCTAAGGAGTTAGCCGAGTTGAAGACTCAGTTGCGAGAATTGATTGATAAGGGGTTTATCCAACCTAGTTCATCACCTTGGGGATGTCCAGCAATTTTTGTGAAAAAGAAAGATGAGACCCTGAGGTTATGTGTCGACTATCGTCCATTGAATGAAGTGACCATCAAGAATAAGTATCCCTTACCTCGGATAGATTTGCTTTTTGATCAACTGGCCGATGCCAAAGTTTTCTCTAAGATAGATTTGAGGTCGGGATATCACCAAATCAAGATAAAGCCTGAAGATATTCCCAAAACGACATTTACCACAAGATATGGATTATATGAATACTTGGTAATGTCTTTTGGTTTGACAAACGCTCCAGCTCTTTTCATGTATCTGATGAATTCAGTATTTATGCCTGAGCTAGACAAGTTTGTAGTGGTGTTTATTGATCACATCTTAGTGTATTCCAAGAACAAGACTGAACATGCGGAACATCTCAGAATTGTTCTGACCTGCTTGAGAGAACATCAACTATATGCCAAGTTCAGCAAATGTGATTTTTGGCTGAAGGAAGTACAATTTCTTGGACATGTCTTATCAGCTAAAGGCATTGCAGTTGATCCAAGCAAAGTGAAGGATGTGCTTGATTGGAAACCGCCAACCATAGTTCATCAGGTTCGGAGTTTTTTGGGATTGGCGGGGTATTACCGTCGGTTTATTCTAGATTTCTCTAAAGTATCAAAGTCCATTACTGAGTTGTTGAAGAACCAAGTCAAGTTTGTCTAGTCATCTGATTGTGAAGAAGCTTTTTAGACTTTGAAGAGACTGTTGACCACTGCCCCAGTATTAGCCCAACCTGATATCGAGAAGCCGTTTGATGTTTATTGTGATGCTTCAGGTATTGGTATTGGATGTGTATTGATGCAAGAAGGTAGAGTCATTGCTTATGCATCTAGGCAACTTAAGCAACATGAAGAACACTATTCAACTCATGATCTAGAATTAGCAGCTGTTGTCCATGCTCTAAAGATTTGGCGGCATTACCTGCTTGGTAATACGTGCCATATTTATATAGACCATAAGAGTTTAAAGTATATCTTTACTCCGTCAGAATTGAACATGCAACAAAGAAGATGGTTATAACCGATTAAAGATTATGACTTGGAAGTACATTATCACCCTAGCAAAGCAAATGTGGTTGCAGATGCCCTTAGTCGAAAAAGATATTACAATTGTCTGGCAGTGAGAACAATGGGATTGACTTTGTGTCAAGAGATGGAGAAGTTAAATGTAGAGTTAATTCAACAAGGCAGTTTGACCTACATAATGGTTGAAGCCACTATTCAAGATCAAGTTATTGCTGCTCAGAAAGAAAACAAGGGTGTAGCCCATATCAAGGAAAGAGTCAGGAATGGAAAAGCGGAATGCTTCAGCATAGATGATGAAGGTGTGTTATGGTTCAAGGATCGCCTGGTGGTACCAAAGGTTCCTGAGTTGCGGCGGTCAATTCTAGAAGAGGCACATGCTACTAGGTTATCTATCCATCCGAGAAGTAACAAGATGTACCATTACTTGAAACAAAAGTTTTGGTGGACTAAAATGAAGATTGAGATTTCTAGATATATAGCAAAGTGTGATACTTATCAAAAGGTGAAAGCTATACATTTGAGGTCTGCTGATGAATTACAACCATTACATATTCCATCTTGGAAGTGGAAGGACATAAGTATGGACTTTATTATTGGTCTACCGAAGACATCAAAGGGGTTTGACTCAATATGGGTTATTGTAGATCGACTAACCAAGTCAGCACATTTTCTTCTAGTCCAGAATACATATCCCACTATACGATATGCCAAGATGTATTTAGAGCGAATCATGAGCCTCCATGGGGTACCCAAGACTATTGTGTTCGATAGGGGTATACAGTTTGTCTTTAGCTTTTGGAAACAATTGCATTCTTCATTGGGTACCAAACTACTGTATAGTACAACTTATCATCCGCAGACTAATGGACAGACTGAAAGAGTCAATCAAGTACTTGAAGATATGTTAAGGTGTTATGTCCTTAACTATTCCAATAAGTGGGACGAATGCTTACCTTTGGCCGAGTTCTCATACAACAATAGTTATCAGGAAAGCATTAGAATGGCACCATTTGAAGCACTCTATGGTCGTAGATGCAGAACATCGCTGAGTTGGTCTGAACCCGGAGAAAGAAAGTTCTTTGGAGTCGACCTTGTGGAAGAAACAGAAGACAAGGTTAGGCAAATACAAAGTAATTTGAAGATAGCTCAGTCCCGACAAAAGAGTTATGCGGATAGACGACGTAGACCATTGGTGTTTAACAAAGGAGATTTTATATATCTGAAAGTATCACCAATGAAGGGAGTTCATCGTTTTGGTGTTAAAGGCAAGTTGGCACCTCGATATATTGGACCCTTTCAAATTTTGGAGAGGTATGGAAAAGTGGCATATCGCTTGAAATTACCAGAACATCTCACAGCGGTACATGATGTGTTCCATGTTTCTCAATTGAAGAAGTGTCTCCGAGTGCCTGAGCAGAATGTTGAGGTTGAAGGAGTGGAACTTGAACCAGATTTAACTTATTCCGAATATCCTATCCGAGTTTTGGATCAGAAAGATCGTGTTACTCGAAGGAGGACAATCAAGTTCTACAAGATACAATGGAATCAACATTCAGAAGAACAAGCTACTTGGGAATCTAAAGATTACCTGTTAGAAAAGTTTCCAGAGTTTCTTGCGTCAATATAGAAGAATGTTAGTTTTGCTTTGTGTTGCGAACTCTGTTTGTAAAGGGACCTCAGCTGTTTTATGAACAAGTTGTGAACATTTTTGGATTGACACATTTCCTTTTCCATTACTTACCCTATGACTTTGAATCTCGAGACAAGATTTCTTTTAGGGGGAAGGATTGTAACACCTCGGGTGTTTTAAATACTAAAACAGGACATGTCATCATATGCATTGCAAAGCATGTTGTCATATTGAGAACTTTGATATGCATTCACAAAAACAAGTTTACATTTGTGTTATAAGTGTTGCCTTATAGTGTTTGAATCATGTTCGAAGTTTTGTTTGGATTGGGATTTTCGAAAACCCTAATTTCAGCCTTTAAGTTTTGACCTGGAAAACCCATTTCAAAATCGAAGCACATTTTGGGGTTGAGCCTTAAAGCAAAAATGTAGAGCTTGTTGAGTTGTACAAAGTTTGTTTTTGGAGTTTTCAAAGTTGTTTAGAAAAATTTGAAGTAATTTGAAAAGGTGAAATGTACTTAAAGTGTCCCCTTTTGAATTCAAATTTGCATTTCAAAATGTAGACCGAATTTGGGTATGGGTATAAAAGCAAAGTTGTAGAGCTTTGAATTTTGAACAAATTTTATTTTTGGAGATTTTTTAGTTGTTACATAAATTTGGGAGTAATTTGGATTTTAAAATGAATGGCAATTTGGTAAATAAGTTGAACAGTACCGTCGGGCAGCTGTCACCGCCGGCGAGCTTCCTTTGGCTTTCAGTCGCGGTCGTGGCCATCTTTGGCGTTGCGCTGGCGCAGTGAAGACCGTGGCGTGGCTTCTTCTTGCTTCTGAGTCGCGTTATAAAGGCCGAGACGCCGTCGTCGTTGTTTTTCTTCCTCCTCTGTTTTCTCCCGCCACCATCGCCATAACTCCGTTGAGCTTCACCGTCACCGTAGCGCCTTCCCGTCTTCGACAAAGCTTGCCACAGTTTCGCCTAGTCCTTGCGCACCCATCCAACCAACTCTGGTCGCTTGTCTTCGCCGGGAACTCGCTGTGCGTCGCTTTCTTCCTCGCGGCCGACAGCATCTCCGTTGAGCGAGCGCCGTCGTGGCCAGCGCGCTGTGGTGAGCCTCTGTCCTTGCTCGGTGTTGTTAAAGCTTCACTTGGATGCCGTGGTGCTTAATCCCTTATTGCTTGACCAATTTGTCCACCACAGCCACCGGGACTTCGCCGTCGACGTTGCTCGCGTCGCCGCAGCTGCTGTGATCATCGACCTATCTCTCCGCTGCTCCTTCGGCCCCGTTCTTTGCTCCAACGTGATCGGGGTGAGCTCCTGAGTCTTCCTGTGTCGTTTGTTTAATCGCTACCGGGCTCCTGTCGCCGGCGTAGCGTCGCCGAGCCGCCGCATCCACCATGGCCGGTGTCAAGCTCGAACCTCGCTGTATTTGCTCAAGCTAGTGACTCCAATCGATACATTGGGTTGTGGGGAATGTGTTGGTACCGTCGCCGTGGCCGGAGGTCTCACCGGCGGCGAGTTATCGCTGGTCAGAGCCGTCGCCGCCGTGGTCAACGCGTGGAGGTCGGGGATGACAGGTGGGGTCACCTTGTCAGTGAGCGGGTGATTTGAAAAATGATTTTTCCTTTTTTCAGAAATGAATGAATAGTGTCTATTTTTGTTATTTTTGTGTAGATTTATTTAGAGCTCCAAAAATTATGAAAATTTTTGTATGACCTCTCTGTGATGTATATTATTTAGGAAAAATATGAAATGTTGTTTTTAGTACTTTTTGATGTGATAAAAATTGCTCAATTAATTAATAAATAAGTTTCCATGATTTTTCTAGGCTTATTTATTTATCCAAAAATTATGAAAACTGTTTTGCCACTTAGTTACCATGTGATGAACATTTACAAAAATTTTGAGGTCAATTGGAGCAAGTAGATTTATTTCATAATTCTTAATTAAATAATTAATTCATAAAAGCAAATAGTAACCTTTCATGATTTAGGTTTTGATTGAATTTTTGATTGAGTAATGTCCTTGGGTCATTAGTTGGTAATGATCCTTGGCAATTGATGTATGTGTTACGAAAAAGGTTTAGTTAGTTTGACTTGTAACTGTACCGCGAAGGAAAGTTGTATTCAAGTTGTTAATTTTTGCATCCATCATCGAGCATCATGTTTTACATTTTGCATCGTGTTAAACATGGCATTGTTACTACGTGTAGTGAACGAAGGTGAGCACGTGGTAGTTAATCAAGTAGTTGAGGAGGTTGATCCGTCTGTGGAGGTCGGGTTGGATATTTGTGGTGCGACTCCGGAACCAGACTTTTCCGTCAAAGAAGACAAGCCCCGGATGCATTTAAACCTACCTTGTGTTTTACAACTTGATTTCGCTTTTGCTTCTCTTTACTGCATTAAGTAATTAGGGGTCAAGTGAAAACCTAATTGGTGCATTACCAACCTTGTTTTTCCATATCTACCATATTACCAGTTTTACTTCGTATATGCCTAGTTATGCTTAGCTATGCTTAGAACGATGAAAGTCGGGTGATTACCTATCACCTGCAAGTCTTAAATGGAACTTTGGTTACTTATGTTATCATGTGATATGGGCATGTGGAGTAAGAAATATAGACCAGGCGGACTCGGTGTGTGTGAGCCACAAGACATGGAGGTCTTGTGAGTGGGTTCTTTCCGCCTGTGTCGATTAAGGCCCGTACCATTGTTGAACTGTGTGAGGTGAGACTTTGTAGTACTAACCACATACTCTGGTAAGCCTTAACTTGGCTATTCTATTACGAGAATGGCTACTCGCGCACTGGGAGTGGAGAGATGGCGGGAATAGCGTGTACCCACGTGGCAATAGGCTGGATTGGTGGAGTACTGTATTCTCGGGTGGCGCGGACCCGTTCTTATTTTTAGAGGATCCGAGGGTAGGTTGATATATGTAAGTCGGGGACCTACATATGTCGTGTGGTCTGGAATCCCCAGCTGGGTTTAATCAGTTCGAATCATCGTTGCTCCTCGGTTATGGAGACTCACTTCTCTGTTCATTGAGTTGATTGAGTTGAACATTCTTGCATCACCGGTCATGTGTTGAGTGCACCCACAATCAAGAACCCAATGCCTTCCTCCGGCTTTGTAATTGACCTACAAAAGAAGATAAATTCTTTTTAGGTACATAAATTTGCTTGGGTCCTTGAAGGTTAGTCACTAAGCTCTTTGATACCCAAATGGATTTCTTCTTTGAGCCCATCCATGGTTTACCAATGAACTTAGCCTTCACACTATTTATACCCTTAGTAAGCATATAGCATGAATCAAGCTTAAGGGAGGATACATTAGTATTTTTGCTCTTGTTTTTGCATTCATGCTCTACATGGCCAACTTGCTTGCAACTAGTGCAAAACCGACCATTTTTCTTCACAAAACTTGTCTTGTGAGGAGCAAAGGCCGCCTTGTCTTTCTTAGGGGTATAGCCTAATCCCTCTTTGTAGAGAGAAGCTTTTTGGCTATCCAAGTACATAAGCAAGCGGTCCTCACCACCATAGGCCTTAGCCAAAGTGTGAGTGAGCTTGTTGGCCTCCTTCTTGAGATTCTCATTTTCAACCATTAGTGAGGCATCACAAGTGAGACCATCACCACTAGATGAGGTGGAAGTGGAAGTATTACAAGAAGAGTTACTAGAAGGAACAATGATAGGCAAAGATAGTGATTCATCAATTATATCACAAGTTAAACCTATATCACAAGTATCAACATGCTTCTTTTTATTTTGCTCATCAAGCAAAGAGGAATGAGCCTTTTCAAGCTTTTTGTGAGCTTTGTCAAGCTTCTCATTGGCTTCCTCTAGCCTCTCATGAGATGCATTGAGCTCATCAAAGGCTTACTTAAGGGCTTTTAGTTCCTTACGCGAGCTTTTGCATTCCCTTCTCTTGATGTCAAAGTGTTCTCTAGCATCTTCTAGCATGTCAATTAATTCATCCTTAGTAGGTTCATCATCATCACTATCACAATCATTTTCATTATCATCATCATGTTCTTCATCACTTTCATCATCACAAGTTTGTACCTTAGTGGCCTTAGCCATGAAGCAAGATGAAGAGTCAAAGAGATCATTGATAGCAATGCTTGCTAGAACCTTCTTCTTGGTGGTCTTGTGATCATCACTATCATCATCATCATCACTTGAGAAAGCATCACTATCCCAAGTGACCACATATGAACCACCCTTCTTCTTCTTGAAGGTCATCTTGTCCTTCTTCTCTTTCTTTTCCTTCTTGTCCTTCTTCTTGTTCTTCTTGTTGTCATCATCATTGTCGCTATTGTATGGACATTGAGCAACAAGATGATCTTTGCTTCCATATTTGAAGCACCTTCTTGACTCTTCTTTGTTCTTGGATGAAGACTTCTTTCTTCTAGCACGATATCCCTTCTTCACCATGAACTTGCCAAATCTCTTGACAAAGAGAGCCACCTTCTCATCATCATCATCATCCCATGAATCATCTTCTTCACTTGATGTTTCTTGCTTGGCTTTGCCCTTGGATGATGTGGCCTTGAATGCCACGCTCTTCTTCTTGTCATCCTTCTTCTTATCTTTCTTCCCCCTCTTTTCTTCCTTCTCATCATCATCTCTATATGTATCATCGGTCATTATATCTCCCAACACTTGGTTTGGTGTCATGGTGTCCAAACCACTCCTCACTAGAATAGTGACCAATGTACCAAATCTTGAAGGCAAACATCTCAAGAACTTGTGGGAGAAGTCCTTGTCCTTCACCTCTTCTCCAAGTGCTTTGAGATCATTGACAAGCACTTGAAGCCTATGGAACATCTCCGGCACACTCTCATCCTCCTTCATCTTGAAACTTGCAAACTTTTCTTTGAGAATGTATGCCTTTGCACCTTTCACGGCATGAGTGCCCTCAAATGATTCTTCCAACTTCTTCCAAGCCTCATGAGCCATCTCAATATTTTTGATTTGCTCAAATGTTCTCTCATCAATTGCATCATGAATGGCACTTAGAGCAATGTCATTGTTTTGGAGAAGCACTTCTTCGGCCACGGTGGGATTCTTCAGATCTTCAATCTCAATTTTGGTTTCTACCACCTTCCACACCTTTCTATTGATTGACTTGATATGTGTAGTCATCTTTGACTTCCAATAAGGATAATTTGTGCCATCAAATTGGGGTGGCTTCTTGGTGTTGTTGATTTGAGCCATTTTTACACCGAAGGTTGTTAAGCCTCAAATCACGGTGACCTCGGCCCCGGTACCAATTGAAAGGTCCTAATGGCTAGAGGGGGGGTGAATAGCCTAATAAAAATTTCTACAACAACACTTAACAAAATGGTTAGACAATTATGAGGCGAAGCAAGAGTTGCGCTAGCCTACTCAAAGTGCAAGCCACCTACCACAATTCTTAGTTTAAATAGTATCTATTCACACAAAAGCTATGACACTACCCTATGTTAGTGTGCTCTCAAAGGCTAACTAAAGAGCCACACCAACCAAGCAAGCAAGCTCTCACAACTAGCTACACTAAAGAGCTTGACAACTAGTTTGCGGTAATGTAAAGAGAGTGATCAAGAAAGTTATACCACCGTGTAGATGAAGGAACCAATCGATCATAAGAGTGAATAACAATGAAGACCAATCACCTCGGAATCAAAGATGAATACAATGATTTTTATCGAGGTTCACTTGCTTGCCGACAAGCTAGTCCTCGTTGTGGCGATACACTCACTTGGAGGTTCACGCGCTAATTGACATCACATGCCAAACCCTCAATATGGTGCCACACAACCAACACAAGATGAGGATCACACAAGCCACGAGCAATCCAATAGAGTACCTTTTGGCACTCCGCCAGGGAAAGATCAAGAACCCCTCACAATCACCATGATCGGAGCTAGAGACAATCACCACCCTCCGCTCGATGATGCTTGCTGCCCCAAGCCGTCTAGGTGGCGGCAACCACCAAGAGTAACAAGCAAATCCCACAGCGAAACATGAACACCAAGTGCCTCTAGATGCAAACACTTAAGCAATGCACTTGGATTCTCTCCCAATCTCACAAAGATGATGAATCAATGATAGAGATGAGTGGGAGGGCTTTGGCTAAGCTCACAAGGTTGCTATATCAATGCAAAATGGCCAAGAGAATAAGCTTGAGCCAGCCATGGGGCTTAAATAGAAGCCCCCACAAAATAGAGCCGTTGTACCCCTTCACTGGGTACAGTGCGGGGTGACCGAACGCTCCGGTCCGCACCTGATTCACGCCACGTGTCCCCTGCTTAAAAAACTGTTCATCAGATTTCAACGGTCATCTGTTAACCGGACGCTGCGCACAAACTGACCGAACGCTCAGCCTCCAGCGTCCGGTCATTTTCAGTAAGGTTCCAGAAATGATATTTCACGACCGGACGCGTCCGATCATGCTTGACCGGACACAGCCAGCGTCCGATCACCTGTTGACTTCATACGCGCTGTTGGTCAACACGACCAGACACAGCCTTCCAGCGTCCGGTCGCTGAGCGACCCAGAGTTCGGTCATTTGACCGACGCCAGCATCTTCACTGCTACACATGACCGGACATGCCGGTCCAACCGAGGCCAGCGTCCGGTCACTGTATAACCAGCGACACTTACTCTTTTTTACTTCTATCTTCTTCACCCTTGCTCAAATGTGCCAACCACCAAGTGCATCACCTTGTGCACATGTGTTAGCATATTTTCACAAACATTTTCAAGGATGTTAGCATTCCACTAGATCCTAAATGCATATGCAATGAGTTAGAGCATCTAGTGGCACTTTGATAACCACATTCCAATACGAGTTTCACCCCTCTTAATAGTACGGCTATCAAACCTCAATGTGATCACACTCTCTAAGTGTCTTGATCACCAAAACAAAATGGCTCCTACAAAATATACCTTTGCCTTAAGCTTTTTGTTTTTCTCTTTCTTCTTTCCAAGTCGAAGCACTTGATCATCACCATACCATCATCATCATCATGCTATGATCTTTATTTGCTTCACCACTTAGAGTATGCTACCTATCTCATGATCACTTGATAAACTAGGTTAGCACTTAGGGTTTCATCAATTCACCAAAACCAAACTAGAGCTTTCACCCCCCCTCTTAGGTGTCACGGTCCACTTCAGGTTCAATTTTGCGCATAATGTAGGTAATGGTAATTATGAGTTTAGTATTGTGTTTCACCATGGAGGGTTCTTTGTTGGGCATGGTGAACTAAAAAGCTATGTGGATGAGAGAGTGAGCTGGTTTGATGGGATTTAGACTAAGACATGGTCAACACTATGGTTTGAGGATTTTGTCGAGCAGTTAGGATATGAGATGAACCCAAGGTTCAAGTTTTACTAGTTGTTGCCTCAGAAGACAATAGCAAATGGACTAAGGATGATAGAATCTAACAAAGATACTATTGTGATGGCTAATATGGTGGACAGATTCAAGACTTTGATAGTTTATCTTGATCATGATGGATTTGAAGACAATACATGGGATGACATAGTGCTGAATCCAGTGGTAGAACTATCTAAAATCTTGAGCCTAAGGAATGTTATTTATCAGGACCCAAAACCTAGTGAAAAGTTGCCAGTGTTTTATACTGATCTGGATAAAGGAGTAGTTGGACAGAGTGGAGGTCAGGGAACATCTGAATCAACATATGAAGATGAGGACTTCATTGACGGTGATAATGATGTTTTGGAAGGTGATGAAGATTTATTTGAGGATTTAGTGTACAATGTTGCAGATCAAAAGAAAAGTAACAAAAAGGCAGCAGGTAGCCGGCTGAAGGGGTTGGACATAAGTGGGGCAGCTCTTCCTGATGATGAAGACGCTGAAGAAGAGGAGTTAGACCTTCCTGGTTTAGATGGTGAGGGAGGAGACAGGCTTAGGATGAAATGTTGGACTGAAGCTGATGCCAACTAGCCAAGTTTTTCTATTGGCCTTGTGTTCCCAACAGTAGAGAAGCTGAGGGAGGCAATAACAGAATACAGTGTGAGGAACAGAGTGGAAATTAAGATGCCAAGGAATGACCAGAGGAGATTAAGGGCCCATTGTGTTGCTGGCTGCCCATGGAACCTCTATGCTTCACTTGATAGCAGGGTCAAATCATTTGTAGTGAAGACATACTATGGGGTCACAATTGCCATAAAGAGTGGGTGCTGAAGAGATGAACTTCCAAGTGGCTTGCAACTAAGTAGATTGATTCATTTCGAGCAAATAATAAGATGAGCATCAGCAGCTTTGGTAGGACAGTGCAAAAAGACCTCAACTCGACACCTTCCAGGAGTAAATTAGCAAGAGCTAGAAGGCTCATCATGAAAGCAATCCATGGTGATGAGGTGAACCAGTACAACATGTTATGGGATTATGGATAGGAATTGAGGAGAAGCAACCCTGACTCTACATTTTATCTGAATATTTGTGAGAGCAGATTTAGTACATGCTACATGTCACTAGATGTATGTAAGCGGGGTTTCATGGCTGGTTGCAGGCCCATTATTTGCCTAGATGGATGCCACATCAAAACCAAGTATGGGGGGCAGCTACTAACAGCTGTGGGCATGGATCCAAATGATTGCATATATCCAATAGCTTTGACAGCCGTTGAGGTGGAATCTCGTGCATCTTGGAAGTGGTTTCTGCAGACTCTGAAAGATGATCTAAAAATTAATAATACCCAACCATGGACAAACATGATTGATAAGCAAAAGGGCCTAATCCCAGTTGTGCAGCAGGTGTTCCCTGACTCAGAACATAGGTTCTATGTCAGGCATCTTTACTCAAATTTCTAAGAGAAGTTTAAGGGTGAGGTGCTAAAGAATCAACTATGGTCATGTGCAAGGTCATCTTCTGTGCAGCAGTGGAATATAAACATGGAGCAAATGAAAGCATTGGATGAGGCTGCCTTCAAGTGGCTTGAGAAGATGCCTCCAAATACTTGGGTTAGAGCTTTTTTCTCGGAATTTCCTAAATGTGATATATTATTGAACAACAACTGTGAGTTGTTCAACAATTACATCTTAGATGCAAGAGAGCTTCCAATTCTTAGCATGTTTGAGATGATCAAGACTCAGTTGATGACAAGACGTTACAACAAACAGAAAGAATTAGCAAATCAAATGGAAGGTTTCTGTCCAAAGATAAGAAAGAAGCTGTCAAAAAATGCAGAGTGGGCAAATATGTGTTTTGCTATACCTTCTGGTCAAGGAGTGTTCTAAGTAAAGGTGAGGGATTACAACCACATAGTAGATATCAATTCAAAAACATGTGATTGCAGAAGGTGGCAATTAACTGGAGTTCCTTGTAGCCATGCTATTGCTTGTTTGAGGCATGAGAGGATAAAACCTGAATCTGTGTTGCCAGCATGCTACTCAGTGCAGACATTCAATACTGCCTATGGATTCAACATATGGCCTTGCAGAGATCAGAGGCAATGGGAAAAGGTTGATGGTCCACAGGTGCAGCCACCTTTGTATGAGAAAAAAGTTGACATGCCTCCAAAATCCAGGAAGAAGCAACCACATGAAGTTCAAGGCAAGAATGGGCCCAAATTTTCTAAGCATGGAGTTACAGTCCACTGCAGTTACTATACAGAGGCTAATCATAATAGTGCTGGATGCAAGAAAATGGGATTTACTTCTGCAGAAGCCAAAGCACTGGTTGCAAATACACAGGCGCGGTTGCAAGCAGAGGTTGAACAAGCAGCACAACAGGCTTCTCAAAATGCTTCTACGATTCCAGTACCATAGGAATCTAATGATCCTATCAACCAAGCCATATACCAAGAAATACCAGGTGGACCTCAAACACAGGCCAGTACAACCTTGCTTAGTCAAATGCTATCACAGGTATGTTTGTTGCAACCACTTAACAATATGTCATGCTGCAACTAATTATCTAATGTGACATAATTTGTGTGGCACAGGAAACTCAAACATCAACTATTTCTACTAATGTTGGTCCACTCCCAGATAATGAGTTCATCATGACAAACCAACCTGTACAAAGGCCTATTGCATTGACCACTTACACCAAGGCTGGCAAGGCAGCCACAGTAAAGAAGAGAAAGGCATCCACATCTACACCAAGGAGGGGCAGAGCTGGAGCAAACAAGAGACAATTGGCTGCTGATGGAGACAAGGGAGAAGATGGCACTGGTGTAGTCAATCAGCAAGACATGGTCTAATTAGTGCACTGTCTAAGTCATGTTTTGCGTGTAAATAGGAAACACCAGACCACTGCTCTAATTAGTGCAATGTTTCATTCATCTTTTGGGAGTCTGAATTTTGTAAGCATCAAAACCAGTAAGATGCAGTTATGTCATGGCTTGTAAGCATCAAAGCCAGTTAACATCAAAACTGTTAACATGCAGTTTATGTCATGCTTGTGAGCTTCAAAACATGTCATTCCAGGTTATGAAATCAGTTTGGGCACAATATGCATTGCCATTGCTTGTAAGCATGAAATCAGTTCATTCTATAATGTTTTAACCCCTCAGTACAACATATGCATTGAGAACAATGCCACAAATAGCACCTCTGTCCATTACAATTTCATTCACAACTATAACTAAATTCTTAATCTGTAGTCCTAAATCATCTTCATCGGAGCTCCTCTGTCCATTGCCTTCCTGCACCTGTGCTCCTCTTTCTGTCTTGCTACCTCCTTTCTAGTACCAAAACTTGTAAACAGACCATCCCACTGCAGAACCAGAGCCCAGATTCAGTCAAAACCAACCAAAAATCAAATGAATGCTCAACATCCTAAAGAATCAATTCCAAAAGACTTACATTGAGAGCTGGGCACTTGAAAAAGATGCGACCTTGATCCCCATGCTCATCCGTTTTGGCCACTTCCCCAGCGCCGCCGGCTTCTTCTCCGGCGTGGCCACCGCCGAGGCGGAGGACATGGCTGCGGCGGCCGCGGGGACGACAGGCCCGTTGTTCTTCGACTGGTCGGCGGCGTGGATGCGCGGCACGGCTGGGATGCTGCGCCGCTAGATACGGCCGCTGCTGCGGCGGCTGCAGGCTTGGTGGCCAGCGCAATGGGAAAGGGAGGCGCACACCTGAGTTGGTGGCCAGCGCATGCAATGGGGAAGGGAGGCGGGCACCTGAGTTGGTGGCGAGCGGAGTTGGTTGCGAGCGAGCGAGGGGTGGGTCGTCGCCGTTGACCGCCGCGACGGAGAAAGGGAGGCGGGCACCTGAATCGTCAATCAGGACGGGAACGGCGCCATGCCCTTCTAATGGCCCTCGCGTGTTCACGGGGGTATTTTTGTAAGATTACGGGCGTGTTCAGGGATCAGTTTTTACGTTTTGTCCACGGTCCCACTTGGCTCCTCGCATCACCCAAAAACAAGAAAGAAAATAATAGCATGGAAATAAAGACAGGATCTGACCGTGGTTCAAAAGGAAAAAAAAAAGGAAAACCCAAGTTCTCTGTCTATTCACAAAAGGTCAGATTAAGGCTTTCGAGTTTTGACCCGTGAACGTGTACCAGTAGAGAGTCTCTACTCCTGGAAAAAGCAAACAGAACCTGTAAGGAACGGGCAAACCATATGTAAAGACCGAACATGTGCGTACAGGATGTACCAGTACTATATACATACGTTTCTGCGTTGAATTTTCCGGTCAGCACGAGTCAAAGCAGCGTGCCAAAGCAGCGTGCGAACTGCCAAAGCAGCGTGCGAACTGCCTGCGTGCCGCGGCCGGGTTCTGCTCTCGGCAGCGCGAAGCGTAGGGCAACGGACAAGGAATAAACAATCTGTTCGGGAGACCGTATCGTATCGTGGATTATTTACTGCTGGCTGGTTTGGTGTGAGAAAAAAACACTGTTTCTAACTGAAAATTTACGATCATTGAACAGGCTGAATGTGGCTTGGCGCTCGCAAGATGCCTCTGACAGCGAACAGGCTGAATGTGGCTTGACGCTCGCAAGATGCCTCTGACCGCGCGTCCAGCACGCGCGATGGGCTGCGACCGACCGCGCGTCCAGCACGGCAGGCAGTCGGCGGGCGGCACCGGACGCTGGTTTGCGCGGGGGTAGGCGGCGAAACGAAACCGCCCGGCACCAGGCGAGCCTCCCCTCCCTCCTGCGTTCCGCGGCAACCCGCGTGCGCGTCGACCCGACCCACGGCCTTTCCGTCAAAGAAAAAGGTCACACGCCACACGCAACCTGTCACGCACGGTATGGCTGGGTGGTCTCCGCGGCCCGCCCGTCCTGCCCACCGACCGACTCGCCGCGTGTCTTTCCAGATAGTCCGGCTGCCCGCTCAAGCCTGTACCACACTGCCGAGCGACATCATTTCGTTTCATGTTTTCATGGGAGAAAAGCGTTTCTTGGACTCGCGATTTCAGCCTTAATAAATAATAATCGAGCTATTAACCCTACAAAACAGAGTGCCGCCTGTGGAATGGTCTTTGACGAAAGCCCAGTCTTTTTGTTGTGGTTCATGGTTGATGTTCAGTCGTAACAAACCAGCTGTTTGAATTTGCCAAGTTTGAAGAATGGTCGTTCAATTGGCAGCAGTTCGATCAGCTGCTACGTCAGACGCGGCAGACGTCAGCCGAAGGAGCAATTGAAAGACCAGACTCTGTACCTTCACGTATGCAGCTACGGATGCATGAGACCCATTCATACGCTACCTAATCTTCTCTTATACTCGGTATTTCTCAAAAAAAAAAGTACTTCTGTTTTACTCGTCGTTTTACTCTTTCGGTCGCACCCAATAACCCCTTTCTAGTGACACAGAGGTACGGTAGAACAAAATCTTACATTTTTATAGTAAAAACTCTAAAGTCTATGTTCCCATTTCATTGTTCAATTCAAATGTCATCCGTCACAAAATGCAAAATTGACTGCAACCAACATAGCCTCAGACATTGGAAATCAACGGCGCAGAAGAACTATCTGGCCTAAACATGTTTCCCATGTTCTCATCGACAAAGCACCTACGTTAACAGTGTCACTCACAAACCAGCATTGCACGCACACAGAAAGTTTGAGCCGTTCTTTGCAAAGATCACCCAAGTCCACCTCCCTACCTATCTTGATGCTTGGCAAATCAGGCACGGAGAAACTGTCTCGGGAGTCAAAGGCGCAAGGGGACGCGGCTACTAGACAACCGTCTAAAAGTATTCCGTGTCTGCGACGACAGTGCATCTGGGGGGAGGTGCCTGGATGTTCGCACACACATTGCGCTTTTTGCCTCAGTTTTCTGGCAGGAAGGCACGCTCTCGCATCATAGCCACCGAATCATGCTGAAATTTTTTCATACGAACCGGGTGCTTTGCTTCCTTGCCAAGAGCAAGGAATCCGAGTACTTGTTTATGCGTTCGCTAGCTCCAACCGACCACGTACACGCCGCTTCAACTTTTCTAGATTATCTTTAGGTATTGACGACGCTGAGTCTACTGGAATCAGGAGTTGTGTTTCTTGCGTCTGGGATGTACAGGAATTACTCAAATGCGCACACGTCGCGCCCTTGTTATTGATTTCTACGGATATATTTCTTATGCGTGTGGGTACCTGAACGTGAATGGATGAATGCCTGTTCCGTCCAGATACATCAGAATAATAATGTTTAGGCACATGTCTGGAATGTCCTCCAACGACCCCAATAATCGTAGCACCATACTGTGCAGCAGTTTTCACGAAATCACCAGCAGCGGCAGCAGGACAGGACTCTGCACGGCGCGCCTATATCAGTTTTCTCAAGGATAAATCAAATTAAACCCTCTAGATAGGACTCTAGAGTGATGGTGCATGTAGAACAAGGAACTCTAATCAGCAACAACCAAATATATATGATCACACTGTAATTAAGAATTTGTTCAATATCTAACTAAAGTCTGTCTGTGTCTAAACATAAATACGGTGTTCTAACTTAGGGCCTGTTTAGATCCATTAGCAATACGGAGGCCAGACGTCGTGGCCGGCCCAGCGATAGGCGGTCGGCCTGGCCGGCTTTGGGTCGGCCTGGCTGGCTTTGGGCACTCGGCCTAGCCAGCTCTGGAAGCCGGCTCAGCAGGGGTAGCGCCATCTTCATCTCCTTTTTTGCTTTGTGTTTTGCATTGTGTTGCACCCAATATTTTCTAGCACGTTCTTGATGTCAGTAATTTGGTGGTGTAGCCCAATTTTTGTACCGGGACGTTTTTGCATGTCAACACATTCCAAACTAGAGTAGGTAGATAATTTGAGCTGGGTTTTAAGAGTTCATATTGTAAGATGTCTAGTTTTGAAGTTTTAAGGAGAAAAATCAAACTACGAGGATAGGTATAACAGACTTTTTTTCCCAAACAAAACTACGAATGGTTTTGGCCCGGTTAAAGAGGTCGGTGGCAGGAACGAAAGATTGCGCCCACTGGGCCACTGGGGCGACGCCGCTGCGGCGAACGGGGTATGGCCGTATAAGTTGGTCGGCCGTGGGCCGTGGGCCTGTAACCAGTAGAATTAAGAACCAGCCCGAACAGCCGGAGCTCGTGCTCCGCCACCTTCTCAAGTCAAGAGCTCGTGCTCGCTTCAGCCGCCGTCCTCCTCTCCTCTGATATGCCGCACTTCACCTTCATGTTTTTGTCTGTGCCTTGTCGCCTTCGCCCTTCGCTGTTTAGCGGTGGCGGTGGAGAAATGCCACGCGAACCACCCCAGTCCCTAGCCGCGGGGGCAGCCTGCCACGGAGACAGAGGCACGGACATCCAATCCCGTGGCATACAAGCGTCGCTTTCGGGGATTGGTGGTTATGTCCACGAGATGGGGTACAGTACAGAGGCAATACGACGGCCGCTGCAAGGCGGCGAGGCAGGCCTCAATCGGTCCGGGAAGCCAGCGTATCACGACGCTTGAAGCTCGCGAGGCGGCGGCACCATTTGAGCCCCCTCGGGGTGTGGGAGATAAATTGCGGCAGAGCAGCTTGTGGCGGAGGCGGAAGAAACGCCCGCCACACATTCGACCCTAAAAGCTGTGGCGAATGCTTCTCGTGGCTATGGCGAGCCTAACCTCGGTACTCAACCAAACACCAGCCTAAGTAGTTGTGGCAAGCCTAACTTAAGGTGTGGCAGATTATGGCCCCTTGTCTGACTCTTGCTTCAGCTGGCTGCCGCCGCTTCAGTAAGGGCATGTTTGGTTCGTCTAGTAGCTATTAAATTTAGTAGCTTTTAGTCACTTTAGTAACTTTTTAACCAAACGTTATAACTGAATGTGACTAAAAAAGTTTTAGTCCTCTCTAATAATTCTGGAGTTACTAAAAATAACTAAACCATTTAGTACTAAGTTTACTGGCTCGAACTAAACACCCCCTGACTCCAGTGCGTGGACGGAGACGAACACGCATAGGGAGGCATCTCCAGTGTGTGGACAGAGACGAACTCCAGTGTGTGTGGGAGATAAATGGCGGCAGAGCAGCTTACGGGGTGTGGGAGATAAATGGCGGGGAGCCGGGGAACCATTCGAGCGACGACGAACGGGGTGCCACCGCGATTCACCAAAGGCTTGCTGGGATTTCCCCTCGGCGATCCACCCACAGAGAAAGAAGTTCTAGGTGATTTTATCCAGGTGAGAAAATTTACTTGATTCTTTTCTTGTTCGGGTAGATATATATGTGGAGGGCTGATATGATAGTTAATTAGATTGCTGCTGCAGAATAGGTATTAGATTGCTTCTCGTTTTGTTTATGTTCATAGATACTAGTATTTTTGGGCTAAAACGTAGCATGAGTTGTAGTCATTGTATTTATTTCCCTGATTAGAGGTAGTCACCTTTCATGTTTCTGTCAAATTAAGAACATAGGGCTTTGATTCTGCGAGGTCAGTCCATAATGATCTCAAAGTTCGTCAATCAGTTACATGTTCTAAGTACCAAAATATAAAGTTGCAGATGATTTGTACTCAGCGTCTTAAGAGCATTTAAAAACTGCAACAAGCATCTTTAGGCAACTCACATATGATTGCAGCTTCTTTTCCTGTCCCCTTAGTTTGGGTGCTTTTAGAAGAAGAATCAGTGTAGGATCTTTTCTTTACTAAATAATTCGCTTTGTGCTCACCACGCAGCTACTTAATATAATGAGGCATCTTGGTCTAATTGCATTCTTCTTCTTAATATAATGATTCATGGTTCTCGTGCGTGTTTTACAAAAACATTGTAGGATCTTTTCTTTAGTAAATAATTCTGCACGATTAAGACGTCTGAACTAGAGGTGCACTATGCGTCCTTTAATGTTCATGTTGTCTTTGTTCTCGACCTTTCTCAGGATGCAAACCTCATTTCTGCAGTCTGATTGTAGGAAAGGGAGCCATGGACTCCACAGGCCAGTTTTACAGAAGTCCTCTGCTAGAAGAAGACAACTCCGTCCAAGAGGTTCTCTCTCTCCCTCACGGCCTCACCCCCTCAGTCCCTCCGTCCTCCCTCTCATCATTTTTTTTTTGAAAACATCCTCCCTCTCATCATGTGTTTGGTCCCCAGGTGCTTACAAAAGAGCTTAGTATCCTCCATGCCAGCCTTCTAGGCCAGAGAAAAGTCCTGATTTGTTTCGGAGGACCGTTTGGCCTGCATTTTCTTACTCTGAAAAATAATTACAACAACAACAACATAGCCTTTCAGTCCCAAGCAAGTTAGGGTAGGCTAGAGTTGAAACCCACCAAGAGCCCCAAGTCACATTATTTGGGTTTCATCTCCATTAAAGTGGCTAAGTTTTTACATTGGCACGCCGCGCCTAACACAACCCTCCTCCTTTACCAGGGCTTAGGACCTGCTATGCTGGGACACCAAAGGCGCCCCATCATAGGCGGAGTTACTCTGAAAAATAATTAAACAACAGAATACTGGCCTGGCCTGGCTCTTTTCTCATTCTAACGCTGCCTAGGCCCAGCTTGAAACTGCTATCGGGGTTGGGCTTGAGTGTTCTCCAGGTCGTGTTTTTTCTCCTTGTGGCTTAGGTGCAGCTGGAGCATGCTTTCGGTGTAATGCTTGTTCACAGATGTGCATTCATTTGTGCACATGTATTGATTCTAATTATTTTACACAAGCACGTCCATTACTTGCTGTAGTGTCTGTAAATCTGGATTGTTGATATGATCAGCTACGTAGCTTTTTTAGCTGCAGGGTTGGAACAGTACTTCCTTGTTCTCTGTAGTTCTGTATACGTGAACAGCTTTATAATTTTGGTTGTTCAAATTTTAAAGTATGATCACTTTTATATACCACATCCAAGACTGTAAGAACATTTCTGGAGTTCATTCTTGTTTACTATAAATACTACTTAAGTAATTATAAATTACTTAGCTACATGTAAACTATTGTGCATCCCATTGTCCTTTCAGTGTGGTTGTATTCTAATTGCATCAAATGGATATAGCATTGTTTTCTGGTAACTGGCCTTTTGGTATTGTTCAACACTAAGTCATTGCATGTTTCAAGAAGGAGCTGATTATTTTAATACCAATCTTTATTGAAATATTTGCTTGGCTTAATTCTTTTGAGTCACAACTGAGGACCACAAGTAAAGAGGATTCTGAAGAAAATCTGGAAGGGGGAAGAAATAGACATGTGCTAACTCTTTTGATTCTTCTTGTTGATCATTATTTTTAAAAACTGATCCTTGGGTGTTCCCTCTTTTTTTTTTCTCAACTAATCACTGTAGCAATATATTTTCAGCGTAACCATACAAAATGGTAGTTCTGTGTTTTCTTCTTTATACATGATTAATTTGACTTCTCTTACCTTAGTTCGTGGTCCTGGGTCCTTTAAAAATTAAAATAATGTTCATTACATTGCTTTTAGCTGTGAGAACATTCTTCTCAAAATTAGATGGGTAAGACTACCATTTTGGGTTCAATTTCTGAATGCAGGATTCTGTAGAATGCACAGGTGATGGATCTGTTTGCTTCCGTGGACATCCTGCTTCCAAAAAACATACAGGAAAATGGAAAGCTTGCTCCTTAACCATATGTAAGTGTGAAAAAAGTTCCATTGTTCAATCATCCTTTGCTTTGGAAGACAAGTAGGACATGAAATGGTGAAATTTCGTTGAATTTAAAAATAGTTTTTTATGCATGTGCTCATTATTCAATACAAGATCCGACATGAAACGAAATGCACTGTTGCAGTTTGTTCATTCTGCTCGTACCTGGCCATTTCTCCAATTTCAAAAAACCTAGTGAGTTATCTCACAAAAGTGCTACATGAAACAAATGTGGCTGCTGCAAGAAATGTTTCAACTTGGCAAGGCACTAGTTTCCTTGTACCTCTGATTGGAGCGTTTATAGCTGATTCATATCTGGGGAAGTACTGGACGGCTCTGATCTTCTTCACAATCTTCAATACTGTAAGTGCTAAAAGTATCCATGCTATAATTGGGCACATGTGCAATAGGATAAGATTCTTCCTTTGAAAAAAACCCCACTTCAGAGAGATCCAAAGTATGCAGAAGAGTTGAAACCTTATTTTGGTGAAACAACATAGTTGTATTTTAATGGATGCATGATAAAACCAATCTGGCTTCCCAAAGTAGACTTCTCGTTACTTGCCTGTTGTGATATACATGTCCATTCGACACTTGAGTGAACTTAACATGCTTTCTTTTTTTCCCTTTTGATTGACATCTTTTTCCTATTCTGTTGATTTATTTAGGGAATGATGATGTTGGTCCTGTCAGCAACATTTCCATTGATCTCTACTGATCCACATGTTTGGCCTGCTTAGACATATTCAGTCTCATCTCAGCACATCATATTCTTTTTTGGCCTGTATATGGTTGCTATAGGGTATGGTGGACAGAACCCCTGTGTTGCATCCTTCGGTGCTGATCAATTTGATGATACTGATGATGAGGAGAGAACAAAAAAGAGCTCTTTCTTCAATTGGCACCATTTCGCAATCAATGCTGGTGCACTGATCTCAGGGACTATTATCGTGTGGGTCCAAGACCATGAAGGTTGGCTCTGGGGTTTTGCCATACCTGCACTGTTTCTCATTTTTGGTGTGGGTAGTTTCATCTTGGGCTCTAGTGTGTACAGATTTCAGAAACCTGGAGGTAGCCCTTTTGCAAGAGTGTGTCAAGTTATTGTTGCGGCTACTCGCAACTTTGATAAGGTCTTGCCAAGCGATTGTTCACTTCTTTATGAGACTCCAGGGCAAGGTTCAGCAATTGAAGGAAGCCGGAAATTGGTGCATACAACTGGATTTGAGTAATATTTTGTTCTGAGTTTTTTTCCTTAACCTTATATGATCCATTTATTTACGTTTGCATTTCCATATAAGTTTAGATGATTAGTTTATTTTGCAGATAATACTTTCTTATATCATGTATAAATAGCATGTGAAACCCTACAGAAAAAATATTCTTGCACACTGGATGAAATTCTAGAATCTAGAGTAGTAAAAATGGATGTATTGTAATTTGTACATAAACCATTTGCCATTTCTTTTATTTGTTTGTGCCATATGAGCAGTGATTTGAGTTATGTTTAATTTGATAGAGCTTGGTCCGCCTTTGCTTCAATCGATACTTTAATTCTTATATGACTAATTTTTGTATGGGATTCCACGCAATTCCACTTTACTAGTTCTGAAGTGTTAATTTAGGTCGGCTAAAAATTGCTTCAGGAACTGGTATTTATTGACACATGGCTAGGATATGCAAAATTTGAAATCTTGTTTTTATTGGATGACCTTAAATGTTAATGCTGACATGTTTGGTTTATGATTATGTTGAAATTCATGGAGCACAACCATAGATCGCAATGAATCACATAAGTTAAAAAATATAAGAGCTATAGAAATGTATTCTTAATATCATCTCCAAAGGAATGTTGCCTGTGACATCTTTAGTTCTGTTGATGATTAATACAATTTTAAATTCTCATGCACTTTGATTTGCTCAATAGGAACCCTGCATTCTTACTAAATCTAAGCATTTAGAGAAGTTAAAATGCACTAATGGTATGGCCAATTGTTTTTCTTCAGTTAGTATTAGTAAGGTAATATTGTTCCTTTTCTCAGGTTTTTTGATAAAGCTGCAATTGTGACATCCGTTGGTTGTGAATCTGTTGGCCGGCTTAATGCATGGAGAGTCTGTACTGTCACTCAAGTAGAGGAGTTCAAAATTTTGATCAGGATGCTCCCTATTTGGGCTACAATGGTTTTATTTGCTACAGTTCTGGCACAGATGTCTTCAACATTTATAGAACAAGGGATGGTCATGGACAGACACGTTGGCCCGTTGGAAATACCTGCAGCATCATTCCAATCTGTAGATATCATCACTGTTCTTGCCCTAGTTCCGATCTATGAAAAAATCCTTGTTCCAGTGTTCAGAAAATTCACTGGCATGGCTAAGGGCATTACCCCTCTGCAACGCTGTGGGACCGGTTTATTTTTATCCACACTCTCAATGGTGTCAGCAGCATTGGCGGAGGGCAATCGGTTGCAGACTGTACAAGACAGAGGCTTGGTGGGTCAGAATGTGGCTGCGCCAATGAGCATCTTGTGGCAAGGACCCCAGTACTTTCTGATCGGTGCTGGTGAGGTGTTCTCACTAATTGGGTTAAACGAGTTTTTCTACGAGGAATCGCCTGATGCCATGAGAAGCTTGTGTCTAGCATTCTCACTCGCTAACATCTCGGCTGGACATTACCTTATTTCATTCATCATTTCTCTTGTTCCTGTGTTCACGGCCAGAGGAGACAGCCCAGGGTGGATACCTGATAACTTGAACGAAGGGCATTTGGATCGATTCTTCTGGATGATGGCTGGTCTGTGTTTCTTGAATCTGTTAGCTTTTGTATTCTGTGCAATGCGGTACAAATGTAAGAAGGCGTACTGAGCACAAGTATATAGGTTGTGTTTAATTTGCACTCTGCGCAATGAGTTTGTTTTAACTATTTTAAGACATTCAGATTTGAGAGCGCGAAGTGCCAGTTTGGTAAACGATGAAATCTTTTCCCATTGAAAACCCAATTTCAGTACAAACCATGTTCACCATTAGATTATGCTAGAGCAATAAATAGAGAATATGTCGTACTGCAATGTCAAGTCGGAATCGTGCGACGAAGGCAACCGGCTTTTGCACTTGAGATTTGCCAGCACTGAGCCTATAGGCGGCAAAACCTCAAGTGATGCTCGGATTTGGATTGGATGTGTTCTAGAGCTGACCCCTGTCTGTTGAAGCACCTGAATTCCTTGCGTGCAAGCTGTTGATGAGACTGGGAAGTACTGTAACATTATGTTTCATTGCGTGCAACTATGGATACATGAGACACATTCATACGCTACCTACGGATATCGGGAAGTACTGTAATTCCTTCCGTGCAATTTGGATTGGTTTTCTTATTCGCCCCGTTCGCTTGAGCTACTTTTTAGCCATGAAACAATGTTTTTCTCTCACAATATTTCAGTATAAGCATCAGCATAAATCAAATTTTAGCATAAACGAACAGGGTGATTATGTTTTATAAATATATTTTGTAATAAAGTTGTGTTTTGGAGACTAGACCAGAAACTATTTACTTTAGGGTAAATATTTTTTCCGACCTCCAAGCTTCATGACAATCCGATTTTCAATCCTAAACACAAAATCGATTAGCGGACACTCTTCAATTATCAAAACAGATAAATTTGGTCGACTGGTCGACTAGTTTTATAGATGGTTTTCTATGTTCTAAAATAATAAAAATCTATTTTGATCTCAAAAATTTATAACTAATTTATTTTCACTCAGAAAATATGAAACTAGTACTAATGTTTTTTTCCTAAAAATGTTATCTTGCTATTTATGATGCATGTATAGTTATTGCGAACTGGCCTATTTTTGTTCTTATTGCTTGTAGTCGTGCTCATTATTTGTTTAAAATAAATAAGATCTAAATAAGTCTAAATGGGCACCAATAGATAGATAACATTTCTTGAAGAAACTTGGAAGTAATTCTATATTGAGTAAAATGCACCGGAGGTCCATTAACTTTCGCTGGGGTGTCATCTAGGTCCATCAACTTTGAAACTGTATTTTTGGGTCCATTAACTTTCGTTTTGTGTCATATAGGTCCATCAACTTTGAAACTGCATTTTTTGTCCATGAACTTTTAAAATGGTTCACTGCAGGTCCACGCATGCATACATGCACGTCGGCTTCGGCCTCCGGTCTTTGCGTCGGTGGAGCTGCAAACTGCAAAGCAGTGGTCCAGCCACTACCGTGCTATGCGTGTGCGCTGCGTGGTTGGCGCTCCGTGTTCCTCAAAGGCGTCATCTTTGGGGGTGGGACGGTGTGTTCGTGCGGCGGCCAGACGTGGGTGCTGGCGCGTGCCTAATGGTGCTCGGCCCTAGGCTCGCGAGAGCTGGGTGCGGCGTGTCTGCAGGGTGTGTGGCCGCGGTCGCGGGTGACCGGTGGCGATGGTGATGCCGCGATGTGCCGGCGAGGCGTCCGCGTGCTGGTCCGTGCCCCTAGGTGAGGGTCGGTGGAGACCCAGTGCTTGTGCATCGGTGTGCTGAGGCACCACAGCCTGTGTGTGCGTGCGTGTGATGGCGAGGAGGCAGCGACAAGCGTAGCTGTCGGCCATGGCTTCGTGGGCGCGGTCCAAAGGACGAATAGGCCGAAACGGTGACCAAGGGTCGAAGGACGGGAGTTCGGGTTTGTGCAAGTGCATGACCACGATCCGGGCAGCGGCAAGGCAAAGGCCTGTTCGCCGCCGTGCTATGCGTGTGCGCCGCAAGCGCGGCTTGGCACGCCGGGCAACAGCATGGTGAGGCCGCGGGGGTGGGGGAAAGCTACGGTGTGGTGGATATGCGGTGCGCGTGTGCAAGGCTGCGGTCACCGCGTCAGTGTGCTAGAACGGTGGGCGGCCAGGAAAGGCTACGCCTTGGCCTCCATGCAGCCAGGTGAGGGCCAAGCCAAGGTGTGCAGGTGGTTCAGTGGCACGGGCGTGGTCGCGGCACGCCGTGGTCAAGGTGGCCAAGCCGTGCTCGTGCGGTGCGCGTGTGTCGGCGCCAGGGGTGTGCGGTGATGGCGAGACGGTGGCGGTAGCAAGGCCACGGCGTCCGCAGGTGCCCGCGACGGCGTCGCCTAGGTTAGGAGCTGCCAAGTGCAAGGCTGTGCGTGTGCGCCGCAAGCGCTGAGCTATGACGGGGCGCGGGCGAACGTGTGTCCGTGTGTGCGGTGTCCGTGACCGCGTCGCTGTGCATGACGTGCGTGTGCGAGCGCGCTACTCGCGTTTGTGACGGCGCTCGGCCGTGCGGCGACCGTGGGTGGCTACCGGCGCGGTAGAGACGTCGTGCCGTGCACGATAGGCAAATAGAGCCGGCGTCAAAGGACGGGACAGGCAGGCTTTCGAGGAACGAATAAGGGCTGGGGCTTTGGAGGTCCAGTGCAGAGGCGGTGATGTCCCCGTGCAGGACGGGCTCGGTGCAGGCAGGGCCGGTGCAGAGGCGGTGATGTCCCCGTGCGTGGCCGCGACGTCGTTGGCGCACGGTCGTCGCCTGGTCGCAACACTGCGAGGGCTCGAACGGAGTGGCGTCGCGACCTCGTGGTTCGGTTCCGAACGCAAATCGACGCTGTGACGTGCCCCGACACGCCGCGACGAAGCAGAGGTGGTTGGCGTGCTCTCGTGTGGTGGGATTGGCGAGGACGGGGACGTCGGTGAACGCGACGTCGTGCCCTGCACAGCTTGCCGTGGCAGCGTGATGTGGTCAGAGCGGCGAGGCTAGGTGCAGGTGGAGCTCCGTGGCGGCGTCGTGGTGCTGCTGCTTTGTCTCGGTGACACCGTGGTTGGTGCCGTCGCAACCTCAGGGGTAAGGCCATGGCGTTCTGGGAATGGAAACGGACGGAAAAGGCACGTGCGCCGTCACGTTCACCGGGTCAAGATCCTGTTCCGTCCGGCAGACGAGCGACGGCGGCGAGTGCAGGCATGGCTCCACCGACGCAAAGACTGGAGGCCGAAGCCGACGTGCACGTGCATGCATGCATGCGTGGACCTGCAGTGAACCATTTTAAAGGTTCATGGACCAAAAATGCAGTTTTAAAATTGATGGGCCCAGATGACACAAAATGAAAGTTAATTGACCCAAAAATACAGTTTCAAAGTTGATAGAACTATATTACACCCCAGCGAAAGTTAATGGTTTTACTCTTTTATATTCGTTGGTGCAGATGGTGATGACGCCATACATTCTGACGCTCATTGTTTTACTCGCTATTCTGACAGCATACGATTTTGGTGGCTTACGATTCTAACGCTCATTATTTCCGATGGCGTCAGAATAGTGAGGACGTCATACTATATTTGATATCGTAAGTAGGAATGAAAATGAGACGGATATTTCTTGATATCCATCCGTCCTTAAAAGGGTCAAGCTACTTATTACACGTAAGGAATTTAGGTGCTTCAACTTTATTACAAAATATTTATAAAACATAATAAGACAACCTAAGAATTGCACTTGTTACTAGGAGTATATCCTTAGATTATTTATGCAGAAATATTGACACGCTTAGGTACTGTTTGGATACAAAGTATTTTTAGAATTTTAGAAAAATACTATAATTTTGTGACATGCTTTGGTTTCAGAGTGTCATGAAGTGTTTGGATACAAGGCTTATGATTTTGAATACCATGGTATTATTAAAATTGTAGTCTTTTTGAAGTTTTTTAAAACTCCATTGTAGACATCTTTTTTTCTAAACCATAATTTTGCACACCAATATGCTCTAAAACTGTAGTTTCTTGATACCACAAATTTTAATACTAAATATCCAAACAAGGCCTTATCCGCAAAAATGCAAAATTACCCCCCTAATGGTTAGCATACAGAACTAGCGAATTGCACACAGCTTCACGTGAAAGTTAAATCAACCATTTGGAAAGTATTTAACACTTTTGCAATTACGTAGTTTGAGGAGGATGTGGATGTAATATCGCCAACGAGTTATTCCCAAAGCTCCAACAAGTTCGGCGACTCTGCTGGTGCTCGGCAGCGAAGTCATACAAAACTCAAAACCATATAAGCTCGTTGATTCGTCGTCTCTGCTTGGCGAATCAGTATTAATATTAGTTGCAGCAGCATCAATTGCCGAAGAAGCAATCACTGATCACCCTTCAAGGCTCGAAGCTTTCCCTTACTCCTGGAGAGAGAAGCCTCCACGGCTTCAGCAGCTGCATCCATGGAGTCGTCGTTGGAGGAGGAGCGGCGGCAGAACCTGCTGGTGCGCGCGACGGAGCCGGAGGTACTTCACCACTATTTCTGAATGGAGATTTTGTTCCTTTTCCTGAACTTTTGGTGCACCAAGATTCAGAATCCGTAGGGGGTTCTTTTCTAATCCCCTTTAGCTTCTTCTTTTGGTTAAGTCCCGCTTGATTGCAAATGCTTAAATTGGTCAGAATCGGAAGAGAAAGGAGGAGGAAACTACACTTCGATTGCTCAGTTCCTGGGATTCTTGGGATCGCTTGGACCTTTGAATTTATTAGCGTGTGCTTCTGTTTGCTGGATTGCAAATTCAATAGTCATGTGGAAGGAAAATACCAATGGAAAAGGGGGGCACTGAACAAATGAAAGATAAATAGGATATATCTTGGAATAATGGATTGGATGTAGTAGGTTGCTACACGCAACAGTTTGAGGACTATAGGCCGATTGACTTGTAAAAGTTACTTGTGGAATGCTCCCAAAAATAACTTTTTTGCTCTTAAAAAGGTACTTATGGAAGTGAACCAAATCGGTTTTCTTGAAATTTATTTATTTTTCATTACTACAAGATACACTGATGTTGCCTTGATTGAGAGCTTTGATGTCTAATTTGATTGGTAGTGGGTAACTTTTCTGAAGACTTGATTGAAACAGTTGGAGTGGAATGGGTTACACGTGTTTGACTGAAACGTGAATGGTTTAGACCCGTTCATCTATTCTTGTCATAGTCATTTAGGTTACGGGTTACTCAACTTCTAATCCACCCTCTGCAAAAGAAAACCTTTACTTTTTCGATCAAAATATTGTTTTTTGAAGAATTAGAAAAATCGTTCAGTATACTATTTCTTGTTAGTAGTAATTATACAGCCAGTATTCAACTGTGGAATAGTTCCCTACTAGTTTATGCTCTTAGAAAAATAAAGTTTAGCTGTAACGAACTTTAGGAACAGGAAAAGAGGATATCTGCTATGCTCAGCTGTTCAATGTGTCGATTAATATTCGAAGGCAGTTACCAACCTAACTATGGACCAAACTTTTTTTGTTTTTTTCTTTGGAACAATAACAATAAAAGTTCCTTCACCACTTTTGTTGAAAAAAAATACTTACATAAGTGAGATTAGATGAACAAAGATGGGAACTGGTTTTTTTCTGAAAGGTCAGGGAACTGAGATTTAGATAATAGATTTAGCATTATTGCTAAAATATTCCAGGTGTCATGTGCGGACGGACGTACGCAAGGCGCAGGCGCGCCCGCGACGTACGCCGCGCGGATGAGCGCGCAGAGCGCGCGGTCCACCAGCCCGAAGGGGCAACTTCCAGTGGCTAGAAATCAGGGATTGGATTAGAGGCTGTTTTGGTTAGTCCTATAATTAGGGAAATTCCTTCCATAGTTGGTTGAGCCATTGGCTATTTATTCCTGTAAGCAGGGAAGAATGAATTAAGCAAGATTAATCTCCTATTCTCTTCTTCCTCCACGCCTCCTAAGCCCAGCCGGTTGAGAGGGGTATAACCTCCACCCTGGAAGACTCAGCCGGAGACTACGAGCTTCGTAGTCGAGGGCCAGCTACCCTAAACTACAGTGCCCTTGACACCAGGTGAGGCCATAGCAATTGTCCTGGACATGTGAGGTTTTTTACCTTGTGGGTACTCCCTCCGTCCCAAAATAAATCAATTCCTAGAATCACCTAAAGTCATTTTTTCTTAGGTTTGACCAACTTTATAGGAAAGAGTAACAACATCTATGACACCACATAAATACATGAGTAAAATGCACCGGAGGTCCATTAAATTTTAAGGAGGTATCATCTAGGTCCATGAACTTTTAAGTATCTAGTGATACTAATTTAGTCTCATAAATATTGGTGCTCTTTTCTATAAATTTGGTCAGATCTAGAAGTTGATTTATTTTGGATGGAGGGAGTATATAAAGAGGTCTAAGCTCTCCAATCATGTTGGAACATTCATTTTGAAGTAATGATGATTTGTTCTTTCTAGTTCTAGTTTATATTCATGTTGTCTTTCTAAAACTACTCTTGGAGGATATCTTGCCATTTGATAAGAGATGTTTGTCCTCGTTTTTCCTGGAGTAGTTCTCCTAAAATGCCACAGTGCTGGAATTATCTACTAATGAACTAATGATCAATTAACGAAGTGCACATTGAGCTTTTTTCGGTGGGGTTGAGAAGTGTATATGAACACTGTATGGTGATCACAGAGTCATGTACACCTACCATTGAAAGCATCTTGTGTTGATCCTGAGAAATGACATACTCCTTACATTCTCTGTTCAACATCATGTAAAACTGGTTTAGGATTGATCATAGTTGGCAGGTATGAAAGATACAAGATTTATGCCTGTATCATTAAATAGAATGCCACTTCCTACAAATTCTATCGACTTTTTTTCCTGTTGTTTCTTTCAATAGTTTTGTGTTCTATGTGCCCTTTACTTTTCTTATGATTTTGATGATGTTATAGGAAGCACCTGCCTGTTGAATGGTTTGCAGATGAATTATAAACAATTTTACATTGTGGACAGGATCTTGCCGGGCACACAGGTGATGGGTCAGTTGACTTTAGAGGTTTTCCTATTTTAAAGCATAACACAGGGAACTGGAGAGCATGTTCATTGATTCTTGGTAAGAATTCAGTCAGAGCTTTCCGCTGAGAAATAACATGAACATTTTTTTTTCTTGAATGAAAACCAGTGGAATCATGTCACTGTAAACTTCTTTATGGAATCATAGGTCCAACTGACTTCTTAGTTTTTAGCACATGTAACTGATTTAAGTGGAAACCTTTGTTCACATTGTTGAACTTAAGAGTGTTTGTAAATCTATGATTCTTTGATGTGCTAAACATCAGAAACATAAGTTTCTCATACTTAGATCTAATATCATGTCCAATTGGAAATTGCCTTTCTGTTATATGATAGGAACTGAAGTATGTGAACGCTTGGCCTACTATGGAATCTCAAAAAGTTTGGTCACTTACCTTTCAAAAAGGCTACATGAAGGAAATGTCTCTGCTGCGAGGAACTTCACAACCTGGCAAGGAACTTGTTATCTTACACCACTTATTGGAGCAACCCTAGCAGATTCGTACTGGGGAAAGTACAGGACAATTGCTGTTTTCTCCACTATTTACTTTCTTGTAAGACACATATGTGCATTTATCTCAAGAAACTCGTAGTTGTGCCTTAGTGTCATGTTAATGTATTAATTTTTTTAGGGATTTTTAGGGAAGTTAATGTATTAAGTGCCCTAAAATAGTAGTATGTTGGCCTGCATTGGTATTTACTCATGGTTGAGAATTAAAGAAAGATTGGATAGTTTTGTTAAAAAAAAAGAAAGATTGGATAGATGTTCACATATAGCTTTTCGGCTATGACATAAGTAACTTCTTAATTGTTATGAGTGTTTAGTGGCATGATAGTTCGTTGAAAACATGCATGATGCGTCAATTGCAGACCTACTTGTCTTTCTCTACCTGTGAATTATGAATCTTTTATCCTGCTTAAGCACTTATTCCTGCAGATAGTCTATGCTAAGTGCTAACTACTTCTTAATGTGCATTTAATGAAGGGGATGGCGGCATTGACACTTTCAGCATCAGTTCCTTCTTTCCAGCCCCCTCAATGTGTTGGGTCTATTTGTCCACAACCGACATTACCTCAGTATCTTTTATACTTTGTTGGACTATACATGATTGCTTTGGGAGCTGGTGGTATAAAGCCATGTGTTTCATCCTTTGGGGCTGACCAATTTGATGATACTGATCCAGTTGAGAAAACAAAGAAAGGCGCTTTCTTCAATTGGTTTTATTTCTGCATAAATATTGGTTCTTTGATCTCTGGCACAGTTCTTATTTGGGTACAAGAGAATTATGGATATGGCATTGGATTTGGGATCCCTACTTTTTTCATTGCCTTGGCTATTGCAAGCTTTTTTATAGGTTCAGAAATATATAGATTTCAGATACCGGGAGGAAGCCCACTTACAAGAGCATTTCAGGTAGTTGTGGCAGCCACTCACAAGCGAAAAGCGGATTTGCCAGTTGATAGTTCTCTTCTCTATGAGCTAGATGGTAAGACTTCAGCTATTGAGGGGAGTCGTAAGCTGGAGCACAGTAGTGAATTCAGGTACTTTTCTTGGTTATCAGTGACAATTATTTTCCCTGTAAGATATATCCTTTTACGCAAAGAAGGAGAGAAGCATTAAGAAGTTGTGGTTTAGATTACATATTTGGGGAAAACATATATTCAAAGATAAAAGTTTACTAAAATGTATCAAATACAGATTTTCATTTATACTGCACTTTTGTTCTGACGTTGCATGCTTTTAAGCTTGTGTCTTGGAACGTCCTGGACACAGCAACCTTTTTCAGAACTATGAAAGGTAAGCATACACAGGATTTGTACATAAGCAGAGATTCGCATACTGTCCCAGTTGACACGTTCTCTTTCCTGAACAGTTTCCTTGACAAAGCTGCAGTCATTTTGTGGAATGAACGTGATGGTTCTCGCAATCCATGGAGACTTTGCACAGTCACACAAGTTGAAGAGCTTAAAATATTACTGAGGATGTTTCCAATCTGGGCAACAGGAATTGTGTTCTTCACCGTATGTGCTCAAAACTCATCGATGTTCATAGAACAGGGGATGGCCCTCGATAACCAAATTGGTCCTTTCAAGATTCCAGCAGCAACTCTGTCATCTCTAGATGTTATCAGTGTTGTTGTTTGGGTTCCAATTTATGAGAGGTTAGTTGTGCCCATAGCCAGGAGATTCAGTGGAAAAGAGAGAGGTTTCTCAGAACTTCAACGGATGGGAATTGGTCTATTTGTGTCTACAGTCGCAGTGGCAGTTGCAGCATTAGTCGAGATCAAGCGTCTGCAGGTTGCAAGAGCAGAGGATCTGGTTCATCAGAAGGTACCTGTTCCTATGAGCATCCTTTGGCAAGCACCTCAGTACTTGCTGGTTGGTGTGGGCGAGGTGTTCACATCAATTGGTCAAGCTGAGTTTTTCTACAATCAGTCACCAGACGCAATGAGAAGCCTATGCTCAGCTTTCGCTCTTGTTACTGTGTCACTTGGAAGTTATCTCAGCTCATTCATCTTGACCCTGGTGTCATTTTTCACAACTCGAAATGGGCAACTGGGGTGGATCCCTGATAACTTAAACGAAGGCCATCTTGACCGTTTTTTCTGGCTGATAGCCGGTCTCAGCTCTCTAAATTTCCTTGTTTTTATATGTTACGCTCAACAATACAAGTGCAAGAGAGCTTCTGTTGCTTAAAGTTCCGGGTTTCCTTTTCCTCTTTGCAATTTATTTATACAGCAAAGCTCTATGTACAATTTGTTTATGCTGAAATACTACAGTGCGTACGTAATCTCTTGTGTGGTGTACATTACTTCATCATCTTTTACTGGATGCAACATTACTTGGATAATAATGGAAACATAATGCATCATTTTTCCCCATAGCCATTTTTCCCTGAGGCTGTGTAGTGGAGGCATATGTACTTAACTAATGTACTTTGTTTCGATCATTCCATTACGGACCTGACCTGTTCATGTACTCCATCCGTTTCAAATTGTAAGTTGCTTTGGCTTTTCTAGATTTTTTTTTTTTGTATTTAGACATAGCATAAACTGTATTAAAAAACTTAAAACGACTTATGTTCCAAATTGTACCCTATTGAAACAGCTTCCAGGATTTGTGTGCTAATGCTTGTGGAACGCCGCCTATGCCAGATATCAAATTTAGGGGTGTCTATAAAACTATCTTAGAAGCCGTTTCAATAGTAACCATCTTATATACTAACGAATTGGAGGCTAAAAGAACCTTCATGTTAATCCTTAGGAGATGCTCTATGAAAAAAAGATAAATTATACACTTCCATCGATAGATTAAAAGTAAGCATAATGCTATGCATCACTATATAAAGAAATTAGACGTTCAAACATTGGATAAATAATTATTTTAATAGTTTATCGAGCGTGAAATTTTTCCCCATAACATTGATAATCACTTTAAATTATATTATAATACTCAACAATGATAACAAATTTTGTAAATTATTAGTTTAACTAAATTTATATATTTTAATTGAAATATTATGTCAAATTCATACATGTAATTTAATTTTAAGCACCGTATACACATGTAATTCTTTGCTATAACACAACATCTTGAGTGCCGTAGCACCGGCTGAAACGACGGTTTATACCATTGTAGAGTAAGGCTATAGTTTAGGACCTATAATCTTTTTTAATAAAATACAAAAGGAAATATTGAATTAAAACTACAATGAGCGCTTGTGTTTCAACTCAACAAGTGATACAAAATTTACGACATCTAATATTATTGAAAGTTGAAAGTTAAAATATAGTTTCATAATGTCACATAAAGGGATACAACAAGGGCTTATTTAATTTAAGTTCATGTTTCAACTAAATTTCATATTGAAGACCCAAATAGGTGTAATGCAAATGATGACAACACATATCTTAATATTATTACTAATTGGAGGCCCATGTTAATACGTACAAGATGTGTTAGAAAAAACATAATCCTAAAAATTATTAAAAATCAGAAAGATATGACTATCAACTTGGTAGACTCCTATCACCTCACTTCAAAGTTTACCATCGACCTTGAGTGACGTTCTATTGGAGTACTTAAAGTATAGTCCATGTTCTAAAATCATTATTTTTATTAAAATACAAAAAAGAGAGTTAATAAAAAATACAACAAGCACACGGATTTTAACTTAAACTTGATGATAAGAAGTCTGTAGCAACTTGAAAATCAAAATAGATTTATACGTCATGAGACATGTGCTGCAATAAGAACCATCATACCTTAAGGTAATATTTGAACTAAATGCGGATTGAAGATATTAGATGTGTCATGTAAAAAGGAAAAATGATAGATATGGACGAAAAAAATGAGTAGAAAGTAATTGTTAAGTTTATCATTGTTGGATAGAGATTACATAATAGCTATATACGTATTGCCTCATAAAATGAATAAAGAGAAAACCATGCAAATTAATTACTATAAGTAATTCTCCGCATGGGTTGAAGGCCTACCCTAGTGTGTATGCTAATTGCTATGGTAGAGATCAAATTCAGTTAGTTCTATAGCAGAGTCAAATTTAGTAACAGGTGGGAACATTAAAACCGATTCAAAAAATTATTTTGTCTGTTCAAAAACAAATTTGAAATTTGGCACATCCATAGTGCATATAAATATGTACTCACATGCAAAAGTTGAGTTGCAAACTCGCCTTAAATTATTTTGTCTGTTAAAAAAAATCTGAAATTTGGCACATCCATAGTGCATATAAATATGTACTCATATGCAAAAGTTGAGATGCAAACTCGCCTTTGAAATTTTAGGTCTAGATTTTGTCTTATAGTGCATATGCATCTAAAATTTATTATTTTTGTATGAAAATGTCTAGTTTAAGTTTGTATCTCAACTTTTGCACATAAGTATACATTTGTATGAACTGTGGATATACCAAATTTCATTTTTTTAGAATGATCAAAATATGTTGTTTGAATTAATTTTCATGTTTTCACCTAGTATGTGGTTTCAACCACATATTTTCACGAATAAACAGGCCTTTAGTGAACACTTCAAGGGTGTGGAAAGGACGATTTATCTGCCATCCTACGATATGGGCGAGATACCAGTAATGCGATTGAAAGTGAGATTGCAGATATCTGAGTCATGTTGGCTTGACCACCAAACCAATATGAAAAGGGATAACCCAATCTTGTGGCAGAAAGGAAAGTGACCCTAGGGTATGATTAGTTGTCTCAATTTTTCCGGGCTAGGTCCATGAGATGTGACTTATGCGTGTTTGGTTTGCTGCTCCAGCACTTGAACCTGGATCATCAGGTGCAAAAAGCGTCCTCCAACTTGGCTTTGGGGACACGAGGATTGTAGCTGTTTCTCTGTCAGGCTCACGGGATACGAATAATTAGCCATCTAGTAATATTATTAATGCATTATTAGCACATATAATGATATTAATATATTTCAATTAATATTAAGGAGTAATAAGATAAATTAAGAGTTATAAGGTAATAGTTGTATATAATAAACATCATGTCATCATGATGACGATTGTTTATATTTTTTTTATCTCATGTAACCTATTTTTATGTGAGCAAACAAACAGTTTTTTAGGACAATCTGACTCCAGGCAACCAAACGCCACGTTCTTGCATGCACTGACCCTATCGGACTGGCTACCAGCAGCCTGTAGATTTTTTAACACTTTTTTAAAACTATTTTTAAATTTAACATTGTTTATTTTTTTTAAATCTAACACTTTTGGCCACGCCTATTCACATGGCGCGGTGAAATCACGTTGTCATATCATATATGGGGGCGTGGTAGGAGCGATGACGTGGCAGCGACCAGGGCCGCTGAACGCTGATGTGGCCGGTGCTGCCGCGTCGCGGATCTAGGCGCGCCATGGAGAATGGCGCGGCAAGGTGGCGATCGATGCGCTGTCGGTTTGGTCAGTCATTCCAACTAGGGCTGAAAACGATAACGATAATTTCCGTTTACCGGGAATCGTTTTTGAAAAATTACCGACTTTTGCTCCTAAATGAAAGTGGTGACGGTAACCGAGGAAACGAAAATGAGAATGGTAAAACTATACGGTAATGAAAACGAAAATGATTTGCCTCACTTCCGACCGTTTTTGAAAAATACCGTAATTAGCCAGTATTCTACCGTCGATAATTACCAATCCCAGGCAGGCCATGAGCCCACAACGCCATCCCTGGCTCTTCCTGAATCATAGACTAGGCCCAGCCTACTGAGTGTTGAGCGCTCTCCTTGCTAGCCTTATCCCCACGCAAAAATCATGTCTCTTGCATTATTCCTCGTTTCTATCCTTTTTAAGGCCCAGTTCGCGTGCCCTTAAACCCAGCTTGATCCGCTTATTTTTTCATCTGGAACAGTGTTTTCCTCTCACAAATTCCTCCAGCATTCCTCCAAACCATCCAGATTCCTCCAGAATTCAGACAAGTCCAAGTATCGAACTAAGAACTTGGTTCGATTACGAGTGTACTGGTATGTAAGTTTGTGAGTGACTAATATGTCTATGTGGCTGTCAGCTTGTGTGCTCATGTGATCTAACTCTTAAGTCCAGGACGTTAGAACTTGTGGTTGTGGGCTTATGGCTTTTGTCACTTCTGGTTCTTTCGTATCAAGTATAACTATGTGTCAAGCTATATAGCTATTGTCATGCTCTGCAGATTGACGTGTTTATTGTATTTCATATACCGCTTTGATGATTTTCGATCGTTGTCTATGCACTTTCGAACAAATAGTTTCATTTCCGAAATTACCGGAATATTGACACCGTATTCGTTTCCGCCAATATCGTATCGATTTCATTTTCGAGAAAATAATGTGAAAATGAAAATGATTTAACCTCCTACCGATCGTTTCCGACCGTTTTCAGCCCTAATTCCAACCGATAGGTCAGAGTGTCAGACAGCATCAGCGCGAAGGGAGAGTGCGACAACGAAACGAAGCTGCGCGTGGCGATGTGTGCCAGTGCCAGTACTACCTGTGGCTGTGCAGGTGCCGTGTCGTCGCCATGGGCCACGGCTAGCTAGCTGTCGACTCTGGAAGGACCTGTGATGATGAGACGAGATCACGAGACCGTGACCCGTCACCATCCCCAAAAGTCCAGGCGGCAAGTGCGCCACTGCGCTGTGCATGAAGACGGGTGGTGCTCAACTGTTTGGATCTCATGAGTAAAGTTTAGGAGGTATCGTATAGGGGTATCGCATGAGGTATTTGCATACTAATAAAAAAATAAATTACAGAAATCGTCAGTAATCCGCGAGACGAATTTATTAAGTCTGATTAATCCATCATTAACATATGTTTACTATAACACCACATTGTCAAATCATGGACTAATTAGACTTAAAAGATTCGTCTCGTAAATTAGTCGCAAACTGTGCATTTAGTTTCGTAAATAGTCTATATTTAATACTTTATGTATGTGTCAAACATTCGATGGGACAACGATTAAAGTTTAGAAGGTGGAATCAAACACCTCTAAGACTAGTGCGTGTGATTTGCTCCAGCCTCCAGCCACGATTTTTCGCTAGTTTTCATCCCCTTGCTCACATGGAGTAGAATTTATTATTTACATGAAAAAAAATCTTGCGAATGTACTGCGGTGGAGTACCTTGTAGATGGTCTCCTTGCAATTCAACCGAATTGATCGCCAGCATGACATAGCATCTCATTTTAGGTCCAGACAGATAATTATTCCGTTCGCTTGGCTGATAAGCCAGAACTGAAAGTACTATTGGTTGATTTGTTGTGAGAAAAAAAAATTATTAATTAACTAAAAACATACGGCTTAAAAGCCAATCGAACATGACAAATGTCCATGCATGCATCGTCACGGGATGTGCAAGTGCAACTAACCCATGTACAAAAACGTCGGCAGGATGTGCCGTACAGGTGATTAGTTTTTTTTAGCGGTGGTTAGACTACCATATGTTAATTAATGTACGCAAGCACCTAGCTGTTGAAAAAAGGATGCCTACCCTGATAAAGGTGTTGAAATTGGAAAATAAATTCATCTAGCACGTTGCTGATGGATTCTATAATTTATTTTTTTATTAATATACGAATACTCTATGACACTTCTTAAACTTTAGTTAACAGATCTAAACTGTTGAGCACCACCCGTCTTCCTGCATAGCTCAGTGGCGCACTTGCCGCCTGGACTTTTGGTGATAGTGACGGGTCACGGCGTGATCTCGTCTCATCATCGCAGGTCCTTCCAGAGTCGACAGCTAGCTAGCCGTGGCCCATGGCGACGACACGGCACCTGCACAACCACTGGTAGTACTGGCACTGGCACACGTCGCCACGCGCAGCTTCATTTTGTTGTCGCACTCTCCCTTCGCGCTGTTGCTGCTGTCTGACACTCTGACCTGTCGGTTGGAACGACTGACCAGACAAACAGTGCATCGATCGCCACCTTGCCGCGCCATTCTCCATGGCGCGTCAGTGCTGCATCCAGATCCACGACGTGTCAGTGTTGCGGCAGCTCCGACCACATCAGCGTTCAGCGGTTCTGGTCGCTGCCACGTCATCGCTCCTACCGCGCCCCCATGCATGGTGCGACAACATGATTTCGCCGCGCCATGCGAATAGGGGTGGCAAAAAATGTTAAATTTTTAAAAAAAAATAAACAGTATTAGATTTAACAATAGTTTAAAAAAATGTTTAAAAAAATCACCGTAGATGCGAACGAAGCTGGGCTCGTCCACAAACCAATAATGCCCTAGAGATCCTCACAGCAGAAATGATGAGTTGATGACCAGTTCTCTAGCAGCCTATACCTACGATTTGGAAGACCCTGGACGAAACGCGTGATGTGGCCCTAAAATTATATAAGAAAAAAATATAACAAAAGCATACTTTTGCTTAATTATAAAGCTTCAAATATACGATGTTCTTACCGTACTTAGAACATATCAAATCTTAATGATAAAACAATACAAAAAGTACTTAGGCAACCAACTGACCTTATGTTCTACTAAAAAGTATCATTCTCTTAGTATTCTTTGAAATGAAGTCTTCAATTATATCTTCAATTATATTTTCATGACCAGAATCAAACCTCCTATTTCTAGAAGATATGATGCAAATCTCAAAATCTCCTCTGGAATCCCTGATTATAATGCAATTTTTTTAGACTAATTTGCTTTTTAAGATAAACAATTGGGGATGAAAGCCGTGTGCATACCGAGCTGCCGACGTGTTGACTCTCGGCGGACGACGGCTTGGCGTCTTGGCGATGGTGGCGTAGTCGCCGCGGTGCCGAACTGCCGACGTCGGCGACTCGGCGTGATGCAGCTCTAGCAGCGGCTGGTTTGCAGCACACCGGCACAGGAAAATAAAACGTCGCCGGCCAATCTGTACGTACGGGGAAGCTAAGGAGTCACCCAAGCAGGCTGGTGGGATGGCATGGCGGATGGCTTTGGGCCTTAGTTGGGCCAGTGCTCCAATTAACAAATTATTGATTGCAGGCCTGGTCGCTAATTGCTACTTAGTACTTAATACTTAGTGTAATGTGTAAATTTGTAGTCCCTGTAATTTTGAAGGCCCTAAACAGTCGCACACTTTGCACCTACTAGTGTACGGGCCTGTCTCTAGTGGTCTAGTGGAGCTACACGGCAGCACATGCCACTATGTTAGTGCAGGATCCGCCACATGCGGCAGTTGCCGAAGAGAAATGAACATCCTGACTAGTTTTTCATGATGGTACGGTACCACGCCTCAACTCTCTGAATTTTCTTCTTTAGTTTACTATGCACAGCAATACATTTGTACAGGTGCAAGGGAGCTTCTGCAGTTTAATTTAAAGTTCAAGTCTGTACATACTTTATCTTTGTGTTTATAATTATAAAAATTATTTGGTAGAGGCCTCCACTGCTGACCTTTCATTTTTTTTTCTAGTTTACATAAATATATTGACATTTACCATACCATACCATACCATACCAAATAAGTTCACTCTCGAAGCATATTGCATGGTGGAGTGAATGAAAACTAATTTGATATTGTAAGTGTTGGTACATTCTTCTCTAGACTTAAGTTAGAGAAGTGTTTAGTTTAGGATACAGTCTCTAGACTTGGGTTATTGAAGATTTGCACGTACGTATGCCAGGTCATTTGTTTGACCTTACGTGACTGTCCTTTACTTTTTGATATAGTAGTTTAGAGTGGAGTGTATGGGTAACTGGGATTTGCTGCTGCAAGCTCCATATATAAATTGAGGCATCGTTCTTTCGGTCTTTGCGTCCAGCCTCTCAGTGCCCTCAATCATACGGTGTGCTCTTAGCTTGGTAGTGTCGCTTCTCCTGGTAGACCAAGTGAAACAGCTTGAGTTACTATGGAATCTCAGAGGGGGAAACTGCTGTCTGAAGAACCACTTCTTGAGGTCGATTTGTATAGTCCATCTGCCACCACTCTCATGCTTTCTACAGCTTTGATTTGTTGTGTCCTTACAGCACTTAGCTGAGTAATCTTTACTAATATTTTTTCCCATCGTGTGTTCGTTTCCATACCCTCGAGAAAGAAGGAACAGACGCCTCAAAAAGTTCCAAACTGATTTTCTATATCTAATTTACATTTGTTTTCTCAAAGGTCTAATCTTTACATTCTGTTTTTTCACCTTTTTTTCATATTGCTGAGATTTGAGTCATGCCTGAACTTAGCTTTCTACAACCCTATCTTATATATGAAAGGATAATGATGAGGAAGAAGTTTACGTGCGACTAACTCCTGCTTGCATCATCTTTTTTTTCATATTGCTGAGATTGAGTATGAATGCCTGAACTTTCTTACAACCCTATCTTATATATGAAAGGATAATGATGTGGAAGAAGTTTATGTGCAACTAACTCCTGCTTGCATCCATATTCTCTGGCTCTGATTCCAGACTCTTTTGCTGAACTATCCTGCATTTAATTTGTAACAACTATATATAATTTGTTTTTTTGTCACTACAGAATTTAATAGAAGGTACAAGTGAAAAGATTGTTGAAATCAAGGGAGTCGAGCACCATACCGCCGACAGTTGGAGAGCATGCATTTACATCTTAGGTAAGCTTAAGAAAACAAATTTCATACAGATCTCACAAAAATGTTTATAAAAAACGAAAGGCCATGCAAAATGCTAAGGGTAGCTAGTTGGGACGATTATTCATTGTTTGCCACTGGGAAAAAAATCCTCAAATCCTATACATGCCAAGATCTGGATCCACATGTCATAGACACAGACGATGGCAAATCCGGGCTAGAGGATTTGCAATGACGTGAAGAATTTTTCCTAGTCAGTTTCAATTCACTGATTAAAGCCGTCTAAGCTCTGATACTACTACTCTTATACAGTTTGCTTGACAGTTGCCACTTGTTACTTCTTTACTGCAGTGACTGAATGCTTTGAGGAGCTAGCATACTACGGGATCCAGTTCAACCTGGTTACATTTCTCAAGACAGTGCTACATGAAAATAATGTTACCGCAGCAAGAAACTATACAAATTGGCAGGGGACTTGCTATATCGCACCACTGGTTGGAGCTATCATAGCAGATTCCTATTTGGGCCGATACCTGACTACAGTGGCTTTCTTCACAGTTTACCTAGTTGTAAGCACACAAAATTCAAACTTTATAAAAATAAAAAGTAATTTATTAAAAAAGGGTCAGGAAAAACTCTAGCATACCATTTCTGGAGTCAAATTTACATCTTTCCACAATGCTGTTGGGCACACCTACTTTATTTCCACTGACCAGGTTACTGTTCTTGTTCAACACAAGGGGATGGCTGCAATGTCCATTTCAGCATCATTCCCGACTTGTGCCGGACCTGATTGCCTGCAGGATGGTTCATCGAAGTCATTTGTGTTCTTCCTCGGCCTATACATGATGGCCATTGGAGCTGGCGGGATGAAGCCCTGTGTTTTATCATTTGGCGCTGACCAATTCGATGACAGCAGCCCAGCCGAGAGGCTGAAGAAGGATTCCTTCTTTAACTGGTTCTTCTTCGCCATCTACATCGGCAGCTTCGTCTCGGGCACCGTCGTTGTGTGGGCGCAAGATCATTTCGGGTGGGTGGTTGGCCTCTGGATCCCGACCCTGTTTATCGCGTTGGCCATCGCGAGCTTCGTGTTGGGTTCGAGTTCATACACGGTCCAGAAACCCATGGGGAGTCCAATCGTCAGAGCTTTCCAAGTCATTGTTGCAGCTATCCGGAAATGGGATGTTAGATTGCCGAATGACGACTCTCTCCTCCACGAGTTACTACAAGAGAAGGCATCAATGGCGGATGGCGATAAACTGCAGCATACACCAGTGCTAAGGTCCTTGCCTGAACCTGCTGTGATTTGTGAACGCTCTTTTCATTCTCAGGTCCGGTCCTTAGATGTAACTAACAAGTTTGTTTTGAGCAGATTCCTTGACAAGGCTGCAGTGATCTCATCAGCCGAGGAGCTGGCTGATCCATGGAGGCTCTGCACCGTCACGCAGGTACAAGAACTGAAGGTGATCATCGGAATGCTTCCCATCTGGGCCACCGGGATCGTATACTTCGCCGTGCTCGCGCAGTTCTCCTCGACGTTCCTGGAGCAAGGCAGGACGATGGACAAGCTGGTCGGCGCGTTCGCCATCCCGCCAGCGTCCCTGGCGTCGTTCGACGCAGTCAGTGTCATTTTCTGGGTGCCCATCTACGACAAGGTCCTCGTGCCCGCAGCCAGGCGACTCACCGGCAGGGAAAGGGGCCTCTCGGAGCTGCAGCGCTTCGGCACTGGCCTGATCCTGTCCGTCCTGGTGATGACAGCCGCGGCGCTGGTCGAGACGCGGCGCCTGGCGCTGGCGGTCGCGCACGGCGAGGGCGAGGTGCCCATGAGCATCCTGTGGCAGGTGCCCCAGTACTTCCTGATCGGCGCCAGCGTCGTGTTCGCGTGCGTCGGGCAGACGGAGTTCTTCTACAACGAGGCTCCAGCGTCGATGCGGAGCCTGTGCTCGGCGCTAGGGCTGCTGGCCGTGGCGCTCGGGAGCTACCTGAGCTCGCTCGTGGTGACCGCGGTGGCATGGCTCACGACGAGGGGCGGCGAGCCCGGGTGGATACCCGATGACCTCAACGACGGCCACCTCGATCGCTTCTTTTGGCTCCTCGCGGCGCTCAGCTCGCTCAACCTGGCGGTTTTCGTGTGCTGCGCGAGGCGGTACAGGCGCAAGAGCGCTTACTAGCGTGAGTATGTGTGAGATTCAGGGGTTGTTTGGTTATCTGGAGGCTTCTAAATTTATGTCACATCAAATATTTATATACTAATAAGGAGTATTAAATATAGATTAATTACAAAACTAATTACATAGATAGAGGCTAATCTAGGAGACGAATTTTTAAGCCTAATTAATCCGTCATTAGTATATGTTTACTATAGCACCACGTTGTCAAATCATGGATTAGTTAGACTTAAAAGATTTATCTCGTAAATTAGTCGCAAGTTGTGTAATTAGTTTCATAATTAATCTATATTTAATACTTCATGCATGTGTCTAAATATTCGATGTGATAGGGATTTTAGGATGTCCTGTAGAAACCAATCAGGCCCTTAATTAGACTTGGAGCATTTTCAAAGTTTTTGAGTCTGTCTATTCAACGACGGGTTGTTTTGACCCCTTCCAACAAATAGATTTTTTACATGTACTTACATTGTTTTATAGCTATATATGCACGTCTTATTACTATATTTATATTGATTTCTTCAGTATAATTTATTAGATAGAGTAATGTAATTTGAGAATAATTATAGATCTCAGATAAATATAAGCTAAACTTATAAATTATTTTTATGAATTGTAGATATCAAATAAATACATATCAAATATGTCAAATTCTTCACAAATTTCAAAATAAAAAAAACGTGCTTGCTCGGTGCATGTAGTGCCGCTGCTGCAGGATAAACAACCTGTTCGATTGGCTGGTTCGTAAAGAAGTATTATTGGCTGATTTGTATGAGAGAAAAATACTATTCTAACTAAAAATTTACGATCATTTACAACATGCCACAGCCAAACGAACAGCCTGAAAGCCGATGCGGTGCTCGATCGTAACGGCACTCTGCGAGTCCGCGTTGCAGCCGCCCGGAAGCTTCTTCGTTCGTCCAGGTCCAGCGTCATCATCGTCCATCAGAGCATGAATAGTACGCGCAGACTACTGTAAACACGCAGGAAAGTAAAAGAGAAATCGGACTTGTGCTGACACCAGGCACGTACGTACGTCGTTCCGGCGATTGCGCCCGTCGAGTCTGCATCCAAGGGCCCAGAATCCGATTGTTTTGGAGGTCTAAAACAACCGGTTGATGGTTAGCATCTCCTAAATCAATTATTGAATCAAATAAATTTTAAGGCCCATGTTAAATGCTAGGTAAGATCTTTCTTTAACTTTCGAAACTAAAGTCCAAGCTCAGGCAGCTCATTGCGCCACGTCGTCTGTTTTTTTCTGGCCGTTCGATTCGCTAGCCACGTTATATCGAGCCGTCGAGCAGCGTAGCAGGATCTTCTATTTCGCGCGCCTCCTACATAGCAGCGGAAATCCCGGCTAATCCTCCATCTGTCTTCTTGCCGATTCCATCGTTGAGGATCAGGAGCCCCACCACGAGCGATCAGAACAACGCCACAGTACACGGTGTAGGACTGGAGGCATTGCGGCGTCTGTGGCTGACCAGCAGTCCAGCACTGCGGCGACCCCTTGGCTCTGTCCGCGCTCCATCGCCGCTGTCATCATTTCACAGAGCGTGTTTTTGCTCGTCGACTGGGTTTGACATCTCGGCGGCCAGTTGCAAGCGGCGCGTGCCGCACTGCGGCCACACCGCGAAATCGAACGCGCGAAGCACGACCCCGTGGTGGAAGCCAACGCCATAGGCTGATAGGCATGTGTAACGATCCTTCACTACTGAGGAGCAATTACAAGGGTATCTGATACAAATTGAGAAAAATTAAAGGGAGTTTAGAGTGGGAGGAGCAGGAATCAGGGGTAGCGGCAAGAACAGCAAGGGGCAGGGAGGTCTCGGACAGAGGACTCGAGGAGGAGGACCGAATTTTTTATTTTTTAGCTTTTTTTTAAAAAAATCACAAATATATATCTGAAGTTAAGATTTTAAAATCTGTATCCTTAGCTTGGTGTCATCTTTGCTGACGTCGAGTTTACACTGCTCGGCGTCATCGTTGCTGATGCTGAGGTTTTAGACTCGACGCAGACGTAGTGATAACTTGATAGGCAGTTCGATGTCATAGATCCCGACATTAAACTTAACGTCGTAGATGCTGACGCTGAGCTCGACGCTGAACTTAGCGTCATGATCTATAACACCGAGACGGTGTTTTAACCCGGCACGATCCGCCTCCGGTTTGGCATGACACGACGTGTACGTACTGGACCGGCAGGTAGCAGCACACCGGACGCACGCACAGGGGGAGATCCGCCGTCCGCGGCAGCATGTGCTCCCACAGTTGCAACTTGTGGTACTAGACCGGCCATGCCGCCGCACCTTCTGGCTTTCGTGCTGCCCGGTACGGCACACTGCCCGCGTTTTCTACGTGCTCCTATCCTCCTCCTACACCTATTCATCTACTACTAGTATACGCTACCTGTACGCATGTACGTCGTCTACCCATCACCTTAAAACTTTAATCTCTATTACATCGAATGTTTATACATAAATGAATATTAAATAAACTAAAAAATAACTAATTGCACAGATTATGGCTAATCTACGAAACGATTTTTTAAGCCTAATGAGTTCATAATTTGACAATGTGGTGCTACAGTACACATACTGTCGGGTTCATAAACCCAGGGTCCCTCGAGGACCAGCTTCGACGCCCGGGCTCGGCCCAGGAGAATAGCCTGTAGCTCATGGGCCGGCCCGAAAGGTCTAAAAAACAACGGGCCAGGGGACAGACCGGTCATCGACCGGAAGGTCCATCGAAAGAACGAATGCCCTTTCGACAACTTCTTCGGCCCACCTCTCAGACCGGAGCGCTCGCCTCGGGCGCCGGTCGTCTCCGGGCGGACTCCCCGATCGGAAGGCCTGGCCAAAAACGCTGCTTCCTACTCCGACCCCACGTCTCCGACCAGGGGCTCGTAGGAAGCTGCTTACTGCTCTTCTCCAACTGGCACGGCCAGTACCGACTGGAGCCATCCGATCGGGAATTCCCACTCGGAAGGGACTAGGGGCGAACGGAGAAAGCAGCACACAAAGTCAAAACACGGTACCGGGACCATACCCTGTACGCCTGCGGAATAGAGCTCCACAACCGACCTGACACAAGCAGTATGGGAGGTTTCGATATTTGTGTCTACAGTATTGTAGGCGCCGACATTTTATGTCTACAGTGTTGTAGGCGCTGTTGGGGCTCCCATACGGCAAAAAGGCCCCCCACATGCCTCTGGGCATCGATGGTGGGCACCAGGATTCACCATACCTGATACACGTAGTGGGGCTCCTCATATACTAACAACATTTTGCAGGTACCGACGTCCACCCTTCCTGAAAAAGCCAACGCAACCCTCCATGTGTACCTGACATTCTACAGCGACATCAACAGTGTTATGCATGCCAACCATCATCATTACCCTCACTCGGCGTGGGCACCAAGACTTAGAAACATCCGTACTCTCTCCCTCTCACCTGTAAAGCCATCCCCTTTATCTATAAAAGGGGATGCGCTCCCTCCAACAAAAGGATCGATTTTCCAGAGGTCCACTTCTTCAAGCTCAGGCTCACTAGATCGATAGCTGACAAAACCCCTCAAGCACACGCTTGAACACCTAGCTCATAGCGGAGTTCCGGTCGCCCTCGGCCCTTTCGGTCGGACCCGACGGGGCCTCTCGTATACCCCTCCTTTCTCCTTCTCGTTTGTAACCCTACTACAGACTTCGAGCACCTGTGCTCGGGAATAAAATCGCCAACAGACCCACACTGGACGTAGGGCACGTTGCCCGAACCAGTCTAAATCCTGTGTCATTGAGTGCTAGGTCACCTCCAATCACAACGTACAACAAAACTACAAATATTCACTAGTTGATCACTTTCTGTACCAACAGTTGACGCCGTCCGTGGGGAAGACGTTGTACGTTCAACGCTTTTTGGTCATCGGATGGCCCATTTCCGCCACCCCCACCGCGGGGGGCTCGAGCGACGCAATCCGCCTCAGCTCACTAGAGTATCCCGCACTCTTGCCTACGGGCATGCGGGTTCCACTCGTTTTCGAGCCATCCCAGGCCTTCCTCTTTGGAAGCCTGGACTTCATCGCCGACCGGCTCGGCGTACTCCACCTCCGCGAGGAAACTCGCGACCCGGCACCCGTCGGAGCGACGTTCTCCGTCGACTCCGGGACGCGCGACCTCAACGGCGCGGCATCTGCGCTTTATTCCGAGCAAACTCTCTGCACAAAACCCCACTGTAAGTAATATACATGCCGTCCTTTACTTACTACATTCAATCTTCCGCCAAATACCTGGAGGGCTGTCGTTGTTCCCGTCACGGCCACCGTACGGCCAGCTCCCCTACGGCCTCGTGTCTCCCGTGGACGCGTACGCCCGAGGGCTCCGAAAGATTATGGCGCCGTCTCCTCCCACGTCTGAGTTCGTGGGGATGACAAGCTACGGTCCCTCCTATTTCCTCGACATCATGGACGACGACGTCAGGAGTGACGGCTCCAGCATCGGCGACGTGGCACCCAGCCACCGTCCGTCCCAGGAGTGCACCATGCGGGACGCTCCGGAACAGCCGCCAAGGGCAACGGAGTCCTCACGGACTCATGCCTCTCCGGGCCCTCATACGGAGACCTCCGAGCTCACACGCGAGCATGAGGAGGAACTACGATGACAGTGGCCGCATCAGCCACCAACCGTGCCAGCGCGCTCGGCGCGCTACACTGCGCCCCGAGTGCGCGGACCGGCGAACGGCGCTCGGGGTCACGCCCGTCAGGTCCAGCACAACACCCCGGGTAGAGGGACCGATCCCCCACAGTTCACCCGGGCCAGTCAGAACATTGCCGCCGCGGTAATGCTACTGTGCGGCCTATCCGAGCCGAACGACCCTCGTGAACGGGCGATCCACCGAAACCTCCGGGCACTGGTGGAGACCGCCGCCGTTCAACAAGCGGAATGCTCCGTATCACGACTCCGACTCGCAACCTCGCTCCCCGTCTGAGGAACGGGGATGCAGCAGATGGGGCACTACACCCTGTCACAGCAACAACCGCTGAGCGCGACACATGAGGCCGCAGCGTCGCCTCATCTTGACCTGACGACCGCTCCATACCAACCACCTATCTACGCGCGGCTCGGACCGAACCGAGGGACATACAGCGGCGATCGGAGTCCCAGCACTGACGGCCCGGGACCACCGACCTTTGCCCACATCCCCTAGCAAGCGCCGTTCTTACCGCGCTCCAACGGAGGCCACGGTAAAGGTAAGGCCAAGCGCTAGGATCAAGACGAGGGTCCCTCCACGAAGAGGGGAAAAAAGAATAGAAAGGATCGCCGCCGACCGGCTAACTCCACGACGGTCGTCACGGCCGACCACCTGGGCATGCAGCCTCAGCAGGACCAATCGGGACACTTCCACGAACTCATGGAGAGCCCGTGCACCAACCACAACTATCTCGTCAACCATCTCTACAAGGACTGCCAGCTCCTCAGGCGCCTGCTGAGGTAGACTGGCAGGTCGAGGGATGAAAAGGGCAACAGAAGAAGGGGGCACGTCAGGCGAGGATCCAAACGACTGAAGGCTGAATTGATCCGATCGGACACATACCGACTGAAAGACAACGACGACGACGTTCTCTCCAAACGCTTGAAACAGCTATGTCGTTTTTCCTTAAGTTTTAGTCTTACCATTATTCACTAAACGTACGCTCCTGTAAGAGCACCCCGACCCGAACACTTTTTGGCTCGGGGCGCTCGGGGACTCCACTAGGGGGCTCTACTACCCCTCTGTTCTGTTTTTACTTTGAGTACTCTTTTACTCTCATATGGAAAAACTCCTTCCTACCCGAACAAAAGGGCAGTCCGTTCTCTAATTCACCTTATGTAGCTTTGCCTTAAAACTTTCCGACCGATCGCACCCCGCCTATTCCTACGGTTACGGCCAGCTGAGCCCGCACGCCCCTGGCTCACAAGGTTGCAGCCAACGGAACAAACGGGCAGGTACGAGAGGGAAGGAAGTAAGAAACAAAACTATGCTAAGGGAAAACTAAGGAACGAAAGGGAACAGGCTTCCCCGAACGGAGCAACTCCATCACAAAAACAAAAACCGATTGCAGTCATTAAAACACACCACGAATGTTTTACACGGGGGCTCCCCCACGAACTTAAAACTTTTTATGATTACTAACTACTTATGTTATGCAGGCTATTAAACCGACTCGGCGGCATCTGCTGGCGGCGCGGCCGATGAAGGCGTAGGCTGCTCACTCTCCGGCGGCATGACGTCCGGCCCAACCGAGGCCGAGGCGACATTTCCCCCTGAACCAGGCTTCGGGCTATCCGCAGGCTCGGAAGAATTCTCTCCACGCATGCTTCGGGCCATGTCTTGACGGCGAACATCCATCACTCACTCGGTGGAGACTTGCTCTGACACCGACCGCGCGTGCGGCAGCAAGCTCACCCCGATTGTTTGGATGTCCTCCGTGCTCAGACCCTCAGCATACCCACCATAGATAGCGTCGAAGTCCAGGCTCGGGTGGTGCGTTGCCATTGAGATCAACACCCCCGACGCTCCATAAAACAGCCCGCTCCAGACAAGGTCCTTGACCGCGTTCAGGACCTCCACCAGTTGGGCCGCAGGCGCGCTGGTACTTGGCACCGACCCGAAGATTTCCAAGACGACGAGCCGGGCAGCGTTGTGGATCTGGTCCAAATCCCCTTCGAGAGCACGTCGCTCTTCATGGGACTTGGCCAGCTCCTCGGCGTTTCAGCTAAAGCTCGCCTTGGACGCCTCCAGGTCTTGCTCCAGCGCCTTCACCTTCTCACCCAGCTCTGGAGGAAGGACGACAAACTCAGAAACAGGCTGAGGGAAAAATCAACACCACGAGAAAACAAAAATGTACGCACCGGTGCGAGAGGCCTCAAGGGTGGAGAAGTCCTCTGCCTGCCGAGCCACCTGCTCGCGTAGCCGTGCACTCGCATCCTCCATCCCCATCACCTGGCTCTGGAGCGCGAGCACCTCCTGATCCACCTTCGATCGGGCCCTCTACTCCGCCACCAGGGCCTTCTGTGCCCTCTCTAGGGCAGCCCGCTCCGGCTCAAGGGCCGCCAAGGCTTCTCGCAGCGCCACCTCAGTATTCGCCAGGGACGCCCGCACCCTCGCCTCAGCCTCCTCTGACAAACCCTCTCCGCCTCGAGCCCTTGCTCGGCAGCGGTCGCCCGCTCCGCCGCACGCTGTCCCTCCGCCCGTGCCTCGGCCGCCTCGGCCGTCCGGACCTGGGACTCACGGCAGGTGGACTCCACCCGACGCTCGAGCTCGGCCATCCGGGCATGTTCTGCCCGGAGGAAGTGGGACTTACGGGACGACACCTTCCTTATTTCCTGTGAAAAATAGGCATGCTAAAAACAACCGACAAAAGACTCAAAGGGTAAGGGAGAGTACCAGAAACTCACCTCCGCAGTGAGCTGCAGGTCGACCTCAACCAGCTGCCGAGCAAACTAGGCCTGCTTCCGGGCGCTCTCAAGCTTTGTAGATAGCTTGGTGAGCTCGGACATCGCGGCATGCCCTTGCCCCCCAAAAATGTCCCAGAGCTGGCGCTCCCGGGAATCCCAGAGGACGAACATCGCCTTCGATGGGTCCTCAAGAAAAGACCACTCTAGGTCGCCCTTCGATGGACCACCGGAGGGCCTAGCCTTCGACTAGACCACGACCAGCTCCCGCGGCGACACCACAAGCTCCCGCAGCGACACCGGCGGCTCCGCCGCGATATCCGCCTCATCATCGAACAGAATCTCCACCACCTCGTTTGCACGGGACGCCACCGGGTGCCCCGACTCCATTCTGGCCACACTCCCCTCCAGCGCCTTCGGCCCCGACGACAAGGGTAGGTCGTGCAGCCCTCCACCCATCGAGGCAGGGACCTCGTCCTCCCTCGTCTCTTCCGCCACGCCCAGGGAGGGCCGCAAGAGTTACCTCCGTCACAACCCCCGTCGTCGGCACCGAGATCGCGGCCAGCAACGCCACCGCCGCTGTCACATCACCAGCAACCGCCCCAAGGGGCGTCGCCCCCGGGAGCAAAGGCTTCATCGCTGCCACCCTGCTGCCCCCTTCACTCGCCGCCAGACACTACAGAGTGGGCCTCCAATCCTCCTGCACGGGGGTCGGGGCGATACTCAACCCTGGCATCCCCCGGCCGCTGACAAAAATTGCGGGTAAGCCACACTCCAAAAGAAAAAAGGGGAGAGACTCGACCAGCAAAAATCGGTGAGGTGACAAAAGGTAACATACCGGGTGGCTAGCAGCACGACCCGGAAGGCAGACTCTGACGACCATGGACCTACAGGGTGGGGAACACCCCCAGGCTACGACCCGACTGGCGCCTGCCCGGCCTGCGGATCGCTACGACCTCCGGCTCGGGACTCCCCGACTAGAGCAGCACGCGGGGCATCCTTCGACTACAAGTCGCGTACCGACCGGGCGCCATTCTACCGCCCAGACCACCCGAACTACTCGACTGCGGACGCGGCAGGCAAAGCCTCCTTCGGCTGCAAGTTCGGCATTGGCACCGGCTCCGTCGCCGCGTGAGGACCCATCCGCTCCTCAGACCGCTTGGCTCGCCCAGCCGCATCTGCCGTAGGCGGCGATGGGACCGGCGGCACCACCGAGGGGTGCGGTGACCGTGTCCACTTCAACGCTCGCTCGCCAATGGCGTCCGTGCTCGCCGCACGCTTCCGCGAAGCAGGAACCTCCACGTGCCGCGTGGCTTCCTGCTCCTCACCAACGGACGTCGCCGCGGGGTCACAACGACCTCCCGACCCTCCTCCTCATCGGAGAAGACCATCGAGGTCCGTAGGATCGTCTAACGCGAGTTCTGACTCGACGTCGCTCCTACGTTCCCCGTCCTTCATGCGCTGGGTGACCTCCTTCTTCTTCTCTTCCTTCCGCTGGACCTCCTGGGTCCTCTTCTTCTTCCGAGCGTCGGCCGCCTCCTTCTGGGCGGCCTGCCGAGCTCAGCCCTCTGGACCCTTAGGAAGGTGCGGTCGGGACTTGTACCCCCCGAGCCCCTACGGAATGATAGAACCAAAATCAGAGAAAAGGGATGGGAGCAGTGAAAGAGCACGAACAAAGAACATACCAGCGTGGGCACGATCAAGGCATTGGACGGTATGGGCTTTCCCTCAACCGTCTCCCTGGGCCTCAGCTGTAGCACTCGGTCGATGCGGCTCCAGATCTCGTTGCCCGGTAGATCCTCCGGCGACGCATGGTTCGGGTCCGACCGACTGCCGTACGTCCACATCGGGTGCGTCCTTTCCGCCAGCGGCGCGACCCGATGACGGTAAAGGGTGTGGAACACCCGCACCCCATCGAGGCCGCCCCTTATGAGCTTCCGCAGCTCCTCCTCGATGACCCCCACCTTGTGCTTCTCCGTATGGGCACAGCCCCATGACCAGCTCTTCTGCTTTACCGGCCTCCCGTCGGTAAACACTGGAAACGGCGCCCCCACCTGATTCCGGATGTAAAACCACTCCCCATGCCATCCCTGGTTGGAGTCGCATGGGGTGTATGCGGGATACGAGCCTCCTCCCGCACGCGGCGTCCTCTACAGGGCGAAGCCCCCGACCGGCGTGATCTTGGTCGAGCTCCAGTCCGCCATAGCCCTCCCGGAGAAGAAAAGCCGGAAGAGGTCCGCGTGCGGCTCCATCCCAAGGAAGGCCTCGCAGACGGTGACGAAACCAGCGATGTGCAGCACCCCCGTTGGGTTGAGGTGCTGCAGCTCCAGGCGCCACTCGTTAAGGAGCCCACGCAGGAACCAGTGCGTGGGACACCCTAGTCCACGCTCATGGAAAGTGAGGAAGGAGACCACCTCGTTGGGACGAGGTTGCGGGAACTCCTCCTTACCAGGGACCCTCCAGTGCGCCACCTCCCGCGGCGGTAGAAACCCCTTCTCGGCGAAAGACTCCAGCACCGAATTCCTCACGGTGGACGACCGCTAGTCCGACATTTCCGCCTCGGATTGCAAAAGGATTAGTGAGTTCTCTTCTTCTCCCTCTCTCTCTCTCCTCCCTCCTTTCCTAGAAACCTTCGCAGCTCTCAAAGACGCTCTCGACGAGGAGGAAAAAGAACGGCGGCGGTGGCAGACGATGAACAGGCAAAAGAACGGAGCGAACAGCCTCTCTCTTCTCCTACTTAAAGGAAGGGGAGCAGCGGTTAGGAAAGGGCGTGCCGATCGGGAAGGCGAAACGGCATGGCGAAAATCTCTCTTTTCCATTAAATGCAGACAAGACGTGCCCTAAACTGACAGGACATGCCCAGCGCAGTGAAGCGGCTCCTGATCAGGTGAGACGTGGCCTGGCCGTGGCCCACCACTACCGCACGATCTACCACTACGACATGACGGGCGCAAGAACCGAAGCGCCACCGCACACGGGCGGCTTCCCGCCTTCCCAGGCCAGACCTAGGGAGACCAAAAACGAAATCTCCACCGGGAGACCAACCGACCCCCCGAGCCGATCGAGTCGCTCCGGGGAAACGCCAAGGGACAGGTAGGAAGCGAAGGGACGCCCCACACGGGCCATGCCGACTCCGTCCCGAGCGACGAGCATGGGTCCCGGTCGGACGTCTCCGACTGAAGCTCTCTGAGCCCTGTCACTCCAGTCACCGAGGTAAATACTATCAAAAATCCCCCTCTATTTCTTTAAAAACATTCATACATCCATACGTGCATTCATTCCATACGCCTGAACCCCTCGGACGGTTAGGGCATGAACCGCCCGGGGGTTCGGGAACTAAAGCATCGCACGTGCAGCGAAATGCATCAGAACGCTCCATGTTGCGTCACGAAGCGGGGTTGCCTCATTCGATATGGGCAACCAACAGAGCCAGGAGAGAAAACCGTAGATGAGCACCGTGCGGCCCTCGCCTGGTCCGGCAGACTGGGTCATCTCAACCTTCTCGTTCGATCCTGAACCTCTCGCCAGGCCCACAGAATCTCCATCGAAGGGGAGGCCGTTAGGCCACCCGGGTCGGTCTTTAGAATGACCTAGGCATCTATTGGGTTGCAGGTAAAGGACTTGTGGAATGTCACAAGAGGGCTGTGCCGACCCCGTCACGAACGACGGACCCGGATTCCACTCGATCACACCCGTTAGCGAACTCACCGAGCTAGTCTTCGAGCCCAAGCGATCGGGACAGGCGACGAAACTCAGCCCCTCCGATCGTGAGGAACCAGGGATAGGGTAACGCACAATACTCACATCGACCCCCATGAAGGCCCGATAGGGCTCGGGGGCTCAAGATAAACGCCAAAGGACGGCGACCTCGAACTCGCCAGATTCACGACTCTGACTCGCCCGATCCCATGGCGTGCACCGACGCTAGGGTCCACAAGCATCGCCTCGTCTGATCTTTAACCAACTAACTATGCTTCGGCTTCAGACGACTTCACTGCGCTCCAAAAAAATCTTGGGACCGCGACCCCAAATTTGCGTCGATAGGATCTTTGACATCCGGCTATGGCTCCTGGGACCGCGACTCCTAAACTCACGTAACGGCTTCAGACGGCTTCACTATGCTCCAACAAGACCTGGGACCGCGACTCCTAAACTCACGTAACGGCTTCACTCAGGGTCCATGAAGCTTCGGCTCATCCGATTCCTAAACTAACTAAACTACCTCCCGTGATCCATGGCACGCACCGATGCCTGGGTCCGTTCATGGCCCTACCACGCTCGATCCCATGGCGCGCATCGACGCCTAAGATCAGTAAGATCTGACACGACCGAGCCATCACCGTCCGTGGCATGCACCGACGCCAGCGGTTTCTCCGAACTAAACCTTCTCACCTGATCAATGGCACGCACCGACGCCGAGATCAGAAAGATTTGCCTCAAACCCTGCACCTAAAAAACACCTTGGCTACGCAATGACACCTTGATTAAACAAAACATCTCAAAACTAAACATACACACACGCCCGCTAAGATAACACCCCCCAGCCGGTTCTACCCGAACTGCCCGGGGGCTCAGGGGCTACACCTGTGGGTGTGCTCGCGCGCACCCGCCGACACAATGCAGAAAACCCCCTAGCCAGTTCTGCCCGAACTGCCCGGGGGCTCGGGGGCTACACCCACGGGTGCGCTCGTGCGCACCCGGCAGCAAGACAAAAATCCCCCGGACGATTCAGCTCAAATCACCCGGGGGCTCCTATCGGGTTCATCAACCCGGGGTCCCTCGGGGACCGGCTTCGAGGCTCGGGCTCGGCCCAGGAGAACAGCCTGTAGCTCATGGGCCGGCCCAAAAGGTCTAAAAAAACAACGGGCCGGGGGGACAGACCGGTCGCCGACAGGAAGATCGAACGCCCGCTCGACAACTTCTTCGGCCCACCTCTCCGACCGGAGCGCTCGCCTCGAGCGCCGGCCGCCTCCGGGCGGACTCCCCGATCGGAAGGCCTGGCCTAAAACGCTGCTTCCTACTCCGACCCCACGTCTCCGACCGGGGGCTCGTAGGAAGCTACTTACTGCTCTTCTCCGACTGGCACGGCCAGTACCGACTGGAGCCATCCGACCGGGAATTCCCACTCGGAAGGGACCAGGGGCGAACGGAGAAAGCAGCGCACAAAGTCAAAACACGGTACCGGGACCATACCATGTATGCCTGTGGAACAGTGCTCCACAACCGACGTGACACAAGCAGTATGGGAGGTTCCAACATTTGTGTCTACAGTATTGTAGGCGCCGACATTTATGTCTACAGTATTGTAGGCGCCGTTGGATCTCCCATACGGCAAAAGGCCCCCCCACATGCCTCTGGGCATCGATGGTGGGCACCAGGATTCGCCATACCTGGTACACGTAGTGGGGCTCCTCATATACTAACAACATTTCGCATGTACCGACGTCTAGCCTTCCTGAAGAAGCCAACGCAACCCCCATGTGCACCTGACATTCTACAGCGACATCAACAGTGTTATGCATACCAACCATCATCATTACCCTCACTCGGCGTGGGCAACAAGACTTAGAAACATCCGTACTCTCTCCCTCTCACCTATAAAGCCATCCCCTTTATCTATAAAAGGGGATGCGCTCCCTCCAACAAAGGGATCAATTTTCCAGAGGTCCACTTCTTCAAGCTCAGGCTCACTAGATCGATAGCTGAGAAACCCCTCAAGCACACGCTTGAACACCTAGCTCATAGCAGAGTTCCGGTCGCCCTCGGTCCTTCCGGTCGGACCCGACCGGGCCTCTCGTACACCCCTCCTTTCTCCTTCTCGTTTGTAACCCCACTACAGACTTCGAGCACCTGGGCTCAGGAATAAAGTCACCAACAGACCCACACTGGACGTAGGGCACATTGCCCGAACTAGTCTAAATCCTGTGTCATTGAGTGCAAGGCCACCTCCGATTACAATGTACAGCAAAACTACAAATATTCACTAGTTGGTCACTTTCTGTACCGACACATACGCTAATGATGGATTAAGTAGGCTTAATAAATTTGCCTCGTGGATTACTATGGACCTGTGTAATTTGTTTTATTATTACTATCCCAACACTCCCATGCGACAAACCTAAACTTTAGCCTCTGGATTTAAACAAGCATATAACGAACATTTCCTGGCATTACTCCTACTATACATATGGATGAAAATGGGACAGGAAATTCCTGTACCGACCGACACTGTATACCGCTGTCGGATACCACAAGAAGCGGTACCCTAAGCAAGAACCGAAAATATTGGTTAAGCCTTGCCAAAATCAAAGCCAAAGGACAACCACGAGGTCTCGGCAGATTCTCCGACTCGTCCAAGGCTTGCGCCGAGGCCTCAGACCGCCGAGGCCCTCTCGCCGAGGCCCCCTCGCCGAGGCCCCGCCCCGCAATACCGGGATACCAAATCTCCGATTCGCCCGAGGCTAGGCTCGGCAACAACCTCGTCACCTCCGTCCCGACCGACTCCCCTGACAAAACGTCACGTCCAGTTAATGCGCCCCACTACTCCCGCAACGTCAGCCGCACGTTGGCACAGTATAGGCAGAATGACCGACGGGACAGGGGACCGGGCACAGCAAGGGTTACCTACCACTGTGCTCATCACTGTGCCCCCTGCTGATACCCGTACTGCCCTGTGCTTCCTAACTCCTGCGCCAAGGACAAAGTGGCGTGGAGGGTCAAGTCCGGGTCCCAGTAGTCTCAGAATCAGCATAGAAGACCAACCGCTCGTCCTCCGCCTCGTCCGAGACCCGCTGGCAGGGCCTCGGATGTACTATTCCTTCTCCGCCTCGGCCAAGGCCGGGCACCAAGCTCCGCTCCACCACTCCCTGAAGAGCCAGTTTTGGCGGAGCAAAGTTCGGCGACGGCACCATCCTCATAGCCCTTTGGGTTGAGAAATGCCGCCACCTCTTATGCTTACGCTTACGTCGCCGCTCACAAGGATCCCCCAGAACGCCACCACCGCTTCACTTTCGACCTGGGCACCCACGCCGACTTCTCGGAGGAGAACGAGGCATGGCCCGGAGTGGATTTCTCTAGACTCCACGACCCCGGGGCTATGCGCCGTTTCCTGGCCGCAAGCGACTACTGCTTAGACTACTCCGACTCCGACAACGAGGGCACCTACGACCCCACTCACGAGTGTTTCCATGTCAGGCTCAGGATGCCGAGGGTGGGCGAGGAAGACGAGGGGGCCGGTAGCCGTTCCCCGCTTTGCCCAAGTACAGGCGCCGCCACACCTCCGCGCATTGTCCTACCGACAGCACGGAACAAGAACCCTGCTCTTGCGTGACCTCAACATCCAGACCTAGAATAGCTCCACGAGCTCCAGGCCAAGGTCGAACAGGACCGACTCCTTCTACAGCAGCTTCGACACTCTCTCGAATAGGAGCAGCGAGGTCGCAGCGAAGGCGGAGGAGCCCAACGAAGGGCCCGCGATGTACATCATCGCATCCACGACGATGACGAAGGGAGCGAGCAACCCCTAGTGTTCAATCGCGCCAGCTAGAACGTCGCGGTCGTGGCAATGCTGGTCCGTGCGATGCCCGAGCCTTCTGCCACGGAGGGGCGGTGGGTCCACTGCGAGCTCCGAGAGCTCCTAGAGACCGTCGCGGTTCAGCAGGCCGAGAGTTCTGCCTCCCGACGACACGGGGGCGTCTCGAACCTGCCCGCGGCACCACCTTGGCAAGACAGGGAAGCCTCGGCTCGTCCCGAGCCCGCTCGAGCACCGATAGCCCACAGGGCCCTCGTGCTTCTGGACCACCTCAACAACCGACATGAGGTGCAGGGAAACCATGAGGTGGTCAGCAGGCAACAACACCACGACAGTGAGGGGCCCGCTCGGGGCTACCACCCACACCGAGGCAGCCGCTATGACAGCGGGGAGGACCACAGTCCTTCCCCTGAACCACCAGGCCCTCGGGTCTTCAGTAGGGCCATCCACACTGCTCTTTTCCCCACCTAATTTCGGCAACCAGCCAATCTCGCGAAGTACAACGGCGAGACCAACCCCGAACTCTGGCTTGCCGATTACCGCCTGGCCTGCCAGCTAGGTGGCGTGGATGATGACCTGCTCATCATCCGCAACCTCCCCTTGCTCTTGTCAGACTCGGTGCGAGCCTGGCTCGAGCACCTCCCCCCCCTCACAAATCCACGACTGGCGCGACTTAGTTGGGATCTTCGTCGGGAACTTTCAGGGCACATACGTGCACCCTGGGAACTCCTGGGATCTTAAGAGCTGCCGCCAGAAGCTGGACGAGTCTCTCCAAGACTTCATCCGATGCTTCTCCAAGCAGTGCACCGAGTTGCCCAGCGTCGGCGATTCGGAGATCGTCTAGGCTTTCCTCTCCGGCACCACCTGTCGAGACTTGGTTCGAGAGTTAGGTCGGAACGTGCCGCGCTCCTCGACATCGCTACCAACTTCGCCTCGGGTGAGGAGGCTGTCGGAGCCATCTTCCCCGACAGCAACACCAAGGGTAAGCATAGGGACGAGGCCCCCGAGGCCTCAGCCTCCCACCTCCCCAAGAGAAAGAAAAAGGGGCGCCTGGGGAAGCAGGAGGTCCTAGAGGCCGATCTGGTCGCGCCACAGAACGCAAGAATCCCCGAGGCCCCAAAGGCCCTAGGCCTTTCGACAACATGCTTAAGAAACCCTGCCCTTACCACCAAGGCCCGGTCAAGCACGCCCTCAAGGATTGCTCCATGGTGCGGCGTTACTACGCCAGGCTTGGGCTCCCCGACGACGCCGCCAAGCAGAAGGGGCCATCGACTGGGACGACGATAAGGATGATGGGTTCCCCGAGGTACGCAATGCCTTCATGATCTTCGGAGGACCCTCGGCGTGCCTTACGGCGCGGCAACGCAAGAGGGAACGCCGAGAGGTCTTCTCAATCAAGGTGGCCACCCCCCAGTACCTCGACTGGTCTTTGGAGGTGATCACCTTCGATCGGGATGACCACCCTGACCATGTTCCGAACCCCGGACAGTACCCACTGGTCGTCGACCTGATCATCGGCAACACCCGACTCTCCAAGGTGTTGATGGACGGAGGCAGCGGCCTCAATATCCTATACGTCAATACCCTAGAGCTCTTGGAGATTGACCGGTCGAGGCTCCGAGGCGACGTCGCACCCTTCCACGACATCGTGGCAGGGAAGCACACATGACCCCTTGGGTGCATCGACCTTCCCGTCTGCTTCGGCACTCCCTCCAACTATCGCAAAGAAGTCGTTACCTTCGAAGTAGTCGGGTTCGGGGGAGCCTACCACGCCATCCTAGGGTGGCCATGCTACGCCAAGTTCATGGCAGTCCCCAACTATACCTATCTCAAGCTCAAGATGCTAGGCCCCAGCAGTATCATCACGATTGAGTCCACTTACGAGCATGCATACGACTATGACGTCGAGTGCATCGAGTACGCCGAGGCTCTTGTGGAGGCCGAGACCCTCATCGCCCACCTCGACCAACTCAGTGGCGAGACGCCTGACTCCAAGCGTCGTGTAGGGGCGTTCGAGCCCGCGGAGGCCATCAAGCTCGTCCCGGTCGACCACGCCTGCCCCGACGACCGGGCGCTGAGGATCAGCGCCACCCTCGACATCAAATAGGAAGCCGTGCTCGTCGACTTTCTCCGTGCGAATGCCGACATATTCGCATGGAGTCCCTCAGACATGCCGGACATACCGAAGGAGGTCGCCGAGCACGCCCTAGACATCCGAGCCGGATCTAGACCGGCGAGGCAACGCCTACGCCGCTTCGATGAGGAAAAGCGTAGAGCCATCGGTGAGAAGATACAGAAACTCTTAGCGGCCGGATTCATCAAAGAAGTGTCCCACCCAGAGTGGTTGGCCAACCCCGTGCTAGTCAAGAAGAAAAATGGGAAATGGAGGATGTGCATAGACTACACCGGTTTGAACAAAGCCTGTCCGAAGGTTCCCTTTCCATTACCCCGAATCGATCAAATCGTTGATTCCATTGCAGGGTGCGAGACCCTGTCTTTCCTTGATGCGTATTCTGGTTACCATCAAATCAAGATGAAAGAGTCAGACTAGCTCGCGACTTCTTTCATCACACCATTCGGCATGTACTGCTACGTGACTATGCCTTTCGGTCTCAGAAACGTAGGTGCCACGTATCAGCGGTGCATGACCTAGGTCTTTGGCGACAACATCGGGCGGACCGTCGAGGCCTACGTAGACGACATTGTGGTCAAGACCAGAAAAGCCGAGGATCTCATCGACGACTTGAGGATAACCTTCAAATGCCTTAGAGAGAAAGGCATCAAGCTCAACCCCGAGAAGTGTGTGTTCGGGGTCCCCCGAGGCATGCTCTTGGGGTTCATAGTCTCGGAACGCGGCATTGAGGCCAACCCAGAGAAGGTCTCGGCCATAGCTAGCATGGGACCAATCGGAGACCTCAAGGGAGTACAGAGGGTCATGGGATGTCTTGCGGCCCTGAGCCGCTTCATCTCGCGCCTCGGCGAAAAAGGTTTGCCTCTGTACCGACTCTTGAGAAAATCCGAGCGTTTTTCTTGGACCCCCGAGGCCGAAGAAGCCCTCGACAGACTCAAAACGCTGCTCACAAATCCTCTCGTCCTAGTACCCCCAGCCAGGGACGAGGCCCTCTTACTCTACAACGCCGCAATGACCCAAGTGGTCAGCGCTGCCGTAGTGGTAGAGAGGCACGAAGGGGGGCATGCTCTACCCACCAAACATCCTATTTATTTCATCAGCGAGGTACTCTCCGAGACCAAAACACGCTACCCCCATATCCGTGAAGCTAGTCTCGCCGTGGTCCCGGCCCGGCGCAAAATTACGCCACTACTTCGAGTCTCACCCAAAGGATCGTGGTATCATCTTTCCCCACAGAGATAGATCATAAACGGGAGGTCAGCGTGATAGCCAAGTGGGCCATCGAGCTTATGGGGGAAACCTTGACTTTTGCGCCTCGGAAAGCGATCAAGTCTCAGGTCTTGGCCGATTTCGTGGCTGAATGGACAGACACCCAACTACCACCTACTCAAATTCAGACGGAGTGTTGGACCCTGTACTTCGATGGGTCCCTGATGAAGACCGGGGCAGGCGCGGGTCTGCTCTTCATCTCGCCCCTCGGAGTACACATGCGCTACATGGTGTGGCTCCACTTCGCCGCCTCCAACAACGTGGCCGAGTACGAGGCCCTCATCAACGGCTTGCAAGTCGCCATTGAACTTGGGGCACGATGTCTCGACGCCCGAGGTGACTCGCAGCTCGTCGTGGATCAGGTGATGAAGGAGTCAAATTGCCTCGACCCCAAAATGGAGGCTTACTGCAAATTAGTACGTCGCCTAGAAGACAAGTTTGAGGGCCTCGAACTAAACCACGTCACACAGAAGTACAATGAGGCCGCCGACGAGGTGGCAAAGATGGCCTCGGCACGGGCCCCGGTCCCCCCGAACGTCTTCGCCAAAGACCTCCACAAACCTTCCATTGACTACACCTCGACGACAGAGGAGGGCCCACCTGTGGGACCCACGACAAAGATCGACGACCCCTCTGCTGCCAAGACCCCCTCAACCGAGCCCGAGGTCATGGAAGTCAACACCGAGCCTCCGCAGACTGATCAGGACGCGGATTGGCGAATCCCGTTCCTCGATTGGCTTGATCGGGGGGAGCTTCCTGGAGACAGGACCGAAGCACGATGGCTCACGCGCTGAGCCAAGACCTACGTCCTCTACAATGACGAATTGTACAGGCGAAGTCCCTCAGGTGTCCTCCAACGATGTATCACTGCCAAGACAGGCCCGAGCCCTGCTTTGGGACTTGCACGCAGGCGCTTGCGGGCACCATGCGGCGCCTTGGACGCTCGTGGGGAACGCTTTCCGCCAAGGGTTCTACTGGCCGACGGCGGTCGCCGATGACACCAAGCTGGTACGCTCCTGCGAAGGATGCCAGTACTACGCTCGGCAGACACATCTCCCGGCCCTGGCCCTGCAAACCATCCCTATCACGTGGCCGTTCGCCGTGTGGGGGCTCGACATGGTCGGGCCTCTGCAAAAGGCCCCCGGGGGCTACACCCATCTACTTGTATCAATCGACAAGTTCTCCAAATGGATCGAGGCTTGTCCGATCAATCGAATCAAATCCGAGCAGGCAGTGCTGTTCTTCACTGACATTATCCATAGATTTGGAGTCCCCAACACCATCATCACCGACAACGGGACACAGTTCACCGGCAAAAACTTCCTGACGTTTTGCGACGACCACCGCATCCGTGTGGCCTGGTCGGCCGTAGGACACCCAAGGACCAACGGCCAAGTAGAGCATGCCAACAGCATGATCCTACAAGGCCTCAAGCGAAGGATTCACAACCGGTTGAAAAAGTTTGGCAAGAAATGGCTCGTCGAACTCCCATCGGTCATCTGGAGCCTGAGGAACACCCCAAGCCGAGCCACGGAGTTCACGCCTTTCTTCCTGGTCTATGGGGCCGAGGCCATTCTCCCCACTGACTTGGAATATGGTTCACGGAGGCTACAAGCCTATAACGAACAAAGTAACTGCACCACCCGAGAGGACGCCCTCGATCAACTAGAGGAAGCCCGAGATGTCGCGCTACTAAACTCGGCCAAATACCAGCAGAGCCTACGGCGTTATCAGGCCCGACGCGTCCGAAGCCGAGACTTGAAGGTAGGCGACTTGGTGTTGAGGCTAGCACAGAGCAACAAGGGCCGCCACAAGCTGACCCCGCCATGGGAAGGGCCGTACATCATCGCCGAAGTACTGAAGCCCGGCACTACAAGCTGGCCAACGAGAAGGGCGAAGTCTTCACCAACGCCTGGAACATAGAACAGCTACGTCGCTTTTATCCCCAAATTTTCAAGCATCGTATATGTCATTTCTCGGAATACAATTAAAAAGTGTTCTTTAGTTGGTCTAATATTTCGAGAAACCCCCCGAGCCTATCATAGGTCTCGGTAATACAGTAACACGACAAGAGAGGCTCGGCTCTGCCTCGGCAGAACCAAGCCTCCCTCGGGGGCTAGATGGGGGACTCCCCCTAGGTCCCACGCACTATTCTTCAGTCGTTTTTCGCAAAAATTCCTACGCCAAGACTCTAGCATGCTCTGACAAATCGGTTGTAAAAACCCCTCGGACCAAGGTCCTGCTTCCTAAAGAGGCCAGAGAGTCACGAGATGGCCCACGCCCGGCCTACTCTGGCACTCCTCACTACCTCTCGCCCAAGGGATTTTTTAGGCCCCAAGGGGTGTTTTGCAAAGTGAAATCTGATCAGAGCAACAGAGGCGAGGCTTGGAAACATGAGAAAAACAACTAAGAAACACAAATACTTCAAAATAAAAGGCCTCGACGGCTACAAAGCGTTCGATACAAAAATAACTCCTACTCTATTTTTACATAGCCCCTAGGGCCCAGATCAAGGCTTAGGGCCTTGAGACTGGCAGATGGTAGGGAGGAACCACCTCCTCTTCAAGAGCGTCGCCCGATGCCGTGCAGTGGCCTTCCGCCTCCATCAACATCACCAGGACCACCACCGCGTCGCCCTCCTCGTCATCATCAGCAGACATACCCATCACTAATGGCCGGGAGGTTGACGCCAATGTAGTGAGAAGAGATGACGGCCAGCAGCAGCTTGACACTGTGGTGCAGCGCTCCCTCGGAGCCGCTTCACAGATCCGGGTTGCTCAGCAGCGATCAAACGGCTTCCTAGGAGCTGCTGGACCAACCCCTTCAACCTCCAAGGCCTCACAGGCAGAAAGGGTAGCACGTTTCAGCGCCTTGTGCTCCCCGATCTCATTATCGAGCACCGTCTGCACCGCGCTGGAAGCCTCGGCTGCCCGAGTAACCTCCGCCTCCGACTCTGCACCATGGGGAACAGAGTAAGGTTGAGTGAGGGAAAAAACAACCTAAATTAGGAGAGGAAGCCCACGGAACTCACCCTTGGCCTTTAGCTCCCAATGTCGGGTCTCGACCTGACAGGCCTCGGCTTTCTCCTTCCAGCGTAGGGCCTCGGCCCTGGAAGCCTCGGCCTCCTCCTTCAAGCGCCGGGCCTCGACTTGAGATGCCTCGGCCACCCTAGAAGCTTCACTCCCTAGCTCTGCGTCACACAAGGGAGTTAGGGAGCGAACATAAGGAAAAGAAAACAAAATGAGGGGACTAAGACTCACCCTCGACCGTCCCCCTCCAAACCACAGCCTCGGTTCGCGAGGCCTCAGCTGCAGCAAGGGCCTCATCCAAGGCACCTTTGTCACCAGTGCGCCCCTGCATTCCCCCCCTGCCCCCATGAGAGCTTGCGGCGGCCGAGGCCAAGCAGATCGATGGCTCAGCCTGAAGGCATCCCGATCGGCGACCCGCATGGGTAAGCTCCTCCTCCAACTCCTTGACCCGCCCCGCCAGAGGGGCGAGCTGCGTCTGGGCCGTGGCCGCCTCGACCTTCGCGTCAGCACAACGAAGGCGGAGGTCCTCTACCTCCGCGCTCCGCGCCGACAGGAGCTCGTTGGCACCGACGAGAAGGCCCTCCTGCCGCTGAAGCTAGTCCCAGACGCCCCTCTCCCATCGGAGAAAGACCGACTTCCCAAGGGACCGGGTCTCGAGCTCCTGGGGAAGCGAAACAGGGGTCATTGATTGTAACAAAAGCAGAAAAGGACAACGTCGCGCGAGAAAGGAAAACGCAAACCTGGGCGACTCCGGGCAGGTCGTCGGCCACCACGGACAGGGCCGTCCGTAGCGACCGCTCCGCCAGCTGACGGTATTGCTCGAAGGTGCCCCAGCGCCCGCCCTCGGCTGCGTCCTCGAGGGTGAACAGAGGCTCCCCCTCAGGGTCGTCCCGGCTCCGCCACAATACTCGCGGGTGATCCCACCCGCAAGGCTCGGGTCGCACCCGCATGAGGGCCAAGTTTCCCTCGTCCAAGATCGACACCGGCTATCCCACGGCATCGACATCCTCGGCGTCGACCACCTCCCGCGCCCGGGAAGTATCGTCGGAGGAGATCGGATAGACCTCGCCTCCCGGGCGCGCTCTCGCAACAACGGCGGCCCCTGAAGCAAGGGTGCCTCCAAGGCCTCTGCCGCCTTTATCTCCGCCTCCTGGACAGACGACCTCGCCGCCATCACGATAGCCTTGGTGGTCTCGGGGGCTCCGGCCCCCGCCATCGCGGCCTCGGAGGACGCAGAAACACCAACTGCAGCCACTGCGGTCTCGGCGGTCTTGGACGCCCTGGCCTCCGTCGCCTCAGCCCCGAAGACCCTGGGGGCCTCGGCAACCAAGGGCACGCTGGCCCCATCCAACTTGTGAGCCTCGCCCTCACAGGGTAGAGGCACTCCCTCCCTTGTCTGTGTAGGGGCTGCCTCGGCAGCCCCTCCTTGGGCGGCCGGCTCCTTCGGATCGACCCTCGCCGACGCCGCGTCGCGTTGGATAGCGGCCTGTGCCTCCACCACCCAGCGGGCAGAGGAGCCGGGGCTCGCCTTGAGCGCCTTAAGGGGCGCCAAGGGAAGCTCGTCCGCAGGCCGCTTCCGACTAAGGAAAAATAACCAACAGGGTTAGCGCGAGACCAAAAGGCGAATGGAAGGCACTATGACCCTACCAAAAATACTCTTACATTGAATGGGGCGGCAACCATTTTGCCACAGCAAACCTCGTCCGCAACGGCGGAGGCGGCGGCAGAGGCGTCGCCTCCGTATCCATCGGCGTCGGTCGGTCCTCAATGGACCCCGACGCCCCTTCGGTCCTCTGCGGGGGCGGTGGTGTCGCCTCCACCGCCACTTGTTCCACCACAGCCGCCAAGCCCACTGGGCTGACGGCGCGTTTGCCCAACGCCTGCGCCTCGAGCGTGTCAGCCTCGGCCCCGGAGCGGACAACCGCGGACCTCGGGTCCGCTTCTCCTCCTCCCCCCGGGAGTGCCGAGCTGCTTGGCATCGCCCCAGGCACCACCTCCACTATGTCAGGAAGATGGTCTAGGGGACCTCCCGCCACCTCGATCCCGTCATCCCCGTCCGAGGCCTCCATCGACAGCGACGTCGACGGGGATTCCTCCAACGGGAGACCATCCTTCCGTTGTTGACGGCGGCGCTTATCCAGCTCCTCGCGCGCGAGGATTTGCTTCGTGCGCTTCGCCGCCTTGGCGTCTTTCCGCTTTTTCTGCGCATCGGCGTGCGCACGGTTGATCGCCCACCACCTCGCATCCTCGAGAACGGGCGACGGAGATGAGCGTACGTCCCTTATCCCCTGCAGGAACGATGGACGCGCATAAGGAAACAAGGGGTAAAGGGAGACTGAGGAGGCTCGGAGGCTACAAGCGGCGCACAACTTACCAACGAAAGGAACCCCCGTGACGGCCGCATAGCGATAGGGGTCAAGTTGCCACCCCTCAGCTTCGCCTCTACCGTCTCCCCCACCAGACGAAGAATTTCCTTATCGAAAAGAGCGGAGGAGGACATCCGGGTGCCCTCAATGGGCTCACCCGGCTTCATCTCGAACACCCGCCGCCGCCGAGCCATTAGCGGCAGCACCCTCTGGCGGTGGAAGGCGGCCACGACTACAGCCGCGGTGAGACCATGGCCCCGTAGCCTTGCCAGCCCCTCCAGAAGCGGCTCCAGCTTGGGCTGGTCGTCCTTCGGGACGTCGTACTTCCATCTCTCCGGGCAACTCCCCACAATCCGCCCAGTGTAGGGGGGAAGTCCTCCGTCATTATTGCGAAGGTAGAACCAACTCGTGTACCACCGGCGATTGGATGACGCGAGCTGGGCCGGAATGTAGAGGTGCAGGCAGTCCTGGCGCACTTGGAGAGTGCAGCCACCGGCCCTCGTCGCCTTCCTCGTACCCGACATACCCGACGGCTTGGTAGTGTGCCCCACCCGGAATAGGTGGAGCCACAACTCCCAATGGGGAGCAACCCCCAAGTACCCCTCGTAGACGGCAACAAAGATAGCCGCCTGAGCGATGGAGTTGGGGTTGAAGTTGTGGAGCTCCACGCTGTAGTAATGCGGGAGCGCCCGCATGAACCGATCCACCGGGACGCCAAGGCCGTGCTCGTGAAAGGAGACAAAGCTTACGACGTAGCCGTCGTGGGGCCTTGGCTCTCGCTCGCCGTACGGAGCAATCCACTCCGGCCTGGTGGGATCTGTCACCGGGCGAAGGAGTCCGCCGTCGACAAGCGACTGAAGCATCTCCTCGGTGACATCCGACAGATCCCAGGGGTCCGCCTCGACAACAACGATGTCGCCGGCCATGGATGCGATGGAGGAATCAGGTGCGACGGTGAGTTTTTTCTCTCCCTCTATCACGCTCTTGTTTTTTCCTCGCTTTCTCCCTAGGCTCGCTCTTCTCCCCTCTTCTCTCCGGCACCCGCTGCTCTAGCGATGGCTCGACGGAGGCAGTGCTAATGCAGGCAAGGTAAGACGAGGAGGGGCGGGACTCTTCGGGTATTTATGCAGGGAGGAGGCGAAACAAACGGGCGACGAAATCGGGAAAGTTTCCCCCCGATCCGGCGCAGTTAACCACAAACCGATTTTGCCGGCCCACGCGCCCACGTCTCAATCATTAAATGCGAGAACAGGTACGTCCCATCCACCACGTCACGCTCGGCCACTACGGCAGCAGGCATCATTTCACCTCCCCAGGAAACCGCCACAAAAGGCGCGCCACCCGTTGCCGAGCCAATAGGGAAAATATTCCCCACGGCCTATTCCTTTCATATGAAGGAACCAGGCTCTGAGCCTATTACGGTCTAGGGGTTCGAAGGCTGGGCCCCAAGAGGTTTCGATAGCTGCCCTAGGATAACAGAGTCAGGGACGACCACGGGCGAGCCTATACGGGGCCGAGACCCAAGCAAGCGAAACGCTTGGGACGCCCAAAGTCGTGTCCGAGACCGACAGGAAGGTCTCTGAATGGGATCCCACCGTAGGGAGGCACCGAGCCACCGAGGCCCAGCGAACGGCCTCGGCACTCACTAGAGAAATCCTCTGGTACTCTTGGAGTGTGTCTCTGGACCACTAGCCGTCCCCTAGCGAACGGGGTTTGGACCTCCACTCGGACTACCCGATAACAGCTCACCGAAAGTGTCCACGCTCGTGCCCATCAAGGGTAGCGAGGCACATTCCACCCCTCCTTCCGAGCGAAAAGGAAGCATGAGGGTCATACAAAAAGTCAGGGGAGCCCCTGACGGCCTTCTCGCTCTATGCAAGGGCTAAGGGGCTCTTCCTGCAACCTTGCCGAGACCCGACGACCCCGGCTCGCACTCAAAGGGGCTCGGCAAAACAAACCCTCCTTCCAAGCGAAAAGGAAGCGTGAGGGTCATACAAAAAGACAGGGGAGCTCCTGATGGCCCTCTCGGCCTATGCAGAGGCTAGAGGGCTCTTCCTGCAGATACGCCGAGACCCCACGACCCGGGCTGGCGCTCAAAGGGGCCTCAGCAAACAAACCCTCACTCGCGAGGGGCATATAAAAAGCCAAGGGAACTCCCGATGGCCCTCTCGCTCCGCGCAGAGGCTAGGGGCTCTTCCTGCAACCTTGCCGAGACCAGCGGCTCCGGCTCGCACCAAGAGTGGGCTCGGCAAACAAACCCTCCGTCCGAACGAAAAGGATATGTGAGGGTCGGATGAAAAAGCTAGGGGATCCCTGACCGCCCTCTTGCTCCTGGCGGAGGCTCAGGGGATCCTCCTGCGCCTAAGACAAAGACAAATGGTCTAAGTCCACGCTAGAAGTTCCGTTACAAATACGATAAAGGGCACCAAGCCCGTTATGGTCCAGGGGTTCAAAGGCTGGGCCTCCAGAGGTTTCAACAGTCGCCCCAGGGCAACAGAGTCAGGGACGACCTTGGGGCGAGCCTACGAATGGCCGAGGCCCGAGTGAACGATCGCCCGATCGCTCGGGGCGCCCTAAGTCGTGACCAAGACCGACAAGGGAAGTCTCCGAATGGGATCCCACCGTAGGGAGGCACCGAGCCACTGAGGCCCAGCGAACGGCCTCGGCACCCACTAGAGAAACCCTCTGGTACTCTTGGAGTGTGTCTCCGGACCGCTAGCCGACCCTTAGCGAATGGGGTTCGGGCCTCCACTCGGACTACTCGATAACAACTCACCAGAAGTGCCCACGCTCGTGCCCATCGAGGGTAGCCTGGCACATTCCACCCCTCCTTCCGAGCGAAAAGGAAGCGTGAGGGTCGTACCCAAAGTCAGGGGGATCCCTGACGGACCTCTCGCTCCATGCAGAGGCTAGAGGGCTTTTTCTGCAGCCTCGCCGAGACCCCCGCAACCCGAACTTGCGCTTGTGGGCTCGGCAAATGCGATAAAAAAACTCTCGCTCAAACGCAAAAACAAAAAAGCCCTCGGAGGAGTAACTCCACCCTCCGTGGCCTCTCGAAGACTACACCGGCCCGGAGTGCGCACACACCCACCGGAACCACCAAGTACAAAACACAATCCCGACGGGAGCTGCTACGAGCCAAGTCTCATCAAAACCTCAGGAGAGTGCCCGCACTCCTCCCGAGGCTCGGGGGCTACTGTCGGATACCACAAGAAGGGGTACCCTATGCAAGAACCGAAAATATTGCTTAAGCCTTGCCAAAATCAAAGCCAAAGGACAACCACGAGGTCTCGGCAGATTCTCCGACTCGCCCAAGGCTTGCGCCGAGGCCTCAGACCGCCGAGGCCCTCTCACCGAGGCCCCCTCGCCGAGGCCCCACCCCGCAATACCAGGATACCAATTCTCCGATTCGCCCGAGGCTGGGCTCGGCAACAACCTCGTCACCTCCGTCCCGACCGACTTCCCTGACAAAACGTCACGTCCAGCTTAATCGCGCCCACTACTCCAAAGAACGCCACCGCACGCTGGCACATAAGATAGGCAGATGACCGACGGGACAGGGGACCGGCACACAGCGAGGGTTACCTACCACCGTGTTTCATCATCAGCGCCCTCTGCGATACCAGATCGCCCTATGCTACCTAACTCCTGCGCCAAGGACAAAGTGGCGTGGAGGGTCAAGTCCGGGTCCCAGTAGTCTCGGAATCAGCATAGAAGACCAACCGCTGTCTCTCCGCCTCGTCGAGACCCCACGGGGGCCTCGGACGTATTATTCCTTCTCCGCCTCGGTCGAGGCTGGCTCGTCCCTGCATCCTCGTCGCCTCCGCCTCGTCCCGAGACCCCGGTAGGGCCTCGACGATTATTCCTTCTCCGCCTCGGCGAGGCCGGGCTCAAATCTGCATCCTCGTCGCCTCCGCCTGCGTCGAGACCCCGGCGAGGCCTCGACGTACTATTCCTTCTCCGCCTCGGGCGAGCCGGGCTCGTCCCCATTTCTCGTCGCCTCCGCCTCATCCGAGACCCCGGCGAGGCTCCTCGGACGTATTATTCCTTCTCCGCTTCGGCCGAGACCGGGCTCGTCCCATCATCCTCGTCGCCTCCGCCTCAACCGTCCCTCGCGAGCCACATCCGTTTAAATGCGCCTGGTCGCACCTACTACGTCAGCCACGACCGGCGTGGTACAAAGAACAGGGGCGATGGGACAGCGGTCAAATCTCATTTTTACCATCCCCTACTGACGGTGCAGGGGTTACCGTGCCCTGTGGACACACGCACCGCACTTCTCCGCCTGAACCGGGTACGACGCTGACCACCGAGACCTCCGCATCATACACGGGTTACCTCCGAGGCCTCGACAAAACAGGCCTCGGCACGATCAGCTACAGCACCCGCCAGGCCTCGGCACTCCACCAAGTCAAGAATACACAAGGCACGACATGCCTCCTACAGTGGAAGCCGTACTGACTAGACGTCAACAAGGACTCCCATGACCTCAACGACCTCGGGCTCGGCCAGCACGGCGCGCCAGTCATGTACCAATCGCCATCCCCAACACCATGCTGCTACAGGACTGAACTACAGTAGGCTTCACGTATAGCTCACTCATGTACTCCTGGCTCCCTCCTTGCGGTTATAAAAGGAAGTGGTCAGGGATAGCTCGGGGAGGGCGAAAGAGGAGAAATAGGAAGAACACCTGGTAGCTCACACACAGACACATCCCGGCCGCCTAAGAGCAACGTCTCAAGTAGCCCACACGACACCTCGTCGAGATCTAGGACTAGCTCCCTCTCTCCCTGTGCTTGTAACCCCTTACTACTAGCACTTCGGTGCAAGGAATACAAGATCGATCTCTCAGACTGGACGTAGGGCATCGATTGCCTGAACCAGTATAAACCTTGTGTCTCTTTGCATCACCATCCGGGATTAGGGGCACGCAGTTCAAATTCACTAGTTGGTAGAGGACCCCCGATCCGAAACACCGACAACTGTATTAACCGATTGCATACCGTTTTTGCAGGAAAAATAGGAAACGGAAAACCGACACCGTATTTTAGGTAGGAACAGGAACGGAATCAGTTAAGGAATTTTTCCGACCGTATTCACGGTTTCTATATTCGGGCAGAAAAATTCTCGATGGTATTCCCGTATTTTGTACACCTGCGGTTACATCCTGCTGTTTGTTGCTGTACTATGTTGTATGCAGGCAGCTCCACTCGTGAGAGAAGGCAGAGTTGAGCAATTCATGGACCCGAGGATTGGCACGCAGTACCCACCTGGCCGAGCTCTCAAGGTCTTCTACCCTACTACCCTCTACCTATTCACTTTGTTCTCGCACAGCCACAGCAGTATGAATTATGACGGGTTGCATCCATGATGCCTGATCGGATCGATACTAACTGCTGCCAATGGTTTCTGCATGCCCTGCAGCTGGCGAGGATAGCGATGTGCTGCTTGCAAGAGAACACAAACTCCCGGACATCCATGGGCGGCGTTGCCCAAACGATCAGCTGCCACATCGTTTCATCGGAGACCAGCATGGCCATGTAGGCTAGGCTAGCGCCGGAGAGGCTTTGACGGCGGTGAGGGGCGACAGTAGTGCCGGGCGACAAGATGCTGGCGACGCTGGGAGTTAGACTCTCGGAGTTACCGCTTTTCCACCGTGATCGACGTGTCCTCGTTCGAAATATTCCGTTGCTGATATATCGTAATATCGGTTTTGTTTTTCCGTCCGACCTTTCTGTTTCTATTCTCGTTTTCGTTTCTGACAAAAAAAAAATAATACAGGAGCAAAAATGGTTAAGATATTTTCTGGATCGGTTCCCACCGTTTTCATCCCTAACTATACAGTGCCTTGGTCAGCACTCAGATGGTCGTCGTGTGGCGGCCGGTGTGCAGTGGGTGCAGATCGAGGACTGTTGCCCAGCGCTGCAGCCTGCAGGCTTCAAGTGGACAACAGTGACAAGTCTCTAGTCGCCGCACAGCGTTACGGGCCGGGCGCGCGGGCATCAATTCTACACATGCGTTTGCAAGCGCGGGACTGTGCGCTGCTACACGGAGCTGGAACGCTGCCGATGGTGATGTACATGTACGCGCGCACAGTACGTGGAGCGCGCCTTTGGCGTTGGCCATTCGTGTCCGCGGCTGCATCGCGAGTCTATGAGACATGGGCCCTGTTCGCTTGTCTTGAAAATGGTTGGTTCGGCTTCTTTTTTTAACTGAAACAGTATTTTTCTCTCACAACAATTCAGCCGGAACAGTGTTTTTCAGTCAGTTTCAGCCAAATTTCAGACCAGCAAACGGACCCATGGTTGCGTTGCGCTCGTCGCCAGCAGTGTATAGGTTCAAGAGCTACACTGCGGCTAGGCCGCAACGAATTGAATGAGGTAGTATATCATGCATACCTGTAGGCGTAGGACGATAGGAACAAGCTAGCCAGCTAGGCACGAGCAATTTGCTAAAGGGATTGCTGATGCCAGCTAGGCACGGCTTTGGCGTTGGCCAGCGGCACGCACGTTGCGAGAATTCTACTGGCCGCCATCTATCTGTTCTTAACCATGCGGCATGCCAAATTTTTTACTTTTAAGTCATTCTTTTAAAAATTTCTCCTCAATAGACTTCCGAACGATAGATTTTAGAATCTAGATCCTTAACTTAGTGACATTCATGCTGACGTCGAACTAACACGTCTCGACATCAGCGTCCCTGGCGCCGAGCTCCTAGACTAGGGTGAACATGGAAGGTTATATAGCATGAAGCTCGACGCCAGTCACCCTGGCGCCGTAGATCTTGGCGCCGAGCCTTTATTTTAACCCCGCACCAACATTCCTACCCTAGCGTTCTTTCTCTTCTTTCTCCTTCCTCTCGGGTTTTTTCTCTCCCCACTTCACCCTACCTCACGAATCGACATATTGGACCTTGAAAACTTTGATTTAATCCGTAGATCTTCGAGAGCAAGGTATCATCGTTCCCCTCCTAGTTTTTTTTCGCATCGATTCAGTATATATTAGTCGGATTTTTAAACATAAAAATCGTCATTACTTAGGGTTTCATTCTATCCCTCAATATATGTATTATACAACCGTAGGATGATGCCAAGATGTGAAAAAGCTAGCATACCTAGGCGCATGTAGTTATGTTATGGGTTCATTGTTGTGCATCAAATGGGAAACCCTAGGTTTATGGTTTAATGTTAATTGCTTTCGGTTCCTAAAACGAAATTTGTTGTATTGTAGTTATGTTTCGCATTGACATTTATTTGTGATATTTTGAGTTTTGTTTGTTAAATTACATCCGTTTTGTTAGATGCAAGAAATATTTCGGCAGGAGTTTTGGTGAAAACGGGATCGTCCTCGAGAATTATATCCCGACGCGTATAGCAAAGATGCCCCCGTCTCTCCTGACCTCCCTGTCCCTAACTGTGACTGTGGTTTTTCGGCCCATGTTTTTCAATCGAAACATCCGGACACATCGGCGTGATGCTTCTACACATGCAGTCGTTTTAATGTAAAAAATTGTGTCACTATCTTTTTTTTCTTTATTTGTGTAAGTATGCTACTAATATTTTATTGGAATCTCGTTGTGTAGGACCATGAGAGGTGCTTTTTCTTTCAGTGGATCGACGGTGCAGATAAGTTTGATCCTAGGTACCTTCTTTTCGATGATTGGTTTAGAGGGAGACATCCACGTGAGCACTTCAACCGGTGGGTTCCACCCCCCTAACCCTTCGTCGTTGACGACTAAGGAGAAGCACCTAGCCGCAGTTAGACGACTCGTGGAACCTCCTCTGTGCGATTGTGGAGATCGAGCTGTGAAGAACCCTAAGAATGCGTTGGAGTTTGTGTGTCCAAACAAACATGAAGTAAGTGCAAAGTGTATGTGTTGAAGTGTTAAGCTTTATATGTTCATGTACTAATGTCTACTTATTTAGGTGTTTTTAATGGCGAAGTATCGTTTCAAGGAGTGGTTGTATGGTCCTAAGAACCAATGGCCGGAAGAACCACGAAAGGTTAAGGAAAAGAAGAAAGAAAGGGTAATTTACAAAGCACCTCCTGTCATGTGCGAATGTGGTGTTAAATTCAACTATGGCCTAGTCCCTTTGGAGCTTGGAATATGCCATTATTGCGGCCATATGGTTGAGTATGATGAGATTGGTTATTTTTGTGGTAAACATGAAATCGTATTTTGTTTCTTTTGCTAAGATATATATGATATAATTTTTCGTTTGAACAGAGCACTAAAAAATGCAGGTAGGAATGTTATGATGGTCGAGCTAAGTTCTTGGATGAACTGAAGAAGAGGCAAGTAATTGCACGAAAGAGGGGATATGGACCTGACTACGTCAACCTATTCGTTAAACATCACAAAGAAAAGATGCGTGAGTTTGCTAGACAACGTGGTATTTATAACCCGATTGATGTTGGGCTTAACAAATGGGGATTAGAGAGACAGATGATGTTAGAGGAGGAGAGGGCAAGGAATGAGGCAAGGGAGGAGACAAGAGTACAGATGTAGGTCTTGAACGAGCATGTTGTTGCATTATGTGCCAGTGAGTGCTTGAAAGTATTTTTTTCGTTGCCTGATTTTAAATGAAATATAATCGCGTTGTTAACTGATTGCATTTTATACATGAAGGGATTGGTTGCAGCGAGAAACATGCCGCAGAGGTGGCTCATGCAAGGTATGAGGAGAAGAGTTAGATGAGCATAGATCGTGAGTTGGTCGCACTGTTCAATCACCGATTGTGTTATTTGATGAGGAAGACGAGATTGAGGACGACACTGGCAGACTGAGTGAGCTTATTGCTCTATTAGAGGCGGGCTTGCAGGCACAAGAGGCTGAGGACGATACTAGCAGACTGAGCGAGCTCATCGCTCTAGTAGAGGTGGGGTTGCAGGCCGAGAAGGCTGAGGAAGACACTGGCAGACTGAGTGAGCTCATCGGTCTAGCAGAGGCGGGCTTACAGGTGGAGGAGGATGACGACGCGTTCTTCACTCAGGCCACAGCGGCCGCAGATGAAGTGGAGGCCACTTACTACAGGCGACAGGCAGGTCAGAGCAACGCAGGTGAGCCTAGCCGAAGCAACAGGGTTGTAGTAGAGGACTGGTACTCGGATGATGAGTTGCTTACTTAGTATGTTTTAGACTGAAGATTTAGAAATGCATTTGCCCCTATGTCTATTGTCGACACGTACTTCTAGTATTATTATATTATTTAATGTGGCATAGTATTGAACTTTTTATTATGTGGTTGTTTTTATTATTTATGGTCTTAATATTCCGCTTAATGTTACGGACGTATTGAAATGTGAACACGTGCTGCAAAAAAACCTAACGATGTACGGCATTATATAATTCAACACACTAAACACATGAAATGGCATGTGAGAACATGTACCGAACCTAGGTACAGAGTTTCCTTCGACTAAACCTAAAATGCCTTAAGTAATTAAACCAAACAACAAACACATAGATGTGACATGTGAATAAGATAAAGTCATCCTAGTAGTGTGGCCACATAGCAAATTGTGTTGCACCTTCTCCATAGTAGCCTCCTGTTGTTGTTGGTGGTGGTGGCGGGGGTGACGGGGGAGGCCCCTTGTTCTCATGGTTAGGACAAGTGCAATATGAATCATTGCAGAGTGCCTCCTGTGAATCGGCACCATTGTTGTTGTCGTCCTGTCCGTCGTCCTTATAACCGCTGCTAACTTCCCTTTCTAGATCGAAGATACGGTCCTGCAGGTAGTAGATGTACTTCGCATGCAGATAAATAGGTCGAGGATCGACCCACCTAGTGAACCCACAGTTTTTTTCAGCCAAGGAAGACTATAATAAGTATGTCATGTAAGTTATATAGAAGAGGAACATATTAAAGAAACAAATCGTAATAGCAATTACCCATGCTCGCGGATATTTGAAGAAACGACGACCTCCATCTATTCCCTCGGTGAACATCTGCACTAGGCAGTCATCACCATACATGCATTTTGGCCACTCTTCTTTTCTTTCATCGTATCCTCTCAGTGGTGCCTCTTCGGTGAAATCACTTTTTCTCTCAACTGGGAACCTCTCATAAAGAGCTTTCTCAAAGAAATCGGGACCAAGAGGACCCTCCCACCTAATGGTAGTTCTCTTTCCCTTTCCTCTCTCTCTCTGGACAACCCTCCAGACATTGGTACTGCAACGAAACAAAATGCTGAGGAGTGTTCTTCTTCCTTGTTGTGTGTGTGAATGAGAGGGAGTGAGTGGTTATTTATAGGTTGACATGAGGAATGGAGGCCTCTTCATCTCAGCCCTTGGATCAAACAGTCATAAGATGGATGGTGGAGATAGAGTGGAGTTGTGCTTCCTTGCATGTCAGTACTATGTCAGTGAAATGATAAATTGCTGCAGTCCTTGTATCTGAAAAGTCTATTTTTATTGTCTGAAAAGCCTAGATTCGTTCACTGTTGCTTGGTAACCCTAGATTCATCTATAAAGCGTATGTACGATACGTTTGGATTATACACGTTCTAATAAATTTATATTTAATCTGTGTACTATATTTGTGCCTTTTTAGCAGTGTAGTATGATTAATGATTCACGAAAAAAATTCACAAGAGTTTCCCTTGTTTTAGGAGCATCCGCAGTTACAAACAAAGACATCATTATATATTCCAAACATTTAATCATCCAAGGAGCAAAATGCAACCACAACGAATATCAAAACCAACATAATATATCCTGCACAGTCCAAATAGTTCACAATGTCCATACAGTTCCAAATAGTTACAGAAAAGTAAATACAAAATCCATAATAGTGCATACTAACAACTACCACATCCCTCACTGCCTCCTACTCTTGCCCTTACCCTTGTGACCGAGAGCGCTCGTACCTAGAGTGTAAGGGTCACACGGACGGCGTCGCCTAGTGCTTGGAGGCGGTGTAGGATGAGTCGAGGGAACGTCATGGAGCTAAGAAGGGCCAAGCTTCTCGTGCCTCTTGTCCACGTCGTCGTCGTCGTCGTCTTCCTCGTCCTCGTCCCCGTCCCCTATAGCTGCTTGGCTAGAGGAACCCAAGCCGACTTGGAGGCTGACCTTGGAACCACTCACGATGAGCCAGAACCTCAGGACGACCAACTGAAAGACGAGCCCACATCCACAGCTGTAACAGGTACACGCATCTACCAAGTGACGCGTTGGACAAAGACCGACGACACCCCTCGCACAGCTGCCGGTATAGAAAACACAAGACTGTAGAGCCCTAGCTATAGTGACCTACCTGGTCCCAGTCACTGAGGCAGTGGACCCACATCCAGGACGCACTGTCACTCGTGGCGTCGAGGAAGAGAACGTAGGCAAACAGGTGTAGGATCCACGCCCTGCAGTAGTAGCCAACTATCTCCTCATCTGCCTCCTCTCCCACGCCTTGTTCTTCTGGGTATCTGATCCATAACCATCCTGTGCCTCGTCCTCTGCATTGATCCACGCTTGTTCCAACGGTAAGCTGGATCCCCAATGTACTTTGGCCCATCATATGGAGGCCGCTCTCCAGGGTCCCAGAAAGGCACGAAGCGGGGGCTCCATGTGTGCACAAGCGTGTCAACACTGAAATCATGAGGTATCCTTCTCTCGATATTATAGTTGCAATGCCTAGCTGCTGCCACCAAATGAGAATATAGAAAGTGGTACTGCCTTGGTTTACCACAAGTGCATTTGAAATCTTGGAGGACAACCACATGGATCCTCGACTCTCGGACCTCGCCGTCGGACGTTGTACCGCCCCTGTGTTCGACTTGATAAGTCCTTATGGCGTGGTCAAAGCATGTAACCTCATGTGTGCCAGCCATTTCTTTTGCCTTCTCTAGGTGTGCCTTTGGTTTCGGAGCCCATATCTCTCCATCACTCCGCAACTGCAATGCATGGGCATGTCTATCGTTGAACCAGGTAACAAGCTTATAGAAGGTGAATTGAACGATTACATTCATGGGCATATCACGTATCCCCAATAGCAACTTATTGAATGACTCTGCCATGTTGCTGCACTGAAACTCGTACCTACATCCACCGGCATCGTGAGCTCTCGTGCATTTCTCCAAATCCCTCATCAAACCTATGAGCCATTCTCTACCTTCTGCATTTAATGCGGTTCTGACCTGCTCCAACTTTTCCTAAAAGTACTTGTCCTCAAGCTGTCGAGCAGCCTCCTAGAACAGATCAAAGTTACCCTTCACACCATCCTTTCGGAGTAGATTCTCGGCAAGGTGCCGAGTACACCAACGATGGTGCAAAGGTGCATACCCCTCTATTTGTTCTCGCACGACATTAAGTATGCCCTAGTGCCTATCAGATATGACGCCAACCTCCCTGCCAGGCCCAACCACGTGTATCCAGACTAGCCTCGAGAACCATCCCCAACTATCATTGTTCTCCTTCTCAACTAAAGCAAATGCCAAAGGAACCAACTTGTTGTTCGCATCACAAGATATGGCTATAAGAAGTGTGCCATGGTATTTACCAATCAAGAACGTACCATCAATGGAGAAGATGGGACGACAGTGCCTAAAGGCCTCGACACACTGAAGGAAGCACCAGAAAGCACGGAAGAATATCTGCCTCCCATCCTTCCATGCATTTGGTTTTGGGATGTACTTATAATGCATGCCTGGATTCACCGCTTTGATTGCATTGAAAAGAACTGGCGGCTGCTCATACCCATCCTCCCAATCCCCATATATCATCTTCCACGCTCGCTGCTTAGCCCTCCATGCTTTACCATAAGTTATCACATAACCTCCATACAACGCCTCAACGGTCCTGATAATTGTCCTCACCTTCATGTTGGGTTCTCCCTGCAAAATTCCCATCAACCGCTTGGCAATGAGGGTGGATGTCAACTGCCGATGCCTCAGTGTCCGCTCATGGTCAGCACAATTGTGTGGCCCGACAACTTTTGTGATCTTCCATTTTCTGGTGACCTGTTGCTTCCTTGCACAAACCCTCCATGGGCAGCGTTCCTTATCACACACAATCGTAACGGTGTCTCCATATATGAATGCAATACATTGTAAGGTCTCTTTCAGATCCACCGCAAAAGCTCGCAACCACCTCTTCAATGCGGGGAAGGTCATTGAACACCCTCTCATTCTCAATTACCATGTTAGGACCAGCATCAGGAGCTTCTAGGAGCTTATCATCACGTCCTTCTGCAAATGCCTGATCGGAATGAGCAAGATCGCTGAACTCGTGAACTCTAGAATCACGGCGGTCGGGAAAGATACGCCTCGACATCTCAACATCACTCTGTTAGCTCTCCAACAGGCGATCATCATCGAATTAAGAGCTCTAGCCATCTCATATGGCTCAAATCATGCATAATTTGAACACTATTGGAGCCACGGAATCCATCTCCAAAGTGCACTTGCGCAGCAACAGGGGGCACATCCACATTCTCAGGAATGTCTCCTGCAACATAAGTAGAGAAATGAGGAAAGAATGAAAGAAATAGATGTAAGCTACCAAAAACCATGCGGGTAAGACACTTACTCGGATGATTATGTGTCAAAGGGATCTCATGAGGAGGATTTGCCACGAAAACATGAGTCTGACAATAGCATTGGGGGCAGATTGAGCATCGGGAACCGTAGGTGCAATCTCCACATGCATATAAGGTTCCAAAACGGGAGGGTCGATGTGTGCCTGCTGATCCATTGGTGGGGAAACCCATGAGGGATGGGATCAACTAACACCCGACGCACAACCACATCCAAACATTGCAGCTGACTCTTCATAGCCGATCTCACATAGTTCTCCCATTGATCCGCACAACCAATTGAGATCATTCGCCTGAGGATGTTGGGAGAAGAACCTAGGTGCAGTACACCATCAACTGCAATGCCATCATCTCCAAGACAATGCAGCTTCTCCCGAGCCGTTGCAACCATCTCACTAAATGAAGGCCTATCATTGAATAGCGCAGACACGTTTTGCATGTCAACAAACTCAACATATCTATAACGATCGCTTTCAACGGTGCCTCCATGATATATGGTCACTAGGTTGTCCATCTAGTTCAAACACGTAACGAAACACGTGTCCTTTAATCAAAATTAGACGATAGATAATACATAACAAGTACTTTCTAACTACAAACTAAGTAAATAAGATAATAACTACGTATATTTACACACAATGTACTCACTAAATAGCTAGATCATATTTAGTTAACTAAATATGTAACTACATATCTAAGTAGATATCTAACTATATCTATGTACCTATGTATCTATGTTTCTATCTATCTACATATATATCTCACTAGATCACTAACTAAATCAACTACCTGAGTCATCACATTAACTAGTAAATAACAAATGCCAACTAAGTAGGTACATTGCAAATTTATAATTTTTACCTTTGCAACGACTGATCCGTGGACGTCGACGGAGTCGCAGCGGACGACGGGCGTGGGTCAGGCCGACGATCCGGGTCGACGATGGCACGACCGACCGTTACAGGTGGCGGGGCTGGCGGTGGCGCGGCCGACGACAGTAGTGGCGCACGTCGGACGCGGGAGGCACGGTGGCCGCGGCCGAGGCCGGTGGTGGAGGGCGGCAAGGTGGGGCGAGGCCAAGGCGAGGAGAGGGTGCGGCGCGGGCGCAGGAACCGGCTAGGGGACTGGGGCGCGGGCGCAGGGGCGCTGGTCGCGGCGCGGCGGTGGCGGGGCGGCGCGGGCGGCGCGGCCACGGGGCGCAGCGCTCCTGCACGGCCTCGGGGCGCGGGGCGGCCGCGGTGGCGCTCGGCGGGCGTGGGGGCGGGCGGCCGGTGGAGGCGCGTGCGCGGGCGGTGGCGGCGAAGCTTGACTCTGCTCTGCTAGGGCGAGAGAGGGAGAGGAAGAGAGGAGCGGGACCCATAGATAATAAAGGCTCGGCGCCAGGGATGCTGGCGTCGAGACGTGTTAGCTCGGCGTCAGCATCGATGGCGCCGAGCTAAGGGTCCATATTCTAAAATATTTCCTCCAGACCATCCCCCATGCCTGAATTTTTTACTTTTTAGCCCTTTTTTGAAAGTTTTACACAAATACGTCCCTGGAGAAAAGATTTTAAAATCTGGACCCTTAACTAGGGGCCATCGATGCTGGCGTCGAGTTAACACGTCTCGACGCCAGCGTCCCTGCCGCCGAGATCTCAAAATCGACGCAGATATGACACTGATTTGGCAGGTAGCTCGACGTCATAGCTCGGCGCCGTAGACGCTGACGCCGAGCTATGGTCACTTGCTCATCACGCGCACTGCACGTTGCCTTTGGCAGCTCCCACGTTATGCGGCCGTGCCCGTGCGTGCATGAATGAGTTGCGAGGTTCGAGCAGGGGGACGTCGACGCGGCAGTAAGTAGTTGGCCAGTTTCTTTCATCACCTAAAGAAAATTTCACCTATTTGTGTCAGGGCTTCCAACATGATTTAATACCTCTCCTTCTGGTCTAATTATGAACTTGATTGGTTTCTGCAGTGGGTCGTCTATTTACACCAAAAATTGCAGAATTTTATGAAAACTACTACACCTCAAAAGGGGTCACCTTTGTTAAAGGAACTGTGCTTACATCCTTTGAAAAAGATACAACGGGGAAGGTGAGGTTTCATAATTCCATATCATGAAACTGGAACTGATTTGAGATATATAGTTCGCATTTTTACATTTATTACCAAGTAATAAACTATAGCCGTATAACCAAGAGGTCCTGGTCCAGAAACCTCTTTTTCAGCAGTTCCTTTCCAGTGGTTGCTAGAGGTTCCTGCTAGTGCATATGGATAACTATTCTTTTTGTTGTTTTGGGAACCATATGGATAACTTTTCAAGTCATACAATTTCATCCACCTAAAAGTTATTATAATAAAACAGAGGAAGAATTTACTATTTTCATTGATTTCTAGCAATAAACTAGGTTCTGCTTTTTCAAGAGATTTTCTCAAAATTTGTTATTAATTTGGTCTTAATCTCGTCTCTTGGAGTTCAGATAGAGTTCTGAAGATAAGGATTAACCGCACAGCAGTGAGCAGTGTTTGCTACACTGACTGGTCTGGTATGCACAGGGAGTAGCAGTGTAACACCCACAGTGACAGCTACAGGAGGATCAGGATCGGAGCGAGTTGCGTGCACTCCTGTGCCACCGAGACACCGCCGGGATTTCTCTTCCACTCGTCTCACGATCACGACGGCCCCACGTCGCCGTCGGGGCTGCTTTTGTCCGGGTGAGTGAGTGTGCGCAGCGCTCACCCGCACGCCACGTCGCTGTCTGCGCTGCACTGCACTGCGCTGCGCTCCTACGTCGCTGTAGTCACTGTCAGGTTTTAGTACACGTCACTACTGGCCAGTCAGTTTTCTAGTGCGGCAACGTGGGAGCTGCCAAAGACAACGTGCAGTGCGCGTGATCAGCGAGTGGCCAGAGCTCGACGCCAGCGTCTACGGCGAACTACCTATCAAATTAGTACTATATCAGTGTCGAGCCTAAGATCTCAACGTCAGAGACGCTGGCACTGAGACATGTTAGCTCGGCGCTAGCATGGATAGCGTCGAGCTAAAGATCTAGATTCTGAAATCTTTCCTTCAGAAATGTATTTGTGAAAAACTTTCAAAAAAATAGCTAAAAAGTAAAAAATTCAGGCCCCATGCCCTGTGTAAGAGGGCTTGGCGCTAGGACTGTTGACGTCGAGATCGGCGCCAAGATCCACGGCGTCGAGCTGGCTGCATGTTAGTGTCCATGGCGTCAGCGTGGCCCCGAGCTCGGCGCCAGCAACGATGGCGCCGAGCAGTGTAAGCTTGGCGTCAGTGTGGGCCGAGCTAAGAGTCAAAATTTTGAAATCATACCTTCACGAGCATATTTGTGAATTTTTTTAAAAAAAGAGCTAAAAAATAAAAAAAAATTTGGAGAGGAAGACGGTTCCGGTTCTTGTTCGATCCTCTCCCCGATGGCTGCTCTGGTCTTTATTCTGTCGCTCCTGTCCCGGCCCAGCTTGGGAGCCCATCCAGCGGCCCAGCTCCTGACAGCATGCCGCCTGGGGGCCCATGGTGGACGACCGGCCAGACGCCGGCCGGCCAGTGTTGGGCATGGGGTGCTGACAGCTCGTCGCCTTCTCTCGCCGCTGCCTCCCAGTCGCTCCTCACCTCCTGCTGCTCCTCTAGTCCTCTTGTCCCTTCCCCTCCCTGTTGCGTACCACACTAGCTGGAATGAAGTAGCGTCAACCCTGCTTACCCTAGCGTCCCACGGCCCATTCAGCGGATGAAGCCACTACTCAAGGTGAGGTGGAGCCCAGGAAGCAGGACCACGAAAATCTCTGGGGGAAAAAAAAAGGCTGAGCAGTACGTACAGTATAAGGAGCACCGGCGGTGGGTAGGTGCTTCCAGCGACAATATTGTGCTGAGCTACATCGGCGGGGAGACCTGCATCGTCTCCTCCCCATTCGCCAGGTTTTCTTCGCTGTCCAAGTCGTTACGCTCTGGCCAGGCAAGTGTTCTCCATCGATGTGCAACAAGGTTAAGGTACACCATCATCAACTTCCTCCAATTCTGTTTCCCGGAATGATTTAAAAATGTGTAGAACGGTAGAAAGCCACAATGCCAAATTTGTTGATCTAATATCAGTTTCTAAAAAAATGGAACTTGATTTCATTTTATGATATTCCGACTGATCGAGCTTAACCTTTAATAACTAATACATACTAACATACATGATTATTGCACAACATTATAAACCGAGTCTCTTGTCCTGTTAATTTCTTTGAAACAGGACATATATACTGCAGAAAGAAGAAATGGATTAAGTTTACAACAGAAAGACTATATTCAATTGACATAGTATGATAAAGTAAAAAAAAGCTTACGTTACCTTTTCTTTAACAAATCATGTAGCTAATGTTTATTTTACTTTTGCAAAATGCATAGTTTCCTCATCAAACAGTTTGAGGGCTTAGTTGAATTGGAGTGTACATCTAAAGCTAAAAATAATGATGTTTGCATCAGCCTGAAAGAAAAATCTCGCAAATAGTGAAAACAAAATGGACAACTTGGAGATTACGAGTTGATCACTGAAAACATGCAAGATATCTTTCCAGCACAACCGACTAGAATATTAAGATTTTTTTTTATAACATTACATATAACTCATGCTGTCACCAGTATGGGTATTAGAGATCAATGACGACTTTAGTGCAAAATGCTCGTTTCCTGCTTATCTTGACCCAATCTATTACAATTCATCTCTTCAGTACTTGGTAGCGCAATCCAATGAGAGATCATAACATGTCCATCGGTCAATAATACCAATGCTTTGATAGCCCATGTCCTGTTATATTCTCATGGGAACAAAATTTGACGTTAGCACTTAGCAGCCCATTTGCAAACCAACCAAGTACCCATGGGCTGGTTTTCTCCAGCAAGGTCATGGCAAAGTATCTTATGTTCTTATGTGAAACAAGTTAGTTAACAACTTTAATTATTTCTTTCATCAACATCGGCGACAATAACAGTGTGTATAGGTAGTAAACCAAAGGTAGGAAAACCTATTGGTAGTATATTCAAGCAAAAGGCCTACAAAGGCGTGGCAACGCCGCGCCAGGTTTTCTCGTAAAGTCTTAATTTTGTATGAAATTTTGACTGAACGTTGACTCAATGGTTTAGGTGTGCATTTGTTGTGAAGTCAAGATACAAGGATTTGTTTCCCAAGGTTTGGCTCCTTTCAAGGACCTATGTTTCTGTTGAGGAAGCTCCCAGCGATCTAAGGGTCAAGCATAAACTAGTTTTCTTTCAAATACTTCTATCCATCCACTATTTTCATCTCTTTCATTGTAGTGGTGAGATTGGAGCCTTCACAAACTTTTTTACGACTTAACAAAAGCATGGGAGCTCGTTGCATGACGCAAGCCGTCTAGGATGTCCCACCTTCAAGAGTAACAAATGTTTCATGAGCAATTGACGAATCTGCAAGTGCTCAAGGATTTGGATTGCTCACTTGTACACACAATCACCCAAACTTTCAACACAACTCAAATCTTACAAACCCCACAAAGAAGTGTTGGTGAGAGCTCACAAGGCTTTTGGTTCAGTTTGGGGGGCATGGGGAGGTAGCATCAACCCCTCCAAATGAGGACGGGGAGGGGTTATATATACTCCACTGATTATAAGAACTACCTGAAAAATTAGTTAAAGTCTAGAACTTTCACACTTGAACATAAACTAGTATTTGGAACTCGAAAACTAGCCGTTGGACTAGAAATATGCGGAACCTCCACAGCTGAAGAAACAACCCAGGTCACCTCACAAAAACACCACAACTTTAAGCTTTGAACTCTGATTACGCTAATCTTAGACTCTACAAAAAAAAATTATAGAGGGCTAACCATTCCAACTGAAAACAAGCTCAAATACCAACAAGTGAAAGTGTTGTGGCATGTCTTTCTCTCATATTAAGGGTGTGTTTGGTTGAGCTGTGGCTTTTTGCAAAAAGTAAATAGTGGGGCACATGGAAAAAAGCTCTTTGTGGAGTTGTGGGTCAATGTGAAAGTGAAAGCCGTTTGGTGAAACAACCGTGGCTTTTTAAAACACTTACGAGCGGACCCACATGTCATTCACAGTCCACCCCATCAACTCTCTTCCTCTCTCACCGACACGTGGACCCCACTCGTCATTATCTTCTTCTTCTTCCAAAGCCTTTGGTCGTGGGTCTAGACCAAGGAGGTGCTCTCCTCCATGGAGCCGAGGTCGAAGCCCATGAACCATGAGGCCGAGCTCCTCGCCCTCACGCATTCCTCCACCCCATCTCCACCCTCGACCCCTCCTCCTTCCTCCTCTCACCGGAGCAGCACACCGCACCGAGGCAGGCAGCGCCACTGACCCCAGTGGCCGCGCCTCACCCTTCCCCTCTCCCTTCCCCAACCACCAGAACGGGATGCCCGCGCCCTCCCCTTGCTCCTCCTACCTTCCCCTTGGTCCCTAGTAGCCCGAGGCCCCAGACCGGGGAGCTCCCGAGCTCGCCCGGCCTCTACCCATGGCGGGCCGGCGCGAGGAAAAGATGACCTCCGGCGGCTCGATAGGAGAAGGGAGGAGGGGCACCGCAGAGAGGGGGCGTCGCCGCCGGAGGAGGAGGGGCGCCGCCGTCGGAGGAGGAGGAGGGGCGCCGCCGGAGGAGGAGGAGGAACGGTGCCGGGCAGGGGAGAGCGGCAGGTGAGGGAGACAGAAAAAAAGAAAAGAAGCGAACCGGTACAACATAACCCGTGGTAGTGGGTAATTTCTTCCAACTTGTGAAAGCCAAAGCTCAAGAAAGCACCTCCTCCCCTGCTGTGAAAAATGAACTGCACAAAAGCAGCTTTCTCTGGAAGCCAAGGAGTATGGGTACCCCCTTTGGTTTGGCTTCTGGCTTTTTTTGGAAGCCACAGCACCTAGAAAGCCAAACCAAACGGACCCTAACACTTGGTGTTCAGTTAGTTTGAGCACTTGAGACTTGTTGATCAATTGAAGTTGCATCCCTCTTAATAATATGGCATACCTACACTCAAGATTAAAAGGAAATGTCTATTTTAAACACTTGAGTTTTCAATGTATTCATATGCCGTCTCTTTTGAATATATCTTCATAAGGATTTGCAACCACTCTTGTCTCAATCCTTTGAGCAAATCCACCTTGAGCTTATGACATCAACTATTCTAACTCATAAAAGATCAATTTATTTCAAGTCACTTCAACTTATGATCCAACAATATTTGATACTTCACATTGCATAACTCCTCATGGCATGATTAGTTCATTGGTCTTAACAAAAGCACTTGCTTCTTCATCCTAGTCTTTGTTCCTTGTTTCCAAGCCGCCGCTTGCCCTTCACCTTCACTTACTTCCTTGAGGCTAAATCCTTACTTAACCCTTCAAACTATATTTGCCATCCTCAAGTCAAGCTTTGCTTTGTATCAAAAATAGGCACTCAATGAAATCTATATCTATATATCTTATATTTTCAATCCCCACTAGCATTCTATTTCGCCATGCAAGTTGTCCACATCAGCACCCACTAGCACACATGCAGTTATATGTCTTCATTCAAGCTAATTACATTAGCAAACTACATCATTCACTAATATATGCTATATACTTAGATATACAATCACAGAGCGGGAGCTCTCTCTTGACTGGGAGTGCGTTCTTTATACTTAGATATACAATATGTCTAGATATATATAAAAACAATATATTAAAAAGGTCAAAACATCATATAATTTGGCATGGAGGAATGTCTCTTTGGGGAATAAAACTGCAAAAGGGGCTGTTGGACATATAGTTAGAGATAGGCCTGACTTAGAGATGTACTTGTATAGCACATCTATAGGCGGCCGTTGGACTATATCTCTAAGAGTCCCTCATGGTCATAACAGATGTACACCTCGCAAGATGCAGAACCGGGTAAGCCACGAAAGGGGGTCCACGGCCTCCTACTTGAGGTGTGAACCTTCCTAATCGGTGGTATGTTACACTCTCTAGAGTTCGGACTGAGATTCGAGTTGCCATGGATATAGAGATTCAAGAGCAAGTTCCTGAGGTAGAGATTTGAACCCCCTGCTAGTTCTTGTAATTTTCTTAAGCAAATGGCAGGACCTCTGTCTTTCGAATTAAGAAGCAAGGGAGAAAAGCTGTTAGTTCTTCTATATCTGCCGACAATTTGGTCTCCAGGCTTACAATCCATCGTTCTTTGTTTCACTTTTGCTTAGTGATAAACTTGTTTCTGTTTCCATTTGGCCTTACAAACTATTTTTGAAGATGAAGGTGCACATATTTAAGTTCTAATTCTAGGCCCAGTCATCTAGTATTTGTACATAGCATACTAATAAAAGGAATTTGGTATTTGTTATTGCAGAATTCAATGGAACATATAAGCGAAAGGATGACTGGCACCGAGCGAACAAAAGACCATACCGACAGTTGGAGAGCATGCAGTTACATCTTAGGTGATCACAAATTATGAAATCTCAAACATCTCTAAAACAAGAGATTGCTCAAAACGCTGAGGCTTTGCAGCTTCAATTCGCTTGTTCCAGCTTTCTATTCAGACCTCTGATACGTTCTCCCAGGAACAACATCCTTTTGTGTTCTCCTACAATTTGCAGTGAACCTATGATTTGAGGAGCTGGCATACTATGGAATCCAGTTCAACTTGGTGGCATTTCTCAAGACGGTGCTGCACGAAAGCAATGTTGTGGCGGCAAGAAACTATACGAATTGGCAGGGGACGTGCTGCATCGCCCCGCTAGCTGGAGCTATAATAGCAGATTCTTGTCTGGGCAGATACCTGACTACAGTAGCTTTCTTCACAGTCTATCTGCTTGTAAGCACACAAGCCGCACCCATTGGTAGACCTACCAAACACACCTAACCAGTTCGTTTTCGTGTTGACAGGGGATGGCTGCAATGTCTTTTCAGCGTCGTTCCTGAAGGTGCATGGTCCATCTCAGTCCGCTGTGTTCTTCCTTGGCCTCTACTACATGATGGCCATAGGAGCTGGTGGCATCAAGCCCTGCGTTTCATCACTCGGCGCAGATCAATTCGATGACAGCAGCCCAGCTGAGAGGCTAAAAAAGAATTCCTTCTTTAATTGGTTCTTCTTCGCCATCAACATTGGCAGCTTTATCGCAGGCACCGGTGTTGTGTGGGTGCAACATCATTACGGGTGGGCGGTTGGCCTCTGGCTCCCAACGTTGTTCATCGCGTTGGCCATTGCAAGCTTCTTGATGGGCTCCAATAAGTACAGGGTCCAAAAGCCTTTGGGGAGTCCAATTGTAAGAGTTTTTCAAGTCATAGTTGCAGCTATTCGCAAATGGAATGTAGGCTTGCCGCAAGGTGATTCTCTTCTCCACGAGCTACCTCAGAAGACGCCAGTGGCAGACGGCCATAATGGCATAATCTGCAGCACACACCAGTTCTTAGGTACAGTAGTTGCCTCGATACAGTGTACACTCCTTCCATAGGCCCCATGTTTCTCTGACCTGGAAGGCAATTTCTTTGCGTAGATTTCTTGATAAGGCTGCAGTGGTCGTCTCATCAACTGAAGAGTTGTCTGGCTCTGATCTATGGAGGCTCTGCACAGTGACGCAAGTAGAAGAGCTGAAGGTGATCATCGGGATGCTGCCCATCTGGGCCAACGGGATCGTGTTCTTCGCCGTCATGGCACAGTTCTCCTCGACATTCCTGGAGCAAGGAAGGACAATGAACAAGCACATCGGTGCGTTCGGCATCCCGCCGGCGTCGTTCAACGCCGTCAGCGTCCTCATCTGGGTCCCTGTCTACGACCGGGTCGTCGTCCCGACAGCCAGACGCCTCACCGGCAATGCTCGGGGGATCTCGGAGCTGCAGCGCTTTGGCACCGGACTGCTCCTGTCGATCGCGGTGATGGTGACCGCAGCGCTGGTCGAGACGCGGCGCCTGGCGAGCGCGCACGGAGAGGGCCAGGCGTCGATGAGCATCCTTTGGCAGGTGCCGCAGTACTTCCTGGTGGCCGCCAGCGTCGTGTTCGCATGCGTTGGGCAGGCGGAGTTCTTCTACAACGAGGCTCCGGCGTCGATGCGGAGCCTGTGCTCGGCGCTGAGCCTGCTGACCGTGGCGCTCGGGAGCTACCTGAGCTCGCTCGTGGTGACCACGGTGGTGTGTGTCACGACGAGGGGCGGCAAGACCGGGTGGATACCGATGATGACCTTAACAAAGGCCACCTAGATCGCTTCTTCTGGCTCCTCGCGGCACTCGGCTCGCTCAACCTGGCGGTTTTCGTGTGCTGCGCAAGGCGGTACAAGCGCAAGAACGTTTAGATTCAAACCGGCAAGGAAGATCGTTGGTTTATATGTTTCGTTAGATTCATGTATGATTCCAAGCGACGTGATAAAATATTTCAATCATGTATTCCCTCTATTTCAGATCGTAAGCCGTTTTATGCATGTAAATTTATACTATGTCTAGATATATAATAAAAACTATGTATTTAGAAAAGAAAAAACAACTTATAATTTGAAACGGCGAGGGCGAGGTGGGATCCGGCAAGCAAACCAGCTTCGTCAGATCCATTGGCGAGGCGACACTGGGATCCAGCTTCGTCAGATCGTCCACAATCCCAGCGGGTCTTGTCCACAACCTTCAATCTGCTGCCGACGAGGAAGAAGGTGTGTAGCAACACAGGGAGTTCAAGCAGCAGAGTAAGAGCGAAGGCGCGAATCGACAGCGGCTTCCGCAAGGCCACCACCTCCATTTGTTCCCCCGAGCACTGCGAGGATCGCATGCCTCGTCTCCCACTGCGAGGCGTGTGTGAGAGAGATGGAGGACAGAACACATCTTTTCTCCGTCACTTTTAGCTCTTGATAGTTCGTTTTCTTCGACTAGTGAAATAATGGTTAGTTTGATATGGTCCATCTAGATTCTATCCGGCTAAAACTTAAGCGGCTAACTGTTAGCGGAGGGGATCCAAGCAGGCTCTATAGCTAAATCATATATAATATAGAGCAAAATGCATCCAGGTCCTCAAACTTTTGGGGTCTTTCCACCTGGGTCCTTGAACTAAAAAACGACTATCTGAGTCCCTAAACTACTGCCTCGGTGCATCAATGGCCCAAAACCAGCTACGCCAACATCAGCATCTGACCGTGGCTGTGCCACTTTGGCAGTTGGACGCTGTGGTCATGCCAACTTTTCAAAAAAAAACTGTCCCATTTCTCTTTCTCGCTTCCAAGTCCGTGCTGGGGTGGGATGCCACGAGAGCTTTTTGGAAATAAACCATTATGGGAAGTGGGCTTCGGTGATATGCCATTCCGCAATGGGGCTTCGCCAGCTTGCCATTATAGAACGCGATCCACCCGCTAGAATGCCATCCAATGCCTTTAGGATCCTTTTATTCCTCTTCTGCCCTTGCCCCTTATCTTTTTCTTTGACCAAGCGGCGGCCGAGATTTGAACGGAGGCACGCATAAAAAGCGAATTGGCGTGGGCGTGCTCATTCTTCTCCGATGCCAAGCGAAGAAAAGGTCGCACCAGCGGCGATCCTCCCACCCACGGTGAGCCCCATGGCCAACTCCCCACGCCCGCCTCCTCCTCACGGCACGCCCACTCGCTCCCCACGCCCGCTGCGGCGTCGCTGCGTATGCCCACTTGCCGCCCGTGGCGGCCCCAGGCTTCATTGGGCGACAGCAACGCCTCCACGCCGACCATGGTGCACAACAATGCAGCGACGTCCTCCGCGAATCCGAAGGATTTCAAACAATGAACTACCTCTTTTAATTGCAAGGACTGTAAGTGCCGGGTTTCTCAAGGTCTTTACAAATGAAGACGGAGAAGAACTACGACCGCTAGTTCTATGTTTGTCCAACTCGAACGGTGAGAACAGTTAGCTACAAATTTTCGTGTGATGTATTTTGTGTGATTTTTTACTTAATTGGTTTCTGTTTATTTGGCGACAGAGGGATGGTGCTGGTTGTCCATTTTGGGAGTGGAAAGAAGGATATGAGCAATACTTGGTTGACACTAAATTGGTGCCTCCAGATTATCAACCTGTTTTCGAGTCTACTAAGTTGACGCAGCAAGTCCCAATTATTGAAAACAAGCTGAACTATGGAGAATCAAACCAGGAAGAACAAGTTAAGCAGCTTAGGGAGATTGTAGTGCTGCTGAAATGTTTGCTTCTTGTTTGTAGACTTGTGTTGGTTAGCTTTGTGTATGCAATTGTCAAGAGTGGGTGAATCTTTTGTACTTGTTATCAAAATGTATCAGTTATGCCAATGACTCAATGAAAATGACATGTTATGTTCTCAATTGACAAAAACTACTTTGTTCTGAAATGTCACAGGGTTCATAAGACCCATTAGTAGGTTGGCACAGGTTCAAATGGCGCAGGGTGAAAAGCATACATGTTCAGGTTCACAAACACATACAAGTCTAGTAGCATACATGTTCAGGTTCAAAAACACATACAAGAGCCACCAGTAGGCTGGCACAAGTTCTTTTTAAACATGACACAAGTTCTCAGACTCATATAAGAAACAGGTTCACAAACACACATGTTCAAATGACGACACAAGTTCTCAAATTTTTTTCATTTTCCTTGGGACCAACTTCTTCGGTGTCGTTCTCTTCTTTCTTGGTGTTCCTTGAGTGGTGCTAAACGACCCATCAGTAGGCTACCCATATGATCCTTCTCCCATCAAGAATGCCAAGCGACTGAAAAAGAAAAAAATTAAGTAACTTAATATTGCAACTTTCAGGAAGTAGAGATGGCTGTCATTACTGTCTTTACCCTCTTGTTAGCCTAATTGGGCTCTCTTGTAAGATTATTTTCTTGGTCGGTTTGGTGGGGCTGGTTACTACAATTGAGTTTTCTGGAACAAATGGGACTATAGTATTATCATTTTCAGCTTGCACAGATTGCACAGTTGCATTTTCATCTTGCACAGTTGCTTGATCAGATTGCACAGTAGGATTTTCAGGCTCCTTATCTTGCTTCTTTGCCCTTTTCGTTGGGATTTTAGTATTTGGCCCATATTTAGTAGTATTTTTCCTAGGCTTCCTTTTCCTTCGAAGAAAAACATTAAACAAATATTTAAAATAGCACGGTGCAATCAGTCACTAAATAAAATGAAGAAAAAAAGATGCTACCTTTTCTTTATCCCATTAAACTTGCACTTGTAGCTAGTTTGTCCATGACCTAATTCACCGCATCACTTGCACTTCCTTTTTCCCATAATTAGTTGCCTCTTTCCCTTAGCAGCTTCCTCAGCTTCTATTTTTGCATCCTTATCGATCTGATTGACAACATCCTTTGCATCTTTTTTGCTCATGCCACCACTTCCCCCCTCCAAACATCCTTTGATTCGTAGTTTTCTAGGCTTTCCAGCAGGCCTTTTACCTAATAGTGCGTTAACTGCAAAGTCAAGCTCAACTTCAGGCCACTGGGTCTTATCTGGAAGTGGCTCTATCAGTCTCTTATAAGCATTCTTGAACCTCTCTACTGAGTAATAATCATGAACAAAGTATTCCATCTTAACATTAATACTTTGTTATCTTCATATGAGGACCAAGGCATCTTGACGAGGTTTTCCGATATCTTCGCCATCAAGACATGTACATTCATGCAAATGTGACTTGACAACATGCCTATTATGTGTCTTTGGTTATGTCATGTATCTCTGCAGCAAAAGACATGCCTTCACAACTCTGTAGGTTTCCTAAACCCCTAGTCCTTGCTTTCAATTGTTGTAATCTTTGCAAGTAGGATCCTACCATGAAGCCTCTCTCAAATTATCGTCTCTTGTTCTCTAGTGTCATTATCATCTCTCTAATCTTGTCGTGCCAAGCTCACGATCGTCCCATCAGGTTGTGTTAAGCCCATTAATATGCCATGGGCAATCAACATTAGCGCAATCAGCAATGTACCTCTTCTTATCTGTTTTGACTAAGTTAAGTTCAAACTCCTCATTTATTGCAAATTGTTTCATGGTCAGTCTAAACTCCTTCATATTTGGATACACGGTGCCAATATCCATACAAGGCTTGTTAGGATCATAAGCATAGAGTCTTTCCCCTAGTACATGATCTTCAACAGGAATTGCAACACCAGTTATGTCAATATCAATGTCAGCAGTTCTATTTTCAGCTGTGCTGTCCCTCTCAGCAGCAGCTTGAGCCTTAGCCTCACTAGGTCTATCATGCTGATCATCATCAGTTCTCAAACCTAGAAGACATAACAACTGATCCTCATCAATTATATCTAGCACACTCTCACCCTCTTCATCAACTATATCAGAAATCTGCAGTCTGTCCCAATCAACACCTCCATAACATTCTATAGCCTGTGAATTGCCAAGGACATCACATGCTTCCTGTTCTACAGGCTTATTATTGCTACCAACATCTCCAATTTCTTCTCCAATTTCTTCTACTGCATCTACACTAACGTCAGGCTTCTCATCGAGCCTGGAAAAATTGGGAAAAATTATAGTGTTAGAAGCCTATTGAGCGAGGTCACTGTATTGGCTTTCCAAACTTAGTTAGAGAAATACAAACACTGAAACAAAGAGGAATCATACCGAATGAGGTCACTCTATCTGCAGTCCATCGGGGAAGGTCACTGCATCAGCGCTTGAAGAAGAAGAAGAAGAAGCCTGGAATAGGAGAGTGAGCGTGGGAAGGGGCGACACCGTGGGGAGCTGACAGGGGGGCGTCGTGGGGGCCTACTCGTCGTGGGGGCTGCTCGCGTTGGAATCGGACAGGAGCACCGCACCTCGCTCGATCCATTCTCTGACTACCTCCGTTCCATCCTAGGCACGAGGCCGGTGAAAGAAAAGATAAGGGGCAGGGGCAGAAGAGGAATAAAAGGAGCCCAAAGACAGACATCGGATGGCATTCTAGCGGGTGGGTCACGTTCTATAATGGCAAATTAGCGAAGTCCCGTTACGAGATGACACGTCACGGAAGCCCACTTCCCATGGTCTGTTTGCAAAAAGCTCTACCCACGAGGATGGCTGTGCCCGTGCTGTTCCCCTCGGCGCCCGCGCACCTCTGGATCCAGGTGGACGTCGCGCTATGGGGCGTCGTCACGGCATCCGAGGCTGCTCGACGTGGCCACAGGCTTCGCCTCCAGCATCCACACCAGCCGCGGGATGGCGTCCAGGAATGCGGCGGGGTTCCGACGCGTGGAGCTCACCTCCAGCACACACGACTAGGAGCGCTACCGCTTCGCACGCCTTAAGGCTTAGCCAAGCTCGCGCTCGCCTCCACTCTCTCGCCTAGCCCTCTTCTTCTCCCTCTCGATCTCCCTGCTCGTCGCGGGCACGGCCGCCATGGTCGCCGAACACGAGCTCGCAATCTGTTGCCGCCGTTCCGTTGTAGCCGAGCCACCCCACGCCTCACCGTCAGCACGACTAGCTGCAACGTAACGAGGCACACCCGGAGCACCCATCCTCGACCACGCTCTTCGTCGGTGCCGCCACCCCGCCACCGCGATGGGCGTCTCTGCGCAGAAATGACCGCTCTCATCCCACGCATCGTGGCCCCGACCGCAGCGTCACCGCCACAGCGTGGACCTCCACCGAGCTCCGCAGCTGCCGCCTCCGTCTTTTCCGACGGCCATCTTAGTGAACGCGCATGAGCGGCGGCGGGGGCACATGAGCGAGCACCGCCGCCACCGCCGCTATGGCGTGCATGCGAGCCATCGCGCCAAGTGGGCGATGGCAGGCAACCCGGCATGTGGTAGCGGCGTCGCGAGCGAAGTCGCGAGCACCGTCACCACAGATAGAACAACCGCCATGCCATCGCCGCCCGTGAGCACCGGTGGCGTGCGTGCTCGCGTCGTCGTCCATGCGCTTCGCCAGGCAGTCTTTGGTCGCGGCGCGCGAAAACCACTATTCCGCAAGGCCACTGCGTCTGAACCGGGCGAGGCGTCGAGTAAGCGCATGTGGGTGAGCACCGAGCGGCCGTGTGGCGGGCGCGTCGCGCGTCTTGGTCGCGCGAGGAGGAGAAGCGGGCTTGGTCGCGGGTCTAGCCGCGGCACATGGAAGCCAAGGGCGGCGGCACACCTTTCGCGAGGCTTGGGCGTGGCGCTTGTGTTGCATGAGGCTCGGCGGGTGGCGGTAGTGGGTCCGCGGTGGAGAGAACAGAGAGCTAGCGCCTTCGTTGTTGTCTTTGGCAAACGAGGTGGTGGTAGTGGAGGAGGTGCGGTCGCAGCGCGCCCGTCTGCCTTAGCCCTCGCCGCCGGGTGCCGCCCGCCGCAATGCGGTCGAGAACATGGCCACCCGCCACATGCATGCGTGCTTGATCGGCGTCGCGCGGATCCGGACTCCGGCACTTTCGGTGATGCCTAGGGCGAGGATGGCGGCGCCCACAAAGAAACCCACAGCAGCCAGTCAGCGTGGATGCTTCCAAGGCGGTCAACGCGTCGGCGCGAATGGCGAGGCATCGAAGATCCGCGAGCGATGGCCGCCCTCCCTTGCACATGTCGGTTTGCGCAACCACCAGCCGGTGGTGGGCGTTCCGGGAGGCCGTGGAGCTGCTTCCGCGACAAAGCGGTCTCGGTCTCTCGACCAAAAGCGGCGCCTGCGTGCTTTCGTCGCGACGGCGATGGGGCATAACCAGCGTCAAGGCGGTTGACACCAAGCGGTGCCGTGCCCGTCGACATGCTCTTCGACGATGAAGGCGAGCGCGCAGCGTCGCGAGCTTCGTCTGGTGGCCGCTGACATGCTCTTCGGGCAGCGGCGGCCGCCGTCGTGCGTCGAAAACTCGTCTGACGGCGGCGGTTGTAATGTCGAGGCGTCACGGCCGCCATGCTCGGGATATCGACAATTCTGGAGCTTAGACAGGGGGGTTTTGGAAAATTGCGCAGCCATGGTGTACAGCTGCCATTGTGGCACTGCCACGTCGGCTGTTGGCGCTTGCGTGGCGGGCTTTGGATCTTTGGTGCTTGCGCGCGACGACGAAGATTAGCGACCTAGAGCACTGTTCGTTTGAACTTATCGATTGAACTTATCAACTAGAATCTACATTATTTTCTCTCACAACCCAAACAATTTCAAATTTTAATTTTAATAACAACCCAAACGCAGACCCATAGATCGTTGGTTTTTTAGTTCGAAGACGAAGACTCCAAAAGTTTGAAAACCCAGGGTGTATTTTATCCTATAATGGCCCTGTTCGCTTCTATTGTAATCCGTACTTTTCAGCTTGTTTTTTCAGTTGGAACGGTGTTTTTCTCTCACAACAAATCAGCCGAAACAGTGTTTCGACATTTTTTTTTCAATGAACGAACGGATCCACTACATCATACATAATTATTATATCACTTGCATTATCAAATCAAAGTCTGAAATGTTACACCAATGCCTTGTTTAGATGGTAAATTTTTGCAATCCGGACAACATAGTACGCTTTACGTTTGTATTTGACAAACTTTGACCGATCATGGACTAACTAGGCTCAAAAGATTTGTCTCGTGATTTACAACAAAACTGTGTAATTAATTATTTTTTACCTACATTTAATGCTCCATACATATATCCAAAAAATTATTATGATGAAGAAAGAGTAAAAAAAACTTTGGAATTTTAATGGGATCTACCCGAGGCCCAATATACTGTGGGTATCGGAATACTTCTCTGGCAATTCCAAATCGCGTCTCCGAATCTGTATGAATTGACTGCCGCGGTCCCCTCCGTCTGAGACCCTCCTACCAGTCCATGTTTAGTTCACTATAAAATCTAAACTTTGACACTATAAAAAAAGAAGATTTTTAAATCAAATTTATAATATATACGTGAGAGTATTAAATGTTGATAAAATTAAAAGCTAATTACGTAATTTAGTTATAGTTTGTGAGACCGAACGAACGTTTAAGACTAATTAATTGGACAAACGAAATGCTAACGGCGCCGATTCATGGCAACTAAACATAGCCCCAATTATTTTTCTCTGTCGTGACGTGAAATGAATGAAATCCGCCCTGTCAGACGAAGACAGAGCGTTGCCAGTGCGGAGCTTCTTGATCCGCTCCGGCTGTTCCCGTGGACCGTGGACCGGACTTGGGGTTGGGGGAGGCCCTCTGTCTCCAACTCTCCATGGATGAGGCAGCAGGACTGCTGTTGCAAGAAGAGGGTGGAGGTGGGGACCACGAACCACTCCTCCTTCCACTTCCACAGGTGAACTCCCTGATTACCATCTCTCTGTGGTTCAAATTCCATCCCGTAGTTTATCGTAGCCAGTCTGTGAGATTCAGTTAGTATTCCTTTCCGGGCCAGCTATTTTGTTCCTTTCTTTGTTTAACGAAAATTCCTGCTTGAGGAATCCATCCCTCGAGTTCAAGTCAAAACTTGTGAGGCATTCAGAGTTCTTCAGTTTCTGTTTATGAATTTGTGATGCCATGTTTTCTGTTCGAGAAAAATTGTGATGCCATGTTTTGCATGGTAATGTATTTGATGCTAATTCGGAGTTCAGGCAAGTGGGTGGAAAATCCGACTGCCCAAAATAGATGTGTAGTTCTATTTCGACAGGGATTTGTTGAACGCCTACCGTTAATTCATAACTGTTTGCCCATGTTGGGAAGATTGATGGGAAGCAATTAAGTTCCTTTCCTTTTTCTCTGTCTTTCTTTTTGGAGGATAAAAACAGTAGCACTGCTAAAGCATTACGAAAGTGTATGTAATCCATTTAGGCCTTGTTCGTTTCATCCCTAAACCATGGGAATTGAGGGGGGATTGGAGGTGATTGAGGAGGATTTTGACTTGTAGAGGATTTAATCCCCCTCAATCCCTCCCAATCCCCTTGGTTTTAGAGCAAAACGATCAGGGCCTTAGGTGGTTTAAGCCTAAGTGCTAGTGTTATCTTTTAGCAGGACGCTGGCCTTTACACAGGTGATGGATCTGTTGATGTCAAAGGGCGCCCTGCATTAAAGCGCACTACAGGCAATTGGAAAGCATGTTTTTTCATCCTAGGTAATTTTTTTGGCAGATGCATATGCCAGAAAACTTTGGCGCATAATTTGGCATGTTCATATTCTGTTACGCACACTATTCTTCGGTTTGATATATGATCACATTAATAATCTCAACTATCCATTGTTAATGTGTAATATGTGATTTTGTTTTGCTTAGGAGGTCAAACTTCCAACATGTTCACCTCTTCTTACAAGTGCTTATATAGTTTCACATACCTAAGATTCTCCATAGGCACTTGGCAGGCGCCCGTGCTGCAGGTAACCAAAAGAAAATCCTTGATTTTTTTCTATAAAGCATCTCTCCAAACATCTGCATTGTACATGAAATTTTATATCCTCAGGAAAATCATATATTCAGCATTAGCCAGAACAGTCAGAGTCATATAGCACAACACGTTTCAAGACTAACCCATATTACAGATCATAAGGTAAATTGAAGCATTCCTGCACTTTATAAATCCAGAAACAAGTTTTGCCAAGTTTCAGCATTGCTAGTCTTTTGACAGGGAATGAGTGTTGTGAAAGGTTGGCCTACTACGGAATTGCGAAAAACCTAGTTACTTATTTGAAAGTGAAGCTTCATCTAGGCAACCTCGAGGCTGCAAGACATGTCACCACTTGGCAAGGGACATGCTATCTCACTCCCCTTGTTGGAGCCATCTTAGCAGATTCTCATTGGGGAAATACTGGACAATTGCTGTTTTCTCATCAGTTTACTTTATTGTAAGTACAAAGATATTGCCACCCAAGTAATAACCATATTTTAGTACAATATCCATCCCATGCTAACTTAGAAAACAAAATAAAATCTTTGTGGCATATACTACTTAATAATTTATGGATAGTCTTTATTCTTATATTGTGGAGCCCACTGAGCATTAAAAATGAACATGTAGGATATTGGATTGCATCATTAGTGTCAGACTCAGATTAACTTGAACATTTTAATATTTTCATTTTCTTATATTTTTTTATCATGTGAAATAAATGTCTACCCTAGCCTGAAGCACTAGTTAAATCAAGTATATGACTTCTTTTTCTTTACTGAAGGGCCTGGCTATTTTGGCGCTGTCAGCATCAGTCCCAACATTGCAGCCACCTTCATGTTTAAGAACAGTTTGTCCAGAAGCAAGCTTACTTCAGTATGGCATATTTTTTGTTGGTCTCTATATGATAGCCCTAGGGACTGGAGGTATCAAACCTTGCGTCTCCTCCTTTGGAGCTGATCAATTTGATGACACTGACCCAGCAGAGAGAGCTAAGAAGGGTTCCTTCTTCAATTGGTTCTACTTCTGTATAAATATTGGTTCATTCATATCAGGCACTATCATAGTGTGGATACAAGATAACACTGGCTGGGGAATAGGATTTGCGATTCCTACTATATTCATGGCATTAGCTATTTCATTCTTCTTCACAGCTTCAAATAAGTACAGATTCCAAAAACCTGGTGGGAGTCCACTCATAAGAGTGTGTCAGGTAGTTATAGCAGCATTTAAGTAAGTGGCACATTGAAGTGCCACATGATACATCTCTCCTTTATGAAGTTGATGGCCAAACTTCAGCAATTGAGGGAAGCGGAAGCTGGAGCACACAAATGAGCTCGAGTAATTCTCATTCTCTGTGATGGAGTCACTACTTACTACTTTAGTTTCAGTATCATGTGGCACCACATTTATGTAATCTTTGGAAATGACAGTACTTATTATATGCATAAAGACATTGAACTTCACTACAAACTTTTTACTGTCTCAACTTGAGGATACTGGAAAATAAGTACATAAATGCAATGAAAAATAAATAGGAATTATTCATAGGATCAGACAACCATGATACTTTCTCCCATACAATTGAATTATCCATACTTTGGCATAATATATTTCATATGTTCAGAATGAAATAATGATACGAGCTTATTTATCTTGAAAAGTACTGAAGTAGTTTGATAACAATATATTGCAGCCGAAATTAGTTGTAAAAGTTGCTTTTGGGGGGACCATTTCAAATTGCCAATGTCCTAAACAACACTTCTTTGTGAGTTTGTGACAAAGAGTAGTAGTATGTTGTAGTTCTATTAGACATCCAATACAATAGGAATAGTGACTGCCACTTAATTGTCAATACTCAGTAGTCAATAGTAATCCAAATCAACTTGGAACTCCATAGAGGAAGCAAATGCATCGTGACACCTGTTACTGTGTACTTGTGATCTTGTTAAATGCTTGCTTGTAAATGCAATGTTTGGTAACATAACTTAAGCCTCAGGACAGGACTAGACACATGTTACTTGCATCTTGTACCCTTCTTTTCCTTCTTAATACAAAGATACGCAGCTCTCTTGCGTGTTCCAGAAAAAACATGTTACTTGCATAATTGTCTTTTTTCAAGTATGTTACACCTGTAAGCAGCTTGATTTGCAGACTTGTCTTTTGTTGTGTGACTACAAGTCTACAATAACATTTTAGCTACCTCTCTTTTGTGTAGGTTCCTTGATAGAGCTGCCGTTATCTCACCTGCTGATCTGAAGAGCGAATCCTTTACAGACTCATGGAAGCTTTGCACAGTTACCCAGGTTGAAGAATTGAAGATCCTAATAAGAATGTTTCCCATTTGGGCTACTACTATCATATTCAGTGCTGTTTACGCCCAAAACTCTTCCATGTTCATAGAGCAGGGCATGGTTCTTGACAAAGCGCATTGGATCTTTCAACATTCCTCCTGCATCTCTCTCAACTTTTGATGTAATCAGCGTCATCATATGGGTTCCACTTTATGATCGCATTCTGGTGCCAATAGCTAGAAAATTCACCGGAAGGGAGAAGGGTTTTTCGGAGCTACAGCGGATGGGAATTGGATTAGTCCTGTCAATTCTTGCGATGGTATCTGCAGCTCTTGTTGAGTTGAAGCGTTTAGAGATTGCCAGGTCGGAAGGTCTTATTCATGAGAAGGCTGCTGTTCCAATGAGCATTCTTTGGCAAATACCACAATATTTCTTGGTGGGTGCTGCTGAGGTGTTTACTTGTATAGGCCAAGTTGAGTTCTTTTACGATCAGGCCCCAGATGCCATGAGGAGTTTATGTAGTGCATTTGCACTTATTACAGTCTCACTGGGAAGCTATATAAGCTCCATCATACTTACGTTGGTGGCGTACATTACAACTCAGGCAGGAGATCCTGGATGGATCCCTGACAATCTGAATGAAGGCCATCTCGACCGGTTCTTTTGGTTAATTGCAGGGATAAGCTTTGTGAATTTGATAGTTTACATGGGTTGTGCTGTGAGATACAGATATAAGAAAGCCTCTTGATTATATTTACGTGAACTCTTGTAATGTGATTCCTGGTGCCATACTTAGTAAATACAATGCATTGTACAGACTTCTGAAGTCCTGCGATTCACTGACTGACTTTCTATTGCAAATCCTACTGTAATTTATTACATGCAGAATAAAGTATCTTGTGATTACTTTGTCTGTGGCAGTAGAGTTATTGCCTTGTTCTATGAAAAAGCTTCCAATTGTTTGTTCAAAGTAGGCCTTTGTGCTACTTGTTTGCTTGAAATGTAGCCACCCTGTTCCGCCTTTTTTGAATTGTGATTGCTTTAATTTCTTTCATAGTAATACTCCATACCATACATGGATCCAAGTAAAAACATTGCAAAGCAGCCTTTCGCTGCCAAACTTAACACCACAAATTCCATTCTCCTTACGTACATGATCTGTTACTAAGAAAGAGCAGCAAAAGAAAGACATCAACATTTTATTACTTCAGCAAACAGATGGGATGTGCAACGTTTAGTAAGCCTACATCCATGTAGGTTTGCGTAACAGATATTCTGTCAGGTTGTGAGTCCCTCGCCTTTCTTCTGCATTTGACAAAAGAAACAGCTGGAGCATGTGCATGCTCATCTGCAAAGGAACAAGCGAAATGAGTGTTTAGTATTCCATGGCAGATCTCTCGAGACAGAAGATCACAGAATTTGCAGAAGGAAAGGTTCAAGTGCCATTTTGTTGTAGTTTGCCTAGGTACCGCAAAAAGCTAACTTCCCAAACAATGCCACAATATCAGTACTGCCGTACATTGGCCTTAGTCATTTCCGGTCTTAAAAAGTCAAAAGTTAAAAAACCATTTCCTTGTATATGCAGCACAGATCACCAAAAATCCCTGCAAGAACAACTCCCATTCTTGAAGTGATGGAACCTATTAGAGTCCCTGACAATGATCTCTCTCTGCACAATCTTTGATATTAACTTAATAGTGGTATGACAGTCCCCACAAATGCGCAGATTCTTGAAAACCTTGATGGGAGCACCCTTCGGAGTAGCAATGATTCCAAAAGCAACAGCAAGCCGCTCGCTATGATAACCAATGTCCTGCTGCTTCTGCTCGTCTTCTACATCATGGAGAACAAATCCGGTGTCTGCCACATACCCTTCTTCCCTCATCTTCAGATACAGCTTCTTCAGAAGCGCATATATTTCTTCAGCTTGAGGATGCAACTTATCCCCAACCAGAAACACATGCACCCTTGTCCCAGCTTCAATCCAACTTGAGGCTGGCATTTTAATAATCGCTTTAACTCCATGATCCGTCTCGTATTCTCAACTTCATCAAACAAACCAACTGATGCATAAATATTGGCTAGAGTAACATATGTTGCTGGATTTTCAGGTTCAATTTCAAATAATGCTTCTGCTGCCCACTTTGCGAGGCGGACATTCTTATGAATCCGGCAGCCACCAAGCAAGGACGCCCATAGGAACTTGTTAGGCTTTACAGACATTGTGTCGATCATCTCTTCTGCTCGCTCAAACAGGCCTGACCGGCTGAGGAGATCAATCACACAAGCATAATGATCAGCAGTGTGCTCAATACCATATTCATCCTTTATCGAATGGAAGATACCCAGACCTTTATCGACCAGGCCAGCATGAGCACATGCAGATAGAACACCAACAAAGGTGACATGATCAGGCCTGAATCCGGACCTCAATAACATGTCGAAGTAATGCAATGCCTCATCTGGCTGCCCATTCTGTGCATAGCCAGAGATCATGGCTGTCCATGACACCAAGTCCGGCTTTGGCATCCCCTAAAGACACCCACTGCAGTTCCCATGTCGCCGTACTTGGAATACATGTGCACAAGCGCACTCTCTGCAAAGCATGAATCCCCTGCCCTGCTCTTTGTCATTCGACCATGCACCTGCTTCCCGAGTTTCTCGCAGGTGAATTCTGCGCAAGCACGCAGAACCCCGCATACGTGAACTCATTCGGTTGAATGCCACTCCTCAGCATGCGCACGAACAGCCTGAAGCCTTGACCATCGCGCCCGGCGTCAAAATACCTCTCCACCATGGCCGTCAAGAGACGACGTCCCGAACCGGCATCCTATCAGACACGCTCCTCGCGTCGTCCACGCGCCCGCACTTGGCGTACATGTCTGCGAGCGCGCTCCAGACGACGGCATCCGCGTCGATCCCTCTCCTGACCACGTGGCGGTGCAGCTCCCTCCCGCGCGCGCGCACCGGGCGGCCGTGGCCGCGGCGAGCGCGCTGGACGCGGTGAACTCGTTGTCCGCGCCGGCGCTCCCCGGCTCCCGCAGCATCCGGCGGTAGATCGCGAGCGCGGCGCGGGGCTGGCCGTGGCGCGCGTGGGCGGAGATGACGGCGGACCAGGAGAAGTGGTCCCTCCGGGGCATTCGGTCGAACAGCGCGCGCGCGGAGGCGAGGCCGCGCGAGGAGCAGCCGAGCGCGGCGACGAGGGTGTTGTAGGAGCACACATCGGTGCTTGGGAGGGAGGCGAGGAGGGCGACCGCGTCCGGGAGAGTGGCCGGGTGGGAGGAGAGCAGGTGGAGGATGCGGTTGGAGAGGAGCGTGGAGGGCGGCCGGAATGAAGCGACGGCCGCGGCGATCGCGCGCGCCGCGGAGGCGTGGGAGGCGTCGGCGCGGAGGAGCGGGAGGAGGCGGTCGACGGCGTCGTGGAGCTGGGACGCCGTGGTTACGGACACCGAGAAGGAAGGGTGCTTCATGCGGATAGCGGCTCGCGACGGCATGCATGGCCGCCGTGGTGAAAGTGATGAAACTAAACGAGCTGAGCGAATACTGATACGCGGGAAGCGGCAATGGTGATCCGTGAATGCGACTCATTGCTGCCGGCGAGGAAAAGGAACATACTGTTAAGGCTAAACAATGGCTTCTAAAATCTGTAGCCGCTGAGAGCATCTCCGCTGGTTCTCAAAACCCACTCTCAATCTTGAGAGTTTTCAAAACTCACTCTCAATCTTGTTTACAAACTTTCAACACTTAAGAACCGAGTTCTCAATGCAAATGTACAAAATAGAAATAAAGTATAAAAGTACAAATGACAAGATAGAAAAAAAAGTATAAAAGTGGTTAAGATAATTTAAAAATAGTCCAAGATTCCTTACACGAAATTGCCTTCTATATTTTAGAAGCGAGATTTTGAAAACGGTTGGTTGATCCAAACAAATGAACAAATGTACTTAGCCTCTTGAAAAACTCATTGGTTTACCGAATCTGTTTTTAGGAACCATTAGAGATTCTCTAATGCAACTATTCCAATTGATTGACATTGGAAAAAAATGAGCTGCTTTGCACAGTTGCATCAAACTGACAGCAGGAGCGTGAATTCGATGCCCAAACCATGACTGAAAGAATTTGCGTGTTGCAAGCACCACAGGTTTGAAAGGGATGTCAATGAAAAATCAAATCCAATATTTGCACTGACTGGAAAGGGGTTCAAACATGTCTTCTACATCATGTACAGGTAGAACACAGGTGAAGTTTTCAGATCAACTGCTTGCATTGAGCTTAAACACTGGTGAAAGGGGTGAACTCAATTGCTGCAGGCGACAATCTATTGACAGATCCGGAGCAAAACACATGCAGACACAAACAGGCTTGGTGCCTACCCTCCGTTATCATCACCTTGGCAGCAGATTCATATCGATGGATCTTCCAGTGCTGCAGTGGTGAAGTCGTTGATTCGTGGATATGCCGCCTTTTCGTCCAGTTGATTTTGTGTCCACTTCAACATCTTTAACAAGCTTGGAAGCTTCGGATCTGCCAATATGGGAAAAGGAATATACAGAGGAGCTTCAGTAAAGTCACAACATATCCGAACAAGGGAGGTAGTAGTTTGTGATTCCAAACAAATAAGACAAACATAATTGCATCGTGTACTGAATTTTAGTGTAACCTGAATAACTTAGGTGCTAAAAACAATTTAAATTTGAGCGTTGAAAATTGTAAACACATATCGTAAATTCTTTAAAACATTCCAGTATATATCGATTTAATTAACACTTTATAAGCACAACAGTTGAAGGGCAGGCCTGGTGCAAACGGTAAGTCTTACCGCCTGTGACCGGAAGGTCCCATGTTCGAGTCGCGGTCTCCTCGCATTGCACAGGCGAGGGTAAGGCTTGCCACTGACACCCGTCCCCAGACCCCGCACAGAGCGGAAGCTCTCTACACTGGGTACGCCCTTTTTTTATAAGCACAACAGAAAAAAAAAAATGGGCCTATACATTTAAATATCTGGACCTGTTGGTCAGTCGCTGACTGTCAAGTTGCAGTCATAATACAACTGCGCAGGATTCAGGTCCACGATACTGCTGAGCCTTACATGTTAAGACAGATGGGATAGTGATAAAATTCATCATTCCTTCTCCAGTAACAGAAACTAATAGAGTTGGCTATAATCTACTCCATTCGCTCTGAAATGTACTTCGGTTTAGCTTTGTCCTAAGTCAAACTTCTCTAAATTTGACCAAATTTATAGAAAAATGCACTAATAACATCTACAACATCCAATTAGTTTCATTTAATACATCGTGTATATGATATAAGACAAAACTAAAAGAGTTAAATGCATGAGCGGCCACTGAACTTGTCAAGGGGTACCACTTAGGTCCACAAACTTTAAAAACACATTTCTGGAGACATAAACTTGTTAAGTGGTGCACCGCAGTCGTCGGTGCGGTCCAGAAATGGATCTGCAGTGCACCATTTAGCAAGTTTAGGGATGTACGGTCCACCAATTGACAAGTTTAATGACCCAGAAATACATGTTCAAAGTTTGTGGACCTAAGTCGCACCCCTTGACAAGTTCAGGGGCACGCTCATGCATATATCCAGGGGCTGTTTGGATTGATGACTGCCAGGCAAGAAGCTGCCCAGGCATCGATCTCCACCCCAGGCGTCCAAAAATCGGACGCCTGGGGGAGCTCCTTGCGCCAGGCAACTTTGCCAGGGCAGTAACCAAACTAGCCCTTAATCCAAACTAAAATGACCTATATTTAGGGCTGGAGGGAGTATTTTTCACAACCTTGAAGTTGTTACATACAAACTTAATAATTTGATAAATTCAATGTCAAATGTTTCAAGGGGTATAAAATGAGAATAGATATGACCCTGTTTCAGTTTTTCCACCTCCTTTCTTCTCAATTATTAAGATATATTGATACCAGCCTCACTTTCCTATATCCAAATATAACTTTGACTGGTTTAATTTAAATAGCAAACTAATCAATGAATGGACATTTACACATGAAAAGGATTTGATGTAAATTCTGCTAAATTAAATCTTGAACTAAACAGTAGATGTTACTAACCTTTCTCATGACTTTGGCTTGTAAGAATAGCAGCATTAACTTCACTTGCAGTCTTCAAACGTTGAGAAACATCCAATAGTTCCCCATAAGGGCAATTTTTACATCTTCAAAAACCAGTAGTGCTACGGTTTTTCTATCTCTTCAAGAAAGCGTTTGCTTTCTGCGAAATCAGGGGAAAAAAGCAGAAACCACACAACATGTCTTTAAAAGCGGTTCAGTTGCATGTTGAATAAATTAGATCTGAATCCTGAAATTAAAATGAAGTATAAAGGTAGATCTAAAAGATACATTTTCTTAAGCCTCTCGGTGCAAGTTCTTCTTGAGCAAACTCCAAAGCTTCATTTATTTTCCCTTGAATCAATTCTATTAGTTTCTGTTGCTGGAGATGGAAGTATAGTTGGGGATTCGTGTCCAGAATCTGCAAACATTCATCCAAATCAGCATAACAATTAAGGAGACATGAGTTAACAAATGCTTAGCTCCTCCCAGAAGAACACAAACAAATACAAATGCTTCTAATCTATATCTATTACCTAATAATATATTAAAGTATCTATTACCTAATATTAAAGTACCAATTACCTAATATTAAAGTACGGTGATTTCTTTGGTCTGTTGTCTCTCACTCCCACCCCTTATTTGGTCCCTCACACGGTCTGCCATCCCTCACTTCAACCCCTCTTCTTCCGTCCATCGGTCAGCCGTCCCTCACTCCCACCCTTCTCGCTTTTACCGATCGCAAACCTCGGTCCGTCATCCCCCTTACTCCCACCATTCTCACTTTCACAGATGACAAATGTATACCTAGGAGTTCAAGGCCGGGGCCCAGCCGAGGTAGACTCTATCCTTCTCCAATACGGCATCGGTCACAATTTGAAGCTACAAAACCATCGCTGGCGCTGCACACTCATGTCATGGCCTGGCTGGCCAAGCCCGAGTTCGTGCGTGTCAAGACTCAGCACGGCTCGGCACATGCGGGCTTGTGGCTCGCCTTCCATCTTACTCAACCTCACAACAAGTTCACACAATAGCCACCCATTTAAGTTGAATCAATCTCCTGACAATTTCTCATGCAGGATTAATCCTTTGTTGCACCTAGCATTTATTATGGGCATTGGGATTTAATTGAATTATTGAAATAAGGTTGGGCCAAGCCCAATTAAGTCCAACAAAGATATAGCTAGCTCCAGGTGACCATGCAACAAGCTGTGCATCCCATTGCAATGTCCGGGAATGTTTGCTAGTATATCGAAAAATAATGAGCATTAAATGACAGAATTTTAATGACCTTGAGGATAGGGCTTCTCCTTTTTTAAGAAAAGGATAATAAAACAACACAACTGTCACAGTAAATCACTATCCGTGCAATATGACTGATTTTTTTCCTGGTCATCTATGTTATCTGAGTTGTATGTAAAAATGAGCCCGAACCCTCCTATAAATAAACATTTCACAAAACTTGTTAGCTATTTCCAAGCAAAGGGACAACGAAGGTGGAAACACCATTCTGAAACAGAAAACGCTTGTGGAAAAAGGATGTCACATTGGATCCTCGTCTCATCACTCATTAGTGTTGGGCAAACATAACAATCAACTGAGTTTAGTCAGTAATCAATGAGGTGCCATATTTATACTGTTGGGCGTTTTTTCACATTCGAAATAATTGGCCCTAACTCCTAGATTGGTCCAAGTATATTGGATGCTACTTGTTAAGGGTTTCAATTGTTTCTACCGGTTACAAAGATGTTCAAAACTGCAACCTGCTCAGCAGGAATCTCCAGCTCTTATTTGAACAATCAAGTATGGCAAACGCGGACAACTAATATAAAGAGTAGAATAACCAGTAAGAACTGATGATCAAATCAGAAACATATCATTTGACACAACAGGAAGCTCCTGCATACTCTCCAAAGACATGACAGGTCATCAAATTAGATTGGGAAAGGATTCTGTTCCTGTATTCTAAACTAGTTGAAGCTCTAAACCGAATATGCACAACCAGCAATCACAGCCTACTTCGAGATCTTCCACAACACAGTAAAATACCTAAATGTGCATCTCGGCCGTTATTCCTTCATTCCAAATTTCCAGACAGGCTCAACTTAAGCTGGAACTAATTTTGCAAGTGACAGAGACAGAATCGAACCGTGGGGTTAAGATCGTTGATTTTCTCGATCGCCTCCTGAACATTACCCGACTGTACTGCTCTCTTAACCTCCATTCGATCCGTGATGGTCGCTAGGTCAACCTCCGTTGCAAAAATAAAATTAGAAATTCAACAAATTCCCCGAGAAGTTCAATAGCGGAGAGAAAGAGGAGCGTGCAATACGCTGGGTGCCGGACTCGATGCGGAACTTGTCGGCGGCGTCAACGAAGCCCTCGGTGACGAGAAAGTTCATGACGAGGCGGTTCATATCCTCCTTGCGGATCTTGACGTCGCGGAGCTTCCGCTCCCACTCGTCATGGGTCACAACCTTCTTCGAGGACACCATGGAGACCGGGGAGTCAATGGAGTCCAAGTCGCGAAGTACGATGCGGGAGAGGAACATCAGATGCGGGGGCTAAGGGAGAGATGGGGCGGACTGCTGGTCCGATCACACAGGCGCCATAAGCCTGCAGCGACGGGCGGCGAGGCAACGGGCTGGGGTTTCGCCGCAGGGAGGGGGCAGCCGGAGGATGGATTGAGGACTTGGAGAGAAGCCGAGGATGAGTCGACGTCGGGAGACCCCGAGAGTCCGGAGGCGAAAGAGTTGGTTGTTACTTGCAACAGTATCCAACCGCCTACTGTGGCAAACTAGAAAATTAATTAAGCCCTGTTTAGTTCGCGAAAAGTTTTTCCAAAAAGTGCTACAGTATCCGTCACATCGAATCTTGCGGTACGTGCATGGAGCATTAAATGTAGACGAAAATAAAAACTAATTGCACAGTTTGGTTGGAAATTGCGAGACGAACGTTTTGAGCCTAATTAGTACATGATTGAACACTAATTACTAAATAAAAACAAAATTGCTACAGTAGCCAAATTTCGCACTTTTCGCGAACTAAACGCGCGCTAATAGGGTTTTCACAGTTCGTACAATGATTATAGTGAAATTTTCTTATTTGCAATGCAATAGTCTACTAGGGGAGCTGTTCGTAGAGGTGAAGCTAAAAAAGTTTCACCGATAAGGTAAAGTTGTGTTGAATGTGACATAATACAAACTTCGCTATACCACACAAATTGGGAGCTTCGCAGGCAAAGCCTGGCCATCCATGATTTGCAAGAAATCCAATAGTAACAAATCAAATTCAAACAAGCAAAGGTCACTAGTGCTCAAAAGATTTAGATAGATGACAACTTTTCTCATATCCTCAAATCCTCTCAAAAGACGGCGTGTTCGTTGGTTGGTGCTGGTGCTGGCTTGGACTGGCTGATGCTGGTTTTTTTAGAGAAAAACACTGTTGGCTGGTTGAATAAGTCTGGCTAAAACCAACAAGTGAACAGGGTCAAAATATGGAATGTAAGTACACTAGCCAGAGAGGAAGAAAGAGAGCTCTAAATATGTTTAACTTGAGATAGGTCGTTCTGGTGTCCAAGAGTTACAAAGAGACAGGTGGAGGGGTATATACTCTCTCCTTCTCAAGTAGTTCTTACTGTGCAAGTCAAGCATGGACAAAAAATCGAGAAAACTTAGAGCTCGAGCACATATTAGATGAGAAAAAAATGTCAGGTCCCAAAAATTCTGACCGTTGACCAGAATTGGTGGTCACATAAATAGTGAACCTTAGTGAGCATTAAATCATAAAAAGTCACGAAATTTCAATGGATCTGAATTTTCGGTCAAGACCTAGAATTTCCGACCACATAACAGTTAGCACTCATTTTGCAAAATAAAGGGTCATCTTCTATCATGTCTAGGTTTTAGTTTGAAACTTTTGAGCAATTAGAAACTTTTCATAGAACAACATTCCTACTACATAAAGATATTCAAAAGAAATCACGAAACAAATGATGCTTCCAAATTTATGTCCTTTTTGCCATAGGCTTTGTTGTGTATAGGGTTGTATATCGAGCCAGCTCGGCTCGTTATAGCTCGGCTCGTTATGGCTTGTTATACAAACGAGCTAGAAGACTAGGTCAGCTCGGCTCGTTAGCGAGCTCGAGCTAGCTCGTTTGGCTCACGAGCCAAAGCACAAAATACAGTACATAGAGATTATAATCTCCAGTTAGCAATAAACATATCACATGCATATTTATAATGGAATAAACAAAATACTTATGAATTTTAAACTCGTCTCGCGTGAATATGATGTCGTTGGGTAGGCCGGTGGGGTAACTAGGTAGGGCCATGGGGTCTATTGGTCTAGGATTTTAGTGTTTAATCGTGTTGGACCATAGGCGGGGATATATGGACTGCTTAAAGTTGTATTGGGCTAGACCGAAGGATATATGGGCCGATTATAGTTGTTGTCATGTGAATTACCTTGCTTGTTTTGGCTTTATGAAAGCTGCTCACAAGCTGGCTCGTTGATTAACTTAAATTGCCACGAGCTGGCTTGTTAAATAAAAATTCAAACGAGCCGAGTTCGAGCCGAGCCACTAATGAGCGAGTCGAGCGAGCTGACGAGTTACGAGTTTTTCGTCCAGGCCTAGTTGTGTATCGAATTGGGAGGTCTCCTTTTTCCAACTGCACTTTTCACTTTTAATAAAAACAAATGTTCCACAATTTTTGTCAGACCTTTATTTGTATTGTCATTAAATCACCAAAATCCATGAAATGATTAGATGCACTTTCAAATTCCAACTCTCGGTTAACCTAAAGAACCAAATTATATGAATTGTACTTCACTCATTTGTATTCTGGAAGACTTGGTTTATGTATGATGTCTCATATTTGTAAGACTATGTTTAGTTTTATCCATGATGTCTCATATTTGAACTACTATAGATTTGTGTTATTACTAGAAAACTTGCACGTGCATTGCAACGGGATCCAATACATAGTGAGTTGTAGCACGGGTCATAAGTTCGAGTAAAAAATTAAATTAACTTAGTGGTAAAAATCTTTGTTTCTAGAGGAGTTGAAGATTAAAATGGGTATGATCTCTTATTTATTGTTTGTTTTACTCTTATTATATTTATTAAAACAAGAAAAAAACCAAGCGGAGAAACAATGAAAACAAAATAAAAAAAAGTCAAGCCAGTGTCAACAACATCCACGAGAAAAGAATCTGAGCATGCTGGAAGCCAAGTAGAAACACAGTCATGACAAAAATTAGAATGTACTCTAGAAAATAGCCACGAAAAAAATCAGAACATATTCGGAGCCAACTGGAAAGCGTCCAAATAAACGTAAAGCAAGACGTACTCGGAGCAAATAAAAACGGACAAACCAAAAAAGTGAAAAAAGAAAAAAAAAGAAACTAAACCAAGAAATTCTACCCTTCTTTCCTCTTAATTAGATTTCAATTCTTATATTTTTGCACTTGGATTAAGATTCCTATTTCGGTTACTCGGAGTTGAAGAGATCTAATTGGATTAAGATTCCTAGTTGTCCATATTAATATATTTTTCATATTTGGATTAGGATTCATATTCACCCGAAATTGGAGAGATCTAATTAGATTATGATTCCTAGTTATATAAAGAGAAGGGCTATATGTGGTTTTCCACATTCACAAAGTTAGTTAAGGGATGGCCGGACCAAAAAATAGGTGGAGAGAAATTTTGCCTCTTTATTTTATATATATATATATATATATATATATATATTATAGAGAGATAGATATATAGATTATTATTAGGTATATATATATATATTATAGGGAGAGATAGATATATAGATTATTATTAGGTATAGATATAGATATAGATATGGCAATATATCAGGTGCAAATCAACCAACCTGTGTAAACTTGAAAACTACCAATCAGGACCACTAGATGTTGATCCACTGGATGGGTGAGGGGGCTTAAGCGCAAAAAAAAAGGCCGGCGAGTGGGGGGCTTAAGCGCAAAAAAATTCCACCTCTCACCCCATCCATTGGATCAGCATCTAGTGGTCTTGATTGGTAGTTTCTAAGTTTGCACAAATTGGCTGGTTTGCACCTGATACGTTGCCGATAGATATTGCTATACTATTTTCTTATCAATTATTATTATCTGCAATAGAGAAAATATTGGTCAAATTTGTTTTAGAACCTGCACACCTTTTTGTTGTCTTTTAACCTCTGCTGAAAAGGTTTAGTTAGTTCAGCGAAAATCGAATTGCTTGGTTTCTAGAATTTCTTAGAATCCATCTGTTCTCGTTTTCTAGAAACCAAATTTGTTTAAGAACCGAGGAACCGAAGCGAAGAACAGATACCCAGGCCTACATACATGATCCAATTCAAAACCCTCTGCATACAAGGAGCAATGCAGCTATTATACTTGGGCCACACAATTCGCTTAGGCATGTGGGCCGATTCATTTAGCCCATTCAGGCCCAGAAACTCTCAGATTGGTGCAACGAAGGCGCTTTGTGTTGTTTCTCTGGGCCTCTGGGGCTTCTCCTACTTGTGCTGTTTGTTCTCCAGTCGTGCGTATCACCGTCTCTTGGATGGGGACACGTAGCAGCTACCGATGGAGAAGTATGAGATACATGCGTGCAGATTTTGTGGTGCGAAGTGCAGTAATCGACAGTCATCTGATCCATTGGGCCACTGGAGAGTGGAGACCAAGACGACGATCAAGGATGTTTACGTTGTAAAACATACGGACTGCAGGAAAGATAAGGAAGGAATCTTAATCCTAATCCATTTATACGTTGACTTTTATCAAACTCTTATATCTTGACAGAATTATATATACGTAAGAGTTCTACGTTGTAATTATCTATGTTCAGAAAAATAAATAATAATCTCTCTATCTCTTATATCTCTGTGTTCTACTTTCATCTACTATGTTCATCATGAGAGATGGAGATGAAAATGTCCAAACCGCTGGCAACATATTTTATAACACGTTATCAGCACGACAAGCTCTATGTCGACATCGCCGCTAAGCAGTAGCCACAGCCTCCGCTCATGCCGGCGTCCCTGCCACGACTACTTCAACGACGTCGATATCCCGACGTTGTTAGTGGAACGGATCTACTACCTCTACCTACAACTAATGTGCACTGCATCGACATGCATCGTCGTCGTCAAGCAGGCATGTCTACGACAATGCCAAACACCATATGCGGTATGTATCTACTAACCACTGCCCTACGCGGCACGTGAGGTAGATCAAATTGACATCCTCTACAGGTATGAAATAATCGCATCTTGTAGATTGCGTTTGTAGTCTCGACTACCGAGCGGGGCTAATGTTTTGCCCTAATTATCTGGCCTGGAAACGTAGTAGATATACGTGCATGTATATTCTACACACAGCCAGTAGCTATATACTCTGTATACTTGCACGTATAAGATGAACTTGTACTAAAACATGCTAGAACAGAAGTACGCCGCAATTGTTGGCTCTTAAGCTGCCGGCGTTCCCGTGGCTATCACCAAGTCGTTGCCGCAAATCGTCCCGAAGAACGTATAGATGCAAGAGTAAATATAAGTATATCTGTATACGTTGACTTGCACGTCACCAGTATTATAGCCTTAAAAAAGACAAAACAAGAGTACGTATGGATTTGTCTTTGTGGCTGAAGAAGGGAGGCCGGCCGTATACTAGAAGTATATATGCATGCACATCTGAATCCATCTAATAAAGTCAAGAAGACAAGAACCAGCGAGGACATATCCAGCATCCACAAGCCTGCAGCATCTACTGTCATTAAGGCAGTTTGCTTCGGCCACCAGGAACAGCATCCACGTCACCCTAAATAGCCTCAGCCATCCGATCTCCTCATCCGATGGCTGCGATTGCTCTCTCCGGATTCTGGTCGAAGCAGATTCTTCTTCTTCTCGCCCGCTTCTCCGACTTCCCTCTGGTTACCTTGCTCCGGAACAGCTCCTCTTTAGAACCAGTGTAGGCCAAATATATACTTCAACCAGCTTCAACTTCTACCTCCTTCTCAATCCTTCTCCTTCCCGGGCTCGAAAAAAGAGTTGTCCTCATCCTCCGTCTCCTCCCTCACCGCCTCCCCTTCCTCCCTCTCTCTCTCTCTCTCTCTCTCTCTCTCTCTCTCTCTCTCTCCGTGCCTCCCGAGGGCGCCACCAGCGGCGGCGGCGCCCTCCCCCTCCTCCTCGCGTCGTCGCGGGCGAGCCGGGCAGCCAAGCCATTGCTCATCGCCGAGGTGCGGGCGGGCACGACGGCCGCCCGGCCGCCCAAAGACCGGCTTGCTGCGGCCATCTCCGGCGACAACACCATGAGAGGCAGGCACCGCCGTTGGCCACCGGCGTGGCTGCACCCCCAGGCGTTGCCTCTTCCCGCCGGTCCGCATCTGCTACTGTGCTCCACGAAACCCTAGCACTGCAAGGCAGGGCAGCGCCGCGGCGCAAACGGATCCGCGGCGGTCGGCGCCTTCTAACGCGGCACGGTGCTCTCTCTCTCTCTCTCTCTCTCCCCCCCAGGAGCCACAACCATAGCGCCCCGCACCCGGCACCAGGCCACGTGGCCAGCCGTGTTGTGCTATTTTCTTCGGCGCTTTTTTTATCTTCCATCTTCTGAGGTGAGATGTTTGATTGAGTTTTACGTCTTTTGGGGAGCAACATGGTATGCTGGTATAATTTCATGGAAATAGTACACTCCAACCAGTAGATGTTACTGCAAGGTGCAAATAATTCATTATGCTATACATATTGATGATTCAAGAATTGCAGTGTATTTACGTACAATTTTCTTTAATATACTTTTAGCGATTCTACTTATGTATATTTTAAAAAGAAATTTTAACTGAAATATGCAGTTTGTTGTGCATTGTTGATATAGGTTAACTAACTGAGTTAAATATACATTCGTAATATTCTAAGACAATACCAATTAACTGAAATTTTACAGTTGAGTGATTTCTTGTTGAAAATACTAACCAAGCTGCCAGTCTTAGGTTGTATGGTGCTCTCAGTAGAAGCTTTGCGTGGCACCGTAGCTGGCTATTTTTCCTGCAGTGGACATAGTTAGGTGAGGGTGTGCTAACTTAACTACAGGATGTCTCAGTCTAATGGCTTCCTCCGGCTGATGACAAAAAGGTTCAATGTTCTTGATGTATATAAAAGTAGCCTTAAGTGACAACCATTTTCTGGTTTCCTAATTCAAAATGGCTCATATTACTCAACATGTCTTCGTAATATATTTGCATCATTGTATTAGGAAAGGTATATGATAGGTACTCTCTTTTTTCTAGTGTTCTTTGCGCTTAAAGGAACATTAGGGTGGCACTATACAAAACGTATTTTTCCAACATAGGTTGCTGCCTATTCTTGACTGATGTTACTTACCTTCCCTCTATTTTTCTAATTTCGTTGTGTGCTTCTGTTGTGCAGGCATACCTACCTTTTCTGGTAGGACCTACCCTGATTGGTGCAATTTTACATTTCCAGAGGACCATGTCTTTTTTAACTGTGTTGTCCTTCATCGGTACACAACGGTCGGTTGGTACGCTGATTCTAAGTTGGCCATCCCAGTCAGCCCCCAAAACTTTTAGGTACTTCTTTTAATTCACTTCTTTTTCACTTGCAGCTTCTGTGTAGGTCCATGTGCTGATTATCTATATTGAGTGTGTTATGAAATATTGCTGCTTAGCGGTTTAGAGTCCCATGTTTTCTTTCCCTCCAAATTATAAGAGAGCTTCCATCGAGCAACGAGTGTTTGGGCAGGCCGACATTCTTACCATTATCCCCTACTTTTCATACTTTGTCACTTTTGTTTACTCAGGTGTACGTGTGTTGTTTGGGCAGCGGACGTTGTTGGCATTTCCCCCTTTTTGGGTATCTTTCTTTAGGTTGGCACTAATCTAAGTTTTCGCACTCATCTGAGTCTTCTCTAGGCAATATGTGTTGCAATTGGGTGTTCTAAGATGCGACCCCGACAAGTAATGCTTGCAGCTATTTGTCTTCAGATATAAAAAAATGTTCATTCTAAATCACTATTTACAGCTACAGTCAACATGATAATTACAAAGGGCACATACTTACGGTCAATGAGATACACTATGACTACTAACTTTAAAATCAGCATATAGTCCTACAGAACTTCTCCAAAGTTCCTATGCTTCAATTGATTACAAACTTTTCTCGATCTTTATATTTTCGATTTTTTTAGACCTCACTTTTTAAGGTATAAAACTATTCATTTCTTTCAACAATGTTTTCGAGATGACCTGCCTATGCCAAATGCCATCTTGAAATTCCAGATCCTCATATGTACTGTTTTTCTTTTGCTGCGTCGGTGGCCAAAGGTCTAAAATATCAGCCCAGATGTTCGTGTGTAGATTTTCGTCTTTTTGCTGTGTGTGTGTGCACATGTGCCTTTTAAATTTTGTCATTCTGTTTGTTTACAACTGAGATAACATGTCTTGCCACTTCAGAATCAAACTGCATCTTGAAGTCTGGTGTATAATGGGGGATGGTGCTAGCCTGGCTTGGCGCTTTACAATTATGACGGCGGCTTCTGTCTTGGCCCAATAGAAAATCACACGCTAACGACTGCTTTTTCCTTGGAGGTATGCTAATTTTTTCACTGCTCCTCCATTTGTCCTTTCTTTACTATTCTAAGTATGATTAAAGGTATGTTTGCAAAATATTTATGGTCTGGAAAAGCAATATTTTAATCTAATATAGCTTTGGTTTTCCCTCTCAGTGCCACTTCATCGAGGGCACCTTGAGAAAGTTCATGTCTCGGGATGATTAGTATAGTTGTAGCCTACCTTATTTGTGGACGACGAAAAAATCTAGATTTTAGCATCCCATTGATTTCAAAAGTTGAAAGTCCAATTTAAGATTGGCTATATCACTTACAGTAAACAAAAAACAACATAATTTAGGTTCTAAATAAATTTGCTTTTCTCTAAAGCTATTTTGAGCCGCAGAGGAGTGCATCCATCCTCATGATAGAATATTAAAATCTTAAATATGTTCAAATTTGTAATAGTTGCTGCCAATAATTTTGTATTGACATTTTTGTATGCCATTAATGGATTTTCGGAAGAAACAAAGAAGAGTGGGTTCCTTTGTTTTCGCTTTGTATAAATGTGAATGTCTTTATAGCACACCATTTTAGACCGGATATATGAAACTAAACTTATTTCTGATCAGCAGGATAGGTAAAATGTGATTGACATTATACTACAAGTAGGATGGCTAGTATAATATCAAATATGTGCCTATATTTTAAAAAAATATTTCAGCTTCTCTATACTGTCTAATTCCATGCTCCGATCTTAAAAATATACATAGACACGTTTAGATCTGCGATTGCATTTTTAATCAATTGCTGACGCGCGCGAGGACGCGCGTAATGGACTAGTCTAATACAATTCATTCATGGTGTGTGCCACCCGAAGCTAAGCCGAAGCCACGTCGCCTGTAGCCGGACGCCGCCACACCGTGTGTCACCTGAAGCAGCCGGCCTGAAGCGTCCACCAGCTCCACACCTTGCGCGTGTCCTCTCGAAGAAGGACGCCATCGCGATGGCCGAACTGTATTCTGCGCTTGGTGAAGCCCAGTCGACCTCGCACGAGCGTCGGCATCGTGTCCTCCGCGACCCAGCCTGTTCGGTTGGCTGCTGCTTGTCGTATACGATCGTAAATTTTTAGCTGGAATAATATTTTTCTCTCACACAAATTAAATAGCAGTACTTCTTTACGAACCAGCAACGAAACGAACCAGCCTGCCAAACAGGCTGCTACACGTCGCTGAGCATATCCTTTTGGCTCACACGTGATTGTATAATCCGGCCTGAATGCCGCTTACTCGTCTATGTAGAAATATATGCGGATAACAACTCTGAAGAACTTTGCATTACAGAAAGCAAAATACGGCATGAAGCTGTACCGATATTGTCTTTGATCCCGTTGATCATACAGTTGTTAGATCTGACGAACACGAACATGTAGTTCCTATATGCCAATCTAGGTCTTTGTTCGGCTTGAAAAAATGTGCAACCTGTAATTTCAACATGTATGATGGATTGTTAGCTTGATGCTAGCATGCAGGTCGTCACCATGGCTAACCAGCAGGCTTGCGGCTACGGTTACCACAAGTTATCTTGAATTTCTGGAAGAAAATTATGTATAGGCATTTTCAGTAAAATACTTCTGTTTGAATACATTTACATGTTTATTTTTTGTTGATGTATATATGCGCCATGTGATATTTTTATGCTCTTTTGAATGCATCTATTTATCACACATTATGAATTATATATACCATGTAATTACAAAAATAAAATCTTGAATGATTACACTAGAAGAAACATGGTATAAGGTATATGGGCTCTCTAAATCTTGCATACCTTAGACTTATCATCTTTGAAAGGCTCATATTTTTTCTAGCATAATGAATTTTTGGGATGAACGAATGCTTGGTATTAATTCTGAAAATTTACATATACCATAATCTCGAAAAATGACAGGATGCTTCTAAGAATATTTTGTTTAACCATCCACTATATTTCTGCACATTGCTACTTGTTTACACACAGTAAACCTATACACACATGATGATTCCAGTTATAATGATATATTGTATATGTAATGTTTTTCTAAACGGTAAACGGTCTTTACACGGTCGTCCTTCGTTTAATGTTTAGGCTGTTTACACGGTGTTTAAACGAAGTTAAACGGTTTTTTACTTCAAAAAATACATATAATTATATATGTGCGTGTAAAAAATCAAGTATTCTAGCATTTATACAGATTTATCCGAGTAAAAATCAATTATTTTGGTATGCATATATATTTATGCATGTGAAAAGAACCAAATATAGATATTTATGCATGTAACATATAAGTATACATATTTATAAATATAATAAACTTAAGTATATAAATTTTTGCCTATCTAAATAAGTTTGGCATTAATTTTATCCAAAAAAAGGTCTCAGTTAACCATGAAAGTTATAGTTCTCTGTGCACTACTACCATGTAGATAGAGGGAAAACTGGATTTTATAGAAGCATATCAACAATTGGACTATACTGGCATATTAACTGGTCTTGGAAGGATAAATCTAGCCAAGAAATAGTATAATCCTAAAATTAAGTATTTAATACGTTAGCCCAAAAACTAAAAGTTTATGTTCTACCCTAAATATATAGTTATACACTAAATAGTACACTATATATATGTGACTTTCATGTGATAATCAATGAATACTAGAAGTATGATGGGATTCTTTGAAACATTAGAAATAATTATCATAGATGATGCATGAAGCATATTACTACTTGAAGTAATTATAGCATGAAAATGGGAGCAATTCTGAGTAAAGGCATAAGAAAATATCGATAATATATATTTAATAGGCATAGCCTTTCTAAATCTATCTTTAAGTGCATGTATCAAGGCTTGAAGTCCTAGCCGCGTCCCTTCCGGCTGAGTTAACTTTCTCTGCGTTGCACTAATTTCAAGCAAGCTTGTAGCTTTGCATTTTGTTGTTATCTATTACGTTTGGTTGAATACCAACATTTCACATTACACTAGAATGTGCATCACTATGTTGTGCTCCTGTCGAGCTGCAACTATCTCCCTCCCCGCATGAATATTAGCATAGCAAATATATTTGTAGCTGGTAGCTACCTTGCACTTCCCTCACAATTTGATTAGTTAGCTAGTACGCTATGTATATAGTTTCCGTTGAACTAAGAAATATCTTATTTTCAATGGATCATCTGTATAAGCAATAAATTGGTCTAGGGTCAAGTAGCCTAAGATCGAAGTTGCTTAAATTAAAATTTACTAAATGGAGAAGTGACCCAATTGATTGGGATGGATTACGAGAAAATTGAGTTGATAGATAAAACACTTATGATGATTTAGGATTTATAAAGAAAATGTACTTTTGGGAAATTTTGCATTAATGGCAATTATAAAATTCTAGAAGAAAACTTTATGTGAATTTGAATGTTACGTATTTTATACATTTAAAGTATATAGTCCATTTTTTTATGTATGAATAATTGGATCATTTTTTGGCTAAACAATAAAGAAACTAGACAATGAAATAGTTATCTAAACTATGACATGTGCAAATCAGGAGAAGAACATCCCTGAGTTTATATGAATGATGAACATTTTTAAGTATATTTTATGTATTCTAGCTCGTTGCATTTAATAAATACTAACCCCATGTTTAAATATGTGCGTGAATATTTTTCATAAAACTTCATCATAGCATATATGAATAGACATCCACTTGTAGTTGGAGATACATAAATTTTAATAATTTTTAAGCCCATGATAGGGGATATCTTTTGAAGTATGCTACTAAAGATCTAATATTGGCATTAGGGAGAGATAAAGCCTATTTTGAATGCCAAATATTATTTCCACGGAAAGGAAAATGATTGTAAGAGAAAAATATTCCTTGAAGCTTGAAGCAAGAATAATATCACGCACTAAATCAAATAATAGTTTGACTAATGCTCCTATGAAGCTTGAAGCGGAGCATATGCCAGATATTTCTAAAAATAAGAGGAGTAACTTGAAGTTATAAACCAGACATTATGTTTAATAGTAGTAAACTAAATAATGTATACTATCAAGCTACAATCAACGGGGACGCCTGTGAATTCTAGTTTATTGTATATTTGTTAAACAAAATAAGAAAAAACTCCTTCATTCTCATGTAGAGAATACCTCATGAAGAGGGTTAAGCACCTCATGAAGTGGATCATCACGAAGATAAAATCCAACACACTAAGCGCGCACATTATTAGTGTTGGGTATGCAGAACAACAAATTATCTCTTGTTTGGGAAATAACAAATAGATAGAATAATCTCACATTGTGAGAATATTGGACGATAATAATAGTTGTCGACAACGCTACCCCTATAATTGCAAATGTTTCTCTTATGAGAACCCGGATCTAGAAAACAAAGTCCATGACAAAGTCGCTTGTAGCGATTATATCGGGTCAATGAAGAAAGCAATTGAGGTTGAATCTCCTACTATGAAGAAATAAATGTTCTGCTATATGCCTATATCTCTAGCAAATGAAATGAATGAATATAAAATATACAGTTAGTAAGTGGATTATGAAAATCCATATAGTTCCTGAAGAATAGAAATCACAACATATGGAAATTAAATCTCATACTAAATATTAAGAAGTTTAAGGTAGAATATATATTCCTATATGAATATTGAAGTCTTAAGAAGAATATGTCCTAGAATGAATAGAGTCATCGAATGACTTTACAGTGAATAACTCTATCTTATTGTGTATATCTCAGAATAATCTCTCATGCAGTAGAGAATATATCTCGTGAAAGAGAAATATAATTCACCAAAAATAAGAACATCTTTGAAGGAACTAATCCATGAAGGATTTACCAGTGGATTATTGAATAACACCATTGATCCCTGAAATGAATATAGACTCGAGAGAAAGAAAATAAAGAATCTTAAACACCATGAAGGTGTCATATAAAACACTCAGAAAAGTGCATATCAAAAGCTAGCAAATGAAGTGTTGATATCCTCAAAATACCATAGAAGATATAAGAATAATGGTGATTTTAGCAATTGAATTATCCCCTAAATATCAAATATAAGACTGAATTTATTATTTAGTGGTATAATTCAAATCCTGAAGATTTGAAGAACATATAATTTGAAAATCCACTAAGAAAAGTATTCAAACTCTAGTATAAGTTTGATACACTATCCAGAAGATATTAAATATTGTAACTTATTTACCCTCATAATCCTTTGAAATGATTTATTACCCTGAAGAATAAATTTTATTTATTTTGCACAACTAATAAGTGATTATTTATGTATGAAGTATATTGCTCTTGTTTGCTTATATTATAATTCATCGAAGAATGGTAAGCCAACATTTTGGTATTATGGTACTGCATACCATTATTAAGCACACATTTATAAAAAAAAGTGTGGACTGAACAATGAAGTTCAAAGAATGGCTTTATGAGGTGGAGCAATCTGAGTAAATCTAACTTGAAGGTAATTAAAACCACTAGAATTATAAAGATCATGTAGATCATATTTACTAAAACATTGAAGTTTATGCATAGATCATAAAGATAAATATCTATTCATGAAGAATAGAATATTTTAAAGAATACATGACCAAGATAGTTAAATGTTGTACTTTTTTTCCTATGTGAGTTTTTACTTGAAGGTTTCTCACACAAGATTTTTTATGAGACAACATGTGCAATGCAATGAACAAATGCGATGTACTCTTTTTTTTCTAAGAACCGTTTTTTCCCATTGAATTTTCGGATGGAGTTTTTAATGAGGCATGTGCATATCGTGGTAATCGTCTAAGAGAGAGTGTTGTAAAACATACGGACTCTATCCTAGAAGGAAAGGAGAAGGAGAAATCCTAATCCCAGTCTATTTGTATGTGGGCTCTTACCAAACTCTTAGGCCTTGACAAGATTATATATACATGGGAGCTGTATGTTTTAATTATCAATATTTAGAAGAATAAAGAATATATTATCTGTCTCTTATGTCTATGTGTTCTACTTTTATATACTATATTAATTATAAGAGACGGAGAGAAAAAGATCCGACCCGCTGGCGACGTGTTTTATAACAGTTCAAGACGTCACGAAGTCAGAAGGCACAGCCGGCGCACAGCAATGAAAACAGCGCAGCCCTCACAATCACAACTGGTTCACGCATGTGTGTGTGGGACTAAAAAAATACGAATTCCTTTGAACCTTGAAATTGGGCAAAGGCCCAGAATTTAAAACCATGCTGCGTAGTAATGGGCTATGGCCTAACACTGTAAAAGATGCGCAAAGCACGCACGGCTACGACTGCAGAGTGCAGACTGATTGGTTCGTGCATGGAGTACTCCTACATCGCAGCCGCCGTCACCACTCACTACGGATTACTGTGCGGGCACTTGCACTTGGTTGAAGCTCCACTACCACTTGTAACGCCGGCCGCTCCACTACGCACGGGATTCACAGTGCTCGCGACTCGTACTTGCTCCATGGAGAAAAACTCGAGGCGATCGATCAGTGCGTCCGGCTGTGATCCATTCAGGGAGAAAAACGCACGCGCGCGCGTAGACACATCACTCAGCCAGCCGCCGCCAGCCGCTTACCCGTCATCGAGTCAGTCTACCGCTTGTCCAACAGCACTAACTACATATTGCCACTGACACTGACTCACTCTCAACACTCTAAAACGTCTCTATATAAGCCTTGCGGCAAGAATCAGCTAGAGGAGCTAGGCAGCACTTATCGACAGTACGTACGTAGTTGTGCAGATTGCTGCAGAGATAGACATGGAGCGCAACTCCTCCTGCAGAGACACAATGAGCTGCCTCCTCGCCCTGCTCGCCGTGCTGTGCCTCGGCGCCGCCGCGGTGGCGCGGGCCCAGCTGACGGACGACTTCTACGACGGCTGCTGCCCGCAGGCGGAGGACATCGTGAAGGCGCGCGTGTCCGCCGCGATGAAGGCCGAGCCCCGCATGGGCGCCTCCCTGCTCAGGCTCCACTTCCACGACTGCTTCGTCAACGTACGTACACGAGACACCACATGACACATACTGATACACGCACGCTCCCAATGCAACTTTTATGTACCGATAGATCGCTGAATTGAAAAAGACTTGCTCGCTGCATGCACGCAACGCAGGGGTGCGACGGGTCGATCCTGCTGGACGGGAACAACACCGAGAAGCTGGCGGCGCCGAACCTGAACTCGGCGCGTGGGTTCGAGGTCGTCGACGCCATCAAGGCCGACCTCGAGAAGGCGTGCCCCGGGGTCGTCTCCTGCGCCGACATCCTCGCGATCGCGGCTAAATACGGAGTGCTGCTGGTGTGTCCCTCCCTTCCCCTTCCCTTCCCTTCCCTTCCCTTCCCACATGATTTCAGTCATCGATTCATCATCACGTTGAAAAATACTCGCAACCTGCTGGTGTACTACACTACTATTCAGAGTGGAGGGCCGGCCTACGACGTCCTGCTGGGAAGGAGGGATGGCCTGGTGGCAAATCAGTCCGGTGCCAACAGTAGCCTGCCTAGCCCGTTCGATCCCATCAACACCATCACAAAGAAGTTCAGTGATGTGGATCTGAACACAACCGACGTGGTCGTTTTATCAGGTATAGCTGCTAGTCCCACGCATCTTTCACTGCACAATACTTTCCAGCTCGTCAAGAGTAGTGATGACTGGACATCTATTAACTGACCCGACGGCCACTGGGCACGTACGTACGCAGGAGGCCACACGATCGGGCGAGCGCGGTGCGCGCTGTTCAGCAACCGGCTGTCCAACTTCACGGCGACGAGCTCCGTGGACCCGACGCTGAACTCGTCCCTGGCGTCCAGCCTGCAGGCGCTGTGCCGGGGCGGGGACGGCAACCAGACGGCGGCGCTGGACGCCGGCTCCGACGACACGTTCGATAACCACTACTACCAGAACCTGCTGAGCCAGAGGGGCCTCCTGTCCTCCGACCAGGGCCTCTTCTCCAGCGCCGACACCAAGGCGCTCGTGCAGGCCTACAGCGCGAACAGCGAGCGCTTCTTCTGCGACTTCGGCCGGTCCATGGTCAAGATGGGCAACATCCGCCCGCTCACCGGCTCCGCCGGCCAGATCCGCAAGAACTGCCGTGCCGTCAACTGAGCAGGCATCGAGCTGCAGCCCGCGTGCACGTCGTCGTCACTAGCTATGTGTTTGCATCGTCATTGTATTGTGATGGTGTTTCGTTTGGCTTAAGCCAGGTTGTTCTACTACACTACTTCAGTAGTATTTTTCAGTAAAAGTGTTTTCTTCTAAAAGAACAAATCAGCACAAGCATCGACGTAAACTAAATTTCTGTAAAACGAACAGGGTATACTTATGGTATGGGCTAGCTAGCTAGCGTATCAATTGGGACGGATGAGTGGTAACTACTCGCCTATCTGCAAACGAACAAGATAGGGTCTGTAACTGTCGCTACAGTGCCTGGTGAATTATCGATCAGTAGGTGCATGCGTTCCCCGATCGATGTTGTTGTTCTCGTGAACAAGCAACAGAACAAAATAAATAAAAGCCGACCCTAGTCCTCTCATCCTCTGTGAGAAACTTGAGATCTTGGCACGCATTTCCCTGTCACCTAATCGTATCGTGCTCCCCTTTCTGTTCTGTTATGAGACTGATGTCTCGCCTTCTCTCCATAATTGGCAGCCTGCTAGTCCATCATTGCTTGCACCTATCCTTGACGTATAAAGTGGCCAACATCAGCAGTTTTCGTGCTGTATTACGTACTCTGGTGCAGGAGACCGGATCGCGACTGGGAAACAAGAACTCACTCATCGTTATCCCAGCTGGTTCCTCGGTCAGACGAGCGAATAGAAATTCAGACCGATCCCACAGTGGCAGCTTTCAGTAAATCGGTTTTGCAGATACAGACTATACAGTTTTTTTTTTAAGATAATGACAGACTATACAGTATAGCAACATCACAGACTACAGTGATTTCGTTAGTCTTTTTCAGTTTGTTTTTATTTGGCCGCTTTCACCCCCAATCCGTACTAACTTTCATAGATGGATGTGGATACGAATGCAACCAAACGAGCTCTTGGTGGTTTTACGAGCACGTGATGCGGGGATTTTCGATTTAAAGGAAACAAGGGAACGAGATCGCGAGAGCCAATTAGGGCGTGTTTGATTGGCTGGACCGGGGGAGGGGGCTGAGCTAGGCCCAGCATATGTAGGCGGGCTTGTTTGTTTGCCTGGAGGCGTTTTGGGCCTGGCCCGCGCAGCTGGGAGCCAGGCCCCGGGGGAACGGCTCTCCGCATCGTTTCTCCAGAGCCCGACTCTATTAGGCGCATCGCGACGCTCCCGTCACCGCTCCTTCCCCACGCTGCCCCTCATCTTCCATCGATCCACCCTCACCTCTCCTCCCCCCACCGCAGTCCCTCCCCTCCATGGCCCCACGTCGCCCCTCATCTTCCATCGATCCACCGTCACCTCTTGTCGGGTATCAGGATTAGGAATACCCGGAAGAAGGAAGCTGATGGCCACGAACGCTAACTCCCTCGGATGGTCAAGAGCGAATCTTGGTCTCGCCCGGCCCCGAGGGTACGGGCTCCGTCTCGTCCGACCTCGAGGGCGCGGGATCTGGGTCACCCGACCTCGAGGGCGCAGGCTCCGTCTCGCCCGACCCCTCGGACAAGAGCCCCGTCACGTCCGACCCCGAGGACGCAGGATCCGCTTCGCCCAACCATGAGGGTGCGGGCTACGTCGTGCCCGACCCCGAGGACGCGGGCTCCGTCTCGCCTGACCCCGAGGGCGCGAGCAACGACGCGCCCCAACACCGAGGACACGGGTTCCATTCCGTCAGGTCCCTTGGGTAGAGATTTCGCTTCGCCGAACCCCTCGAAGGGGGACTCCGCCTCGCCCGACGGGTTCCGTACCGCCCCAACCACTACGGGTTTTAGAGTACAGATCCTGTGTCAAACTCCTGACATCGGAAAGGGAGTAGGCGTGTCCTGACATGACCCACGGCCATGACGGGCCATACCTAAGGACACACGTCGCCAACAGCGTCGAGCGTGCCGGCGTTGTGCTACCTAATCCCCGTACGGCCTCCAGCGGGGGTGTCCGTTAACCATGCCGCCCGCCGCATGGGATGGAGCGCCACGACTAGCTGACGACATTGCGTACAACGCCAGTGATGAACAGAGAAAAGACATGGAGCCGTCCCCGTCGTGATCTACAGGGTTGGCGGGACCCGCATGAAAGAAACAAAGGGCACCATGATGCTGGAAGCCTTCTTCCCCTCGCTTATCTCTCTCTCTCTCTCTCATGTAACCTGTATCTTCCCCTTCGTCTATAAAAGAGGAAGTAGGACGCCCCCGGATGGAGACGCTTTCAAGAGATGATAGGAGATAACACCTAAACATCTCAGCATCAACCCCATTCAATTTTTCCACAAGATACTTGGCACCCGCTCCCTCTCTCGCCTGTTTATAACCCATACTGCAAATCAGTGCTGGTAACACGAGCAGCAGCGAACTGGACATAGGGACATTCTGTCCGAACCAGTATAAATCCTTGTGTCATTCGAGCACAGCCATCCGGGTCAGACACGCAAATCACAGAATTTACTAGTCGGTGATCCAAAACACCGACAATTGGTGCGCTAGGTAGGGGCCTTTTGCACGTCTCGTCGTCCACAACAGGCCACGGATGGCTAGCCACGGCGTTAGCTGGGTCCCGGGCGCGCACGTGCGCTTCGAGAGCTTGGATTTCTTCGTCACCATGGAGGAAAGAGCTGGCGCGGGCTCCCGCCCGTCCCAACTTCTTCGCTCTACCAGCCTTGACGCAACCGTCGAGGCCCTCAAGGAGCTGCGGCTGCACGCCCTGGAGGCCCATACCCTCGGGAGCGACCAGCTCCTCGACTTCGATTACGGGAGGCTAGAGCGCCAACTCGACGCCTTCCTAGGACCCCGACCGTCCCGAGAGGACTTGCGCTGCCTCGCCTTCTCGTTCGCCAACGTCATGGCACAGCTTGCCGGAGGAGAACCACTCTCCCCGGAATACCTCACCCGGGACGCCTCGACAGCGTTCCATTTTGGTCTGCGCAACACCGCAGGGACCATTGGTCACCTCGTGGCACAACGCGTGCACCCGTCTCCCATGTATAATGAATTCATGGGTATGACAGACTACATCGCGGAATCTTTCCACGACCTTCTCGTGGGAGACTCAGAGTCGATCTCTGACTCTGACTCCAGTAGGAGAAGCCATCACCCCTCACGAGAATGCCTCATGGCAGGCACCCCTGAGGGGCGCGTCAAAAACATCCACGAGGGAGGGGCTACCCCTACAAATGACCCCAACGACAATGTCGAGCGAGATGCAGGGGCCCCGCCTCGCCTCCGGGTGGAGCAGTTGAGGGGTCGGCATAAGGAGATCGAAGACGCACGGCTCCAGCTGGAGCAGGAACGCACGGAGCTTGAGCGGCGTGGAGATGGTGGTCGAGCACAGGCTATCGCCCGCGACGTGAACCAAAGGATCGCTGAGGACGACGGAGGCCTCCTGCATTTTGCCTAGGCAAGCCAGAACATAGCCGTCGTAGCAGCCTTGCTCCGAGGGCTCTCGGAGCCCGCAACGCTCAAAGATCGATGGGTTCATCGCAAAATCCGCATGCTGCTCGAGCGGGTGGCGGCGCAACAGGCGAAGAGCTCGTTGTCTCGACGTCGCGAGCTCGACGCCAGTTAGCACATGTCTTCAGGATGGCAAGGCTGGGAAGTATCTGTCCATCAGGAGCCGCGCAACAGTGGGGGCCCGCCACGGTACCAGTACATAAGCGCCTCGGTCCCCATCGCGACGCGCGTAACACCCTAGAAGCCCGTAGGCGCGAACGGGGAGACGAGAGGGAGTAGGTCGATCGTGACTACCATCCTCATCGCAGCGAATGCTACAACAGTGGCGAGGATCGAAGCCTGAGCCCCGACCTACTAGGTCCCCAGGTCTTCGATCGGCACATCCTCAACGCGGCTTTTTTGTCGCGATACCGACCATCGATGAACACCCGGCACTCGGAAACAAACCCCAACCCGGTGGCTTGAGGATTACCGGCTTGCTCGTCAAGCCGGAGGTGTGGATAGTGATTATTTCACCATCCGCAACCTCCCCCTGTTCCTGGCCAACTCGTCACGGACGTGGTTGGAGCATCTTCCGCCCAACTGAATTTAAAGTTGGGCGGACCTGAAGGAGATCTTTGTGAAAAACTTCTAGGGCACCTACACGTGCCTGGGGACCCCTGGGATCTAAAGAATTGTCGGTAGAAGTTCGGGGAAACTCTCCACGAGTACATCCGACGCTTCTCCAAGCAATGCAACGAGTTGCCCAATGTCGTCGACGCCGGCATCATCGTGGCCTTCCTGTCCAGGACCACCTGCGAGTCCCTGGTCCACAAACTAGGACGCAAAGGCCCCTAGACCACCAAGGAGCTCCTCGATATCGTGACCAGCCATGCCTCACGCAAGGAGGCGGTCAGGGCGATTTTTGATCGCTCCAAGGGCAAGGCGAAGCGGGACGAGGGCGTCGATGAAGGCACCTCTAGCCGTCCCAACAAGAAGAAGAACAAGCCGCGGCTCGCTCGTGGCCGCTACTGAGCAAAAAGTTGGTCGGACGCCCACCGAGAGTGCTCCCGACCACTTCAAAAAACTGCTCGACGGGACGTGCCCGAACCACGCCTTCCCCGTCAAGCACGTGTACAAGGGCTGTGCTCTCATGAAGCATTTCCTGTCCGGGGTACCAAGAAGGAGGGCCAGAGGAAGAAGCCCGACTCGACAGCAGATGACACTGAGGGAAAGGATGGTGGCTTCCCGACTCCCGACGGATGCCTCATGATCTTCAGCGGGTCGACAGCTTACGACTCCTAGCACCGGCAAAAGATCACACGTCACGAGGTCTACGTGGCTGAGCCAGCCCCACCGTTTTTCCTTCGCTGGTCGGAGTCTGCCATCACCTTCGATCGATCCGACCATCTAGATAGCATCCCACGGCTGGGAAGATACCGGCTCGTGGTCCACCCGATCATCGGCATGAAGCGCCTCACCAAGGTGCTGATGAATGGAGGCAACGGCCTCAACATCAAGTATGCCGAGAAACTCGATGCCATGGGAATCGACCGATCGCGTGTCCGACCGACCAGGGCGCCTTTCCACGGCGTCGTGCCAGGAAAGCAAGCCATACCGCTCAGGCAAATCGACATGCCCATCACCTTTGGGGATCCGACCAACTGCAGGATGGAGACCCTTACCTTCAAGGTGGTCGGGTTCCACGGGACCTACCACACCATCCTAGGAAGCCCATGCTACGTGAAGCTCATGGCCGTCCCCAACTACACCTATCTAAAGCTCAAGATGCCAGGCCCGCGTGTGGTCATCACCATCGGCACCTCCTTCTAGCGCGCTTACGAGTGCGAGGTTGAGTGTTGTGAGCGTGCCTCAGCAATCATAGCCTCCGAGGACCTCACGGTCATCAAGGAAGGGACTACCGAGGAGGCACCCGACTCCAAGCAGTCAGCCAGATCCTTTGAGCCCGCAAAGGGCATCAAGGAAGTCCTCGTAGACCCTAGTAGCTCTGAGGGCAAAGTGGTGCGCATCGGCACCACACTTTCCTCCAAATAGGAAAGCGCGCTCGTTGACTTCCTCCGCGTCAACAGAGATATCTTCGCGTGGAAACCCTCGGACATGCCGGGTATCTCAAGGGAAGTCACCGAGCATGCCTTGAAGATCAGGCCAGGCTCCAAGCCGGTGAAGCAGCACCTGCGTCGCTTCGATGAGAAGCGCAGGGCCATCAGTGAAGAGATCACAAAGCTTTTGGCGGTCGGGTTCATCAAGGAAGTGTATCATCCCGAGTAGTTAGCCAATCCCGTCCTTGTACGAAAAAAGAATGAGAATGGAGAATGTGTGTTGACTACATGAGTCTCAACAACGGTGTGTCCAAAGGATCTATTTCCTTTGCCATGTATAGATCAATTAGTCGACTCGACCTCGTGGTGCGAAACCCTTTGCTTCCTTGATGCATACTCCAGGTACCATCAGATCGTGATGAAAGAATCCGACCAGCTCGCAATTTCTTTCATCACCCTGTTCGGGGTCGTTCTTCTATGTCACAATGCCATTTGGTCTAAAAAATGCGGGAGCTACATACCAACGATGTATGCTCAAGTGTTTCAGAGACCTCATCGGGCAAACCATTGAGGCCTACGTAGACGACATCGTGGTCAAGTCCAAATGGACCGACTAGCTCGTAGCTGACCTTGAGCAGACCTTTGTAAAACTACGAGCAAATGGTAGCAAACTCAACCCTGAAAATGCATTTTTAGGGCCCCGAGGGGCATGTTGCTTGGGTTCGTCATCTCCAAGCGTGGCATCGAAGCCAACCCGAAGAAAATCACGGCCATCACAAGGATGGGCCCGATCCAGAACCTAAAGGGGGTACAACGAGTCATGAGGTGCCTTGCCGAGCTTAGTCGTTTCATCTCACGCCTTGGTGAATGAGGCCTCTGGCTGTACAGGCTTCTGAAGAAGACCGATAGGTTTGCGTGAACTCTCGAGGCTCAGAAGGCACTCGACAAAGTTAAGGAAATCCTAACGAAACCCCCGACCCTGGTCCCACCGAACGACGGAGAGCCTCTCCTGCTCTACATTGCGGCCACCACGCAAGTGGTTAGCGCCGCCCTGGTGGTAGAGCTAGCGGAAGAGAGACACGCCCTCAAAGTGTAGCGCCCTATATACTTCATTAGCGAGGTCTTGTGTGATTCCAAGACTCGCTACCTGCAAATCCAAAAGCTTTTGTACGCCGTCCTGATCACCACGAGGAAGTTACATCACTACTTTGAGTTGCACCCGATGATGGTCGTGACATCCTTTCCTCTCCGTGAAGTCATCCAAAACCGGGACGCCACGGGGAGGATCGCGAAGTGGGCACTTAAGCTGATAGGTCAGGGCATTTCGTATGCCCCCTAGACGGCCATCAAGTCCCAAGTGCTACCCAACTTCATGACAGAATAGACCAAGCTCCAGATGCCACCATCAACTATCGACTAGGAGTACTAGATCATGTACTTCGACGAATTGCTGATGAGGAAAGGCACCGGTGTGGGGCTGGTCTTTGTTTTGCCCCTCGGGATACGCATGAAGTACGTGGTCCGCCTCCATTTCCCCGCCTCCAACAATGTTGCCGAATATGAGGTGATCATCAATGGCCTATGCATCGCCATTAAGTTGGGCATCCAACGGCTTGATGTCCAAGGCGACTCATAGCTGGTCATCGATCAAGTCATGAAGGGGTCAAGCTACCACGACGCCAAGATGGTTGCTTACTGCCGAGAAGTCCGCTAGCTGGAGGACAAGTTCGATGGCCTCGAACTCAATCACATCCCGAGGTGGCTCAACGAGACGGCCGACATGCTGGCAAAGATGGCGTCCAGCCGAGAGCTGGTGCCGATGGGCGTCTTTGCCAGCAATCAGCACAGGCATTTGGTCCGCTACGAGGAATGGGGACAGACCGAGGGTGAGCTGCCTGCCCTAGGCTCGGGGGCTAACCGACCGACCGCTCCTTCCGACCTCAAAGTCATGGAGGTCGGTGAGGATCTGACGGTGGAGCCCAACCTTCTACCTGACTAGAGGACCCCGTACCTCGATTGGCTCCTCCGCAAAGTGCTCTCAACAGACAAAATGAAGGCTTGGCAGATCGCATGCCGAGCCAAAGCTTTCATCATTATCAAGGAGGAGCTCTACAAGTGAAGCCATGCCAGGATCCTACAGCGTTGCATTCTCGTTGAACAAGGGAGGCAATTGCTGAAGGACATTCACCGTGGGGTCTATGAACATCATGGCGCACCTAGAACCCTAGTCAGAAATGTGTTCAGACAGGGCTTCTACTGGCCGACCGTGGTGGCTGACACCGAGCAGATTGTGCGCACCTGTAAAGGGAGCTAGTACTATGCTCGTCAAACCCATCTGTCGGCCCAAGTGCTCTAAACGATCCCCATCACATGGCCGTTCACGGTCTGGGGGCTTGGTCTGGTCAAGCCTCTCAAAAGATCTCCTAGGGGCTACACGCATTTGCTCGTAGCCGTAGATAAGTTCACAAAGTGGATAGAGGCTCTACCGATCTCTGTGATCAAATCCGAGCAAGCCGTGCAGTTCTTCCTCGACATCGTCCACCGCTTTGGAGTCTCAAACTCGATCATCATGGACAATGGCACATAGTTCACTGGGAAGAAATTCCTCTGGTTCTATGATGACTAACACATCTACGTCGACTGAGCTGCCATGGCCCACCCCCACATGAACGGACAGGCTGAGCGCGCAAACGGCATGGTCCTGTAAGGCCTCAAGCCTAGAATCTTCGATTGGCTAAACAAGTTCGACGGACGATGGGTCATGGAGCTTCCCATAGTACTCTAGAGCTTGAGGATGACCCCCAGCTGGGTGACCAGCTACACGCCTTTCTTCATGGTCTACGGTTCTGAGGTAGTCCTCCTAACCGACCTCAACTACGGAGCGCTGAGGGTTAGGGCATATGACGAGCAAGGGGCCGAGGCATCCCTCGAGGACGCCATGGACCAGCTCGACGAAGCGTGCGATGTCGCCCTCCTCCACTTGGCCAAGTACCAGCAAGCACTACGCCGGTACCACGGGCATCGAGTGTGGGGTCGGGCATTCAACGTCGAGAATTTGGTGCTCTACCACGTTCAGAACAACAATAACCGCCACAAAGTTCTCTCCGTCATGGGAAGGACCATACGTCGTCACGAAGGTGCTCCGACCGGGAACCTACAAGCTCAAGACCATCGACGGCAGAGTCTTCATCAATGCTTGGAACATTGAATAGCTACATCGCTTTTACCCCTAGCCTATGCATGTACTTGTGAAATTTAAGAACAAAGTTTTCAAAATGCGAGTACATTTTCTATTTGGTTTCGCCATCATGTCTCCTTGATCTTCCGTGACACCCGACCCCAGCAACGGCAAGAGGTCGGGCCTCACTCCAGGGCCGATGGGGGTATACCTATCTAAAAACATTCTCTGCGCCTGACCCTCTCCTAAGTTAAGACCTAAAAGCAAAGGCCGTGAAATAAGCCCCGAGTAAAACTGGTCTGATCATGAAGAAACCTACGCCCAAAGGCTACGACATTTTTTCTCACTAGTGTAATCAGAGTTGTTTCGCCTGCACCCTGAGCTTTATAGCCTTAATCACAGAAAGGGTCGGAATGCATTAACCTTTTTATACATAAAAAGAGACAAAGAACCAAAAGATGGTTCGACCATAACAAAAATAAAGATTTATTTACTTATTACAATTTTGCTGCCTGGCCTATCTAACTACCTAACCCCTTGGGGGGGATGACCTCATCCTCAATTTTGGCAGATAAGTCCTATGCTAGGGGAGCCATCGACCCCTCTAGCTCCTCCAGCTCGGCCTTAGTGTAGCCGGGCGCTAAGCCCTAGCTCATCATTGGCAGATCGATGTTCTCATAATGAGAACGAGCGATCGCGAACGACCGATGAACGCCAAATCGGAGTGCGTCCCTCGCCATCTCGCACGCGCGATCCATGATTCGGACAACGCGGACCGTGAGTGAGCTCATCTCCTGCGCCGAGGCCAGCTTGAGGTCGTCGTAGACCAGCTGAATGGCAACATGTAGGGTGTCATGCTCATCGCTCTCTTTCACAAGGGAGGCCTTCACTTCGCCGAGCTCCTTCTCCAGGCCACGGCTCTTCGTCACCTCCACCCCAAGCCTGTTGTTGATACCTATCCAAATCACATGCCAACCGTGTCAAGAGGCCAACCTTGGGCTCCAGGAAGAAAGATGACAAAGAAAACTAGTGGCTTACCGTCCACGTCCGCTCGGAGCTTGCGCACCTCGCTGCGCTGTTGGGTCACCATGGCCTCTAAGCGCCGGACCTCATCCTAGCGCTGGCCGACCTCCGTGGCAAGGCGGGCGGACATGCCCTCGGCCACGATCTTCAGGTCCTTCTCCCCCTGAAGCTCACCCTAAAGGAGGACAATCCGCTGCTAGGCATCAGTGTGCTCTTGGCGGGCCAAGTCACACTCCGTGCGGAGCTCCTCTATGGTCCAGAGCAGGTCCTCCCGCTCCTTCCAAAGCCGCTTGTCCTCCACGACGTTCGCACGCCCCCTCTCGATCAAGGCCATAAGCTTCACCTTAGCCTCATGGGTGTCATCGTGGGCGTCCTTCTCCTTAACCCAGAGGTCGGCCAGCTCCTGGGCGGCAGGAGCAAGCTCGGCCACCTCCTAGCGAGCGACAGCAAGCTATGCGGCTAGCTCCTTATTCCACCATGCCTCCCCGGCAAGGTGGTCCCAAACGCCCCTCTCGCGACAAAGGAACCGAGACTTCTCCTTGCTGTGACCCATAAGGACCTACGTATAGAACAAGTTTAAGAAGTACAGAAAGGGAAAATGAGCGTCGCAAGCATGACCGTCTCATACCTGGCCAACTGGAGTGATGATGTCGCGCAACGATCCCAGCGCAGAGGTCAGGGCGCTAACTGTGGTCCCAACCTCCACGTGGACGCTTCCCCACTCCGACCCCTTCGTAGCGTCGTCGAGGGTGAGGAGCGTCGCCTCTGGGTTCTGCTGGTCTACCCACCGGATCAGGGATCCTCCCCACACGTGTGGGTCACCGCCCACCCAGACCAGAGACTGGGATGGCTCCGCACCAACCCTGGTTGACGCTGACCCCTCTGGTAGGGGCAGCTCCTCTGAAGCAGCCCCTCCGACAGCAGGGGGTGGGCGCGCGTGGGCGCAGAGACCTGCCCCATCACCGCTTTTGCTGAGGGCACCTTGGGTGCGCCCTCTTTCGCCCCTACCTCTAACATCACGGCCGCGCCTCACCTGCCACGGGCACCCTGGATGCGCCCTCCTCTGTCCGCTCCCCCACGGATGCACCCACCAGCTACGCCCCTTCGATCGACGCCGCGATCGCCCCAGCACCGCTTCCGCTCACCTCCGACGCTGAGCTGACCGGCTCATGGTGTGTCAGCCGGATGGCGAGGGTCTTCTTCAGTGCGAGCCTCAGGCGAGTCCCGCTTCCTCCAACGCTGCGGAGGATACCGCGGTTAGTTCACTACAAAAATCAATCAGAACGAAAGAACGGAGATGCTCTTAAACTAATCTCAATGCCACTGGGCGATGATGTTTCAGGTCACTCCGCCTGACCCTGGCTGCTCCTTATCGGCGTGTTGCTAGTTTGGGCCATCCTCTCGCTTTCGGGAGGTTTAGTCGAGTAGGACAGTCAATCGCCATTGGCTCCGGGCACGCCTTCCTCCTCCCGGCCGAGGCATGCCCTCTCCCTCCGCACCGTAGCATGCCACGGATGGGCCCCGCTAGCAAGGATGGGTCCTTGTTCGCTCCACCTAGGTCGTCCCATTGGATGGGGACCCAGAGCCTTCTTCTTCTTCTTACTCTTCATCATCCGAGCCTTGCCGCCGCTTTCCTCGGTCCCACTTACCTTCGCCCGCCACACCTTCTTATCGTCTTTGACCTTCTTCTTCTTCTCATTGGCGGCGCGGTTCACCGCCCTCATGGCCGCATGCTCCGGCAGCGGCGCAACGAAGGTCCGGAAGCCCAATCCTATTGGTAGCTCGACAAAGCCCGCACCGCCGCATCGTGGGGTGCCACAGGATTGGGAACACGACGTCGGACTCATCCATTGCCTCCTTAATGTGCCTCACTATCGTGGAGCGGCCCCTGGGCGAGCGTAGTCCCACCAAGTTGCGCGTCGAGCGTAATCTCATACAGCGGGAGGATGCGCCATCAGCGGCGCCACCCTCCTCGTGTGGTATGCTCCGATGACACTGACCCCGCGAAGGCCGCAGTCCTTGAGGAACGTGATGGCATCAAGAAGGTCACGCAGCCTCCTCTTCTCCTTCTTAGGAGGTCCCCACGACCACACTAGCAGCACCTCTTCGATGAGGCGCCCGATGAAATCCGTCAAAGGGGCGGCGGCGTCATTCTTCACGTAGAACCACAATGCGTGCCACCCCTTGTTGGATCTGGAGAGCTGGTAGGGCATGTACTCTGCCGCTCGATGCCCCCGAAGGTGGATGCTTGCTCATCCCATTAGCATCGGCGCGTCCCACTTCTTGTTCTTTTGTAGGGAGATGGAGAAGAAGTATCTCCACAACTCGAAGTGGGGCTCGATTCCCAGGTACCCTTCGCACAGCGCGATGAAGGCCACGATGTGCTGGATCCCATTTGGGTTTAGGTGCTGCAGCTCGATCTGGTAGTGGTGCGTAGCCCCTTGAAAGAACGGGTGGGGAGGAATCATGAATCCGCGCTCGTGGAGGGGCACGAAAGACATGACATAGCCATCGGGCGGCGCCGGCACCTCCTCACGACCGAGCACGAGCCACTCTGCCATGTCGGTCCTCCCACGGAGAAGGCCACGCTTGACAAGGCCCTCCATGCACGCGTGGGTGACATTGGAGCAATACCATGACTCCATGGGAGACAAGTGCGGGGGAACGAAAGCTTCACTGACGGTGCAAGAGCAAGGGCGAAGGAACAAGGATTTCGCTGGCGGCGTAAGAGCGAGGAAAGATTTAAAGTGCCAGCGGCGAAGAAGCAGAGAATCCGAGGCTATAGGTTATGCGTACCAAAAGGTGAAGGGAACGACCGCTATTTACAAGGGAAAGTGGAGCGGGAGGCGAACCGTCCGCCTAGATTGGCGCGCCTGCCGTTCCTCGTCACATCACCTTCCCAGGGATTGTGCGCACGCCACCTCCTGGCCGCTCAACAAAGGGCGGGTCAGGCAGCGGGTCCCCCACCTCAATGGGCCAGGAACTGCCACAGGTAAGAGGGGATACGGAGCTGAAAACGCTCCGACGGCCCATCGAGGCCTAGGAGTTCAAGGTTGGCCCATCGACGGGTTCACAACCGCTCCGGGCACCTTTAGAGTGAGGGGTGGTTAAGGATGGGCACGCTTAGCGGCAAAGACGGGGCGCATGAGCACCACGGGCATCCCACCCACGCTCGAGTCTTGGTTGGTGCAAGGTCCATGGTTTTTCCTCGAAGAAAGGCAACGAGCCCTCGAGACCGGTCGAACGCACCCGAGAACTATATGGATTGGTCGTCGTCGGGAATGCAGAGTCGGTCACCAACGACCCATGCTTTGGACCCCCACGAATGGGAAGCCAGGCAACACTCGAATCGCCCGTTAACGACTCACCGAACACCATGATTCGTCCATTGAGGAAAACATGGCACGGCTCAAATTTCTTCGTTTTATCAAAAAAAACACATGAGGGGGATGATTACAAGATGAGTCGACCCTCGACTGCACCCCTACAACAAGCGAGGGCTCGGAGGAAGTTGGACTCGCAAGGAGACCGAGTACGCTGTTGCATATCAATGATGATCGATCGGATCCTAGGGAGGATCGGAATCAAGAGAAATCCTTTCCAACCGCCTGAGCCCAGTGAGTCGCATGCTCCCGAGGAGTTCGATCACAACAGAGAGGAATCACAACCCTACCAAGACATCCCGCGGGCCGTGAAAGGAGATCAAAACCCTCAGAATCCTTCCGTCTGAAAAAGCCTTCGAAGGAGTATCTGACTCCTTCGCAGGATCGGGGGCTAATGTCGGGTTTCCGGATTAGGGATACCCGAAAGAAGGAAGCTGATGGCCGCGAACGCTAACTCCCTCGGATGGTCAAGAGCATATCTTGGTCTCGCCTGGCCCCGAGGGTATGGGCTCCGTCTCGTTCGACCTCGAGGGCGCGGGATCTGGGTCACCCGACCTCGAGGACGTGGGCTCCATCTCGCCTGACCCCTCGGGCGAGAGCCCCATCACGTTCGACCCGAGGGTGCGGGATCCACTTCGCCCGACCCTAAGGGCGCGGGCTACGTCACGCCTGGCCCCAAGGACGCGGAACGTCTCGCCTAACCCCGAGGGCACGGGCTATGATGCGCCTCGACCCCGAGGACGCGGGTTCCGTTTCGTCAGGTCCTTCGGGCAGAGACTTTGCTTCGCCAGACCCCTCAAAGGGGGACTCCGCCTTGCCCAACGGGGTCCGTACCGCCCCCAACCACTACGGGTCTTAGAGTACGGATCCTAGGTCAAACTCCTGACACCGGAAAGGGAGTAGGCACGTCCTGACGTGACCCGCGGCCACGACGGGACATACCTAAGGACACACATCGCCAACAGCGTCGGGCGTGCCAGTGTTGTGCTACCTAATCCCCGTATGGCCTTCAAATGGGTGTCCGTTAACCATGCCGCCAGAGCACGGGATGGAGCGCCACGACCAGCTGACGATATCAGCGTACAACGCCAGTGATGAACAGAGAAACTACATGGAGCCATCCCCGTCGTGATCTACAGGGTCGACGGGACCCGCATGAAGGAAACAAAGGGCGCCATGACGCCGGAAGCCTCATTCCCCCTCGCTTATCTCTCTCTCGTAAACTCAGATCTTCCCTTCGCCTATAAAAGGGGAAGCAGGATCCCGAAGGAGACGCTTCCAAGAGACGATAGGAGATAACACCTAAACATCTCAGTATCAACCCCATTCAATTTTTTCACCAGAGGTTTGGGATCCGCTCCTCTCTCTCTTTGCTTGTAACCCATATTGCAAAACAAAGACTGCAGTAACACGAAAGCAAAGCCGAATCGACATAGGGACATTCTGTCCAAACCGGTATAAATCCTTGTGTCCTTCGAGCACGACCATCCGGCCGACGCCAAAAATCACAAAAATTAGTAGCAGTGATCCGAACACCGACACCTCTCCTCCCCATCATGGTCCCTCCCCCACGGTGGTCGGGGCCAGAGCTCAACCACCATGGCCGGGGCTGGAGCACGTCTAGCAGCCAGGCCGGGCCGATTCGGGATGAGGTGGCGCTCCACCGGCGGCGAGGAAGGGTGCGGAGCTCCGCAGAGGTGGGGCGCGTCTGCATCCACCGGTAGCGAGGAAATGCAGCCCGCGGCCGTGGAGCCTTGCTCTGCTCTGCCATGGCGGTCGTCCTCATTGCAAGCGATGTATCCCTGGGGCCTGGCTCGCCCGCGCGTGCTGCACGGCGACGCTCCTCTCCATCCCCATTGGTGGCGCGGTGGCAGGAGGGAGGAGGTGGTGGTGTTGGTGCTGGTGTAGAAGAAGAGCTACAGGAGTGGCGTGCTCTTCTATGACGCCAGCCAATTGTTCGATGAAATGTCCCAATGAAACTGTGTATGGTAACTCTACCATATGTCAAGGCGACCACATCTCTCTGTCCAGGCAAACAAACGCAATCTCTGGCTCGGCTGAGAAAATATCCAAACAAGCAAGTGTTGCATCACTTGCTCTCCTGGGCCGAACGCCAGGGAACAACCACGCCCTTAGTTGCTGGCCATTTACTTGCGGTGCGCACGGATCCGCAAATCAGCAACTAAGCTCCTGTTTAGTTGGGTGAATTTGGATTTTGGGCTACTGTAGCATGTTCGTTTTTATTTAGCAAATAGTATTGAAACATGGACTAATTAGGCTTAAAACGTTCGTCTCGCAATTTCCCACCAAACTATGCAATTAATTTTTATTTTCGTCTACATTTAATACTCCATGCATAGGCCATAAACATTCGATGTGACAAATACTGTAGCAAATTTGAGGTTCAACTAAACACGGCGTAACGTACGTTCTTGGAATCATTGCGCGCTTCCAGAGTCCAGACTACCTGCCGCTCCATAACCTGAGCCTCCTTGGTATCTGAAACAACTCCAGCTACTTTCAGCTACGTACACTGCACAGCAAGTTCGAGCCTGCAACCACGTACAGTACTGGAACACGTCTGTTGCAGATTAAAGCTCGCGTTGACTGTGACCCCGCACGGTAGGCAGCTGCTCCTGCTCGTGCTAGACCGCACCGAACCAAACTAGCTAGAACAGCCATGCACACGCTGACAAGCAGAATTGCAGTTGCGGGGTGTGGTGTCTTTTGCTCGGCGCACCTGCATGCACGCATGCTGGTTGCCATCTCTGAACTGAAAGCGACGCGGCGACCGAAACGTTGCTAGGAAACGCTCGTCAACCCGAATGATATGATTGCCCATCCTTCAGATCCAAGAAAAGGCGCGCTCCCTGTGCTCAAATGGGCACAACCACCTGTGAACTCCGTGGCTATAAGACGTACTCGCCGGGCCATAAGACCGAACTGATCGAGTCACATGCCAGCTAGTGTGCACAACAGCTACCACCTGCGCGATCGACTGCGAGCTCTAGCGCCCGCAGCAGCTAGGCAGCTCGCTCTGGGAGAGAGGAGAGAGATCAATGGCGCCCCGTGGCAGCATGGCTTGTAGTCTTCAGCTCGCCGTCCTCATGTCCGCCGCCATCGCGCTCGGGTTCGGCGTGCGGGCCGGCGCGGCGCAGCTGTGCAGCGAATACTACGACCAGACGTGCCCCGACGTGCACCGGGTCGTGCGGCGGGTGCCGAAGAAGGCGCACGAGGTCGACGTCCGCATCTAGGCCAGCCTCACCCGCCTCCACTTCCACGACTGCTTCGTGCAAGTAAAAAAAGCAGCCGGTCCCGTGTTCCGCAGACGGCCGCGACGCCGCGCGCTTGCGCCGTGCGCACGTTCTGAGCCTGCGTCTGTGTGTTTATTTCCTCGTCAGGGCTGCGACGGGTCCATCTTGCTGGACAACAGCTCGAGCATCGTGTCGGAGAAGTTCGCGACGCCCAACAACAACTCGGCGCGCGGGTACCCCGTGGTCGACGCCGTCAAGGCGGCGCTGGAGCAGGCCTGCCCAGGCGTCGTCTCCTGCGTTGACATACGCCCTGTTCGCTGGGACTTGTTTAACTGATAAACAATAGCTGAAAGTATTATAGGCTGATTTGATGTGTGAGAAAAATATTATTCGTTGGCTAAAAAAGTACGGCTTATAAGCTAAAAAAGCCCAAACGAACAGGGTGATACTTGCCATCGCCGCCAAGATCTCAATCAAACTGGTGAGTTTTTTTTCTAGCAGGCCGGCAAATGTACTCTACCGATCGATCCACCGTTAATAAGCCTGTTCGTTTCGGCTGAAACGATCGTGGATTATTACTACTAGCTGATTTAGTACGAGAAAAAAAATACTATTCTAACGTATAATCCACCATCATTTACGAAGCGGTCAGGCCAAATGAGTTGATCTTGACAAAACGATCGACATTGTTCAAGAAGAATTGACACAGAAGCAAACAAACTGTCGGACTGGCAATCTGGCATTGTACAAGCTCTGCCTGCCTTGCCGGGAAGCAATAGCTCTGGGCCTGGAGCAATAATTTGAAAGTAAGTCAGAAAAACTTATTTTAGATTTTAGGAGAGATATAATCTAAATCTGATTATCCTCTCTCTTGAAATTCTATTTACAGAAAAGGTTGTCTTTTGAATCTTATTATTGGAGAAAACTAAAAATAGGTATTGAATTCTTTACCTGTAGCGCTATCAAAATGATAAATGGGTCTTGTATTTTAGGTCGTGACTATTGGGACAGTCTCGGAAGATCTATGAGAAGAAGTTGACAAAATTGCACGCCTTTTAAATAAAAGCATGCACAAACAGATAACCCTAGTACAGTACGACGTTGATATTCACACGTCACATCACGTCGGCTGTCATCAGTTGGGCGTTTGAGCCCATAGGCACCAATCAGTTTCCTTTCCGTGCCACGCTTTAACCCAACACGGTCACATGACGCGTGGTCCCGTCCCGTCCGTCTATGCACGCAGTCCGGCGGGCCACGGTGGCGCGTGCCTCTCGGCCGGCGCGACGGCGAGAAAAATATTGTTCGTTCATTTAAAAAATACGACTTAAAGCCAAACGAATACGGCGAACATCACGGCCGCCAACAACCTCCCGAGCCCCTTCGACAACCTCACCACGCTCCGGCAGAAGTTCGGCGCCGTCGGCCTCGACGACACCGACCTCGTCGCCCTCTCAGGTAAGGGGAGCACACCGATGCCTCCGTGATTCTGCAGCTGCACGAACAGAGATGACCGTGGCGTCACCTCTCCGTGATTCTTGACGGCGCGGCTGTACAACTTCAGCGGGACAAACCGGCCGGACCCGACGCTGGGGGGTACCGGGCGTTCCTCGCCCTGCGGTGCCCCAGGGGCGGCAACGTGTCGGCGCTCAATGACCTCGACCCGACCACGCCGGACACCTTCGACAACAACTACTACACCAACATCGAGGCGCGCCGCGGGACGCTGCAGTCCGACCAGGAGCTGTTGTCGACGCCCGGCGCGCCCACGGCGCCGATCGTCGGCCGGTTCGCCGGCAGCCAGAAGGAGTTCTTCAGGAGCTTCGCCAGGTCCATGATCAGCATGGGGAACATCCAGGTGCTGACGGGGGAGCCAGGGCGAGATCAGGAAGAGCTGTAGAGTGGTCAATGGAAGCTAGACCCGTCGAAGTTGCAAGTAGTGCCCAAGTTAGTTACTGGTGAATTGAAAGCAGTTCAGCTGTATGTACGATGCTGCAAACATGTACGCATAGTTGAGGGCATGATGTACCGATCGATTTGTTTATGTCATGGAGATTCAATAAACTATAAAGTGGTGTCTGTAGTTTTGTTCAATATAAACATGTCCATGTACTAATCTCACTACATTGGCTGCGACTTGAGAGCGAAGATCATGCAGCATTGCTGCGAGTCTCTGACTCTCTGTTCTGATATGAGCCCCTAAGTTTCAGATTTTGATCCTTGCAAACTGGAAAAACCGTGCGTGTTGCGTAAGGCGTCCTCAGAGAAGAAATTCCAGCGACATCAGGTGAAAAAAAAGAGAGCGCCTGACCGCAGAGTTGCCTGTGTTGTGAGAAAGAGTGTCTTTGGAAGATGTGCGAACTCTCGCTAGCGAGTGTTCTCTCGCTAGTGCGTTGCTCGTGGCCCCTCGCGTTCAATAAAATTCTACCTTAACTAGCTATTTAAAAACCGTTGGAGACACCCACACCCTAACTACTTGGATTTGGTCAAGCTGGTCATGAACCTCCTCCGCCATAAATCTTTGCCCGAGCTCTGCCAATGCGGCCACACCATTGTGCTGGTGTTGGAATCGAATTCAACTCAACTTGAGGGCGCAACTCACCATAGTGGCACCTCTACACATGCATGCATAGGAGGGGTGGCAGTTGCCCCGAGACAAATTTGTCAGGAGGTGCTTAGGCCAATACCATAAGCATCTTCTAACAAATTTCCTGTTCACTTGAGCTACTTTTCAGTCATGGAACAATATTTTTTTCTCACAACATTTCAGCATAAGCGAAAAAGGCCAAAGTGGCTTGTCTGGATACATTCCAACGTCCATAGAATCACGCTCAAGTTTTTGGATGGAATTGTCTTTTGCAATGAGCAAAAGTTGATCCTTGGAGCTCTCATGCTACTACCGCTAATCCTAACCTAGCTTGCCAAAGACGTTTTTTTACAATAACAACTTTTAATCACCCTGTTCGTTTGGACTTATTTGGCTGATAAGCCATGGCTGAAAGTACCATTGGCTGATTTGGTGTGAGAGAAAAATACTGTTCGTTGGCTGAAAAAGTATGGCTTATAAACCAAACAAACCCAAACGAACAGGACGAATATATATAACGTTAAAGCACATTACACCAGTGTGGGAAAAGAATTTCTAGATTACAGAGTATAGTCAAGTAAAAGCTACTGCTGATCTGCTTCTTGCTTCTGTACACATAGATGTAAAGATGCTTCGCTGGTTGCACATCTACGTAGGCGCTCATGTTACGTCTAGAACTTAAATCTGAGTTGACATGTTCTACCAAAAAAAACTAATTAATTTAGAGCTGTCATCTTATTGCATTGCTATAGCAAATTGTAATAGGGTAGACTATTTTCTAGCATCTAATACAAGACCACAAAAAAGAGTAGAGATCATACAAGAAAAGTTCACCTGTGCCGGCAAAGTCTATGTCATAAAGTGGGTTATTTTTGCGAAAATATTTGGGCAAGTCTAAGAGGCGTTTGGTTCCCCGCCAAAGCTCGCCACACCTAACTTGTGGCTGCCACCATATCTTGGTTGGTGTTTGGATTGCATGCAAGCTGTGGCAGCCACATATTTTTTCTAATTCATTTGCACCTTTTTTTTCTGCCACACTTCTGTGGCGGCGCCACACACCACATCTTGCATGGCTGGTAGTGGGCAGTAACTAAACGGTCCAAGACTTCTTTAGGCAAACTTTTCAAGTTAACGTTTGGACCATCATCGTTTAGTTTAAGACAAGCGAGTTATAAACATCCTACAAATTTAATATGATTAAATGTATGTAAAAGTATTTATAAAGATTATAGTTTTGTTTTTTTAATATATTATAAAAATCTTCGCAAAAAAGTTAACAAAAATGTTTATGATAAAGATCAGTTTTATATGACCAAACCACGCCATGTAAAAATGAATGAAGGGGATTTCAGTTTCATACGGTCTGCTACACTTCTCAACCGTCACGTCACCAGCAGCCCATTTGTATCGCTCAATTTCAAATTATAAAGTCAGAACGATTTGTACCTGTAATTCAGGATGGAGCGAGTACTTTTGTACCAACACAAAATTCCAAACTGATTTCCAGCAGAACCGCAGGCATAGGCATGAAAGTAGGGACGCGAACGGTGGAGCCGATCCGCGCGCCTGAAATTCGACAAGATCTACCCCAAGTCGAGATCCAACAACACGCGCACTCAACGAACCTGATTCAAACGGTTTCAAAAGCGCGACCCCACCGCCGCGATCCACGGCTCCCGTTTCCGCCCGCGCCACACCCAGTCACCCACACGCCATGGCCTCCCCGCCGCGGGGGCAGCCCGCCACCGCCGCCGCGCCGGCAGCCGCGGCCGCCACGTCCCCGCAGTTGCCCGCCGCATCCCATCCGCTCCCCCGCGCGTTCCTCGCCACCTCCTCCCCCCGTGCCACAGCGGCTGCACCGGCGCCCCCGCTCTTCACCGGCCGGCCGCTGAACCCTAACCCTCCGGGCCACGGCTCCTCCGTGCCCCACGGCATCCTCTACCCCGTCCTGAGATCCGCGTCCACGTCCAACTCCGCGGCCGCGGCCGCTACCGCGCAGCTCCGCCGCGTTCCTCCGATGGCCGTCGGGTACCCCCGGACCCACGCCGTCGCCGTCCCCATTGCGCAGCAGCAGCAGCCCCTGGTGCGCGAGCTGCCCCGGTCCTTCGCGGCCGTGCCTCGGGCGCTTGTGGCGGGCGTGGCGGCGCGGCCCGAGCAGCCTCCCCGAGGAGTTCCTATAGCTTCACAGCCCAAGGTCAGTGAATTTTTGTTCGTCAGCTCTGAATGGAAGGTGAATTGGACTAAAGCTTCGGTCCTCCAATTAAACGTTTGCTTGTAGTTTTGGATTGCTATCGGTAAATTTTGATTTTTTTTGAGTCTGATGGAGCATTTGGAGGCTTGGGCCTGATGCTTTTGAGGTGTTCGATTAAATATCTGGCTATATTGTGGGATGTTACGATGTAATTAAAGTGATCTAATGGCAACGTGTGTGGTTATTCATTGTTCATTCAGTCCTCGTGAAATACTGGAGAGGATAAATCAGGGTAGCCTGTCGTCTTAGCATGTTACTCCCTCAATTTCAAAATGTAGGGGCATATTAGGATTTTTTTAAAAAAAAGTCAATATTGTGTTCATATTTTACATGCCTTCTAGTAGTTATATGTTGTAAGAGAAATTAATAGCCAAATCATACTTTGAAAGACTTTCTCAAGTTGAATATAAATATGTTTTGTTCTATTTCTGTTGGAACATCATAGGTTAATCCAATACCGCCTGTTGCTCCATCCAATGAGCAGAGCAACCCAAAAGACAGGTATGCAACAAAACAACAATCACATGTGTTTCTCATTTGGAATCAAAACTTGTAGAATAAAATGTTGCATTTGACTTCACGACAGGGAAAAGAGCAGAGAAGAACCTACAGTTGTGGTGATTAATGACCGCAAAGTAAGTACTTGTTCTTTGGGCGAATTGCATTAGTTTAACCTTTGTGTTATTGTCAGTAACTCAGTACATGGTCTAGTTAGACTGGGATGATTGTACTTTTTGGATAGTTTTAAATTTTTCCAGTGAATAATCCGCATAGAAATGGATCATAGGATCCGTGATGGCATTTGACTTTACATATTTTAATGCTCCCTTTGTTCCATATTGTAAGTCGTTCTGGCTTTTCTGGATACTACTATGTATCCAGAAAAGCCCGAAGGACTTACAATTTGGAATGGAGGGAGTATTTAGTAAAGAGGCGGAAAAGGTTATGACAATGTTATCTGTTATCTTCATTTCTCTTTTCCTGTTCGAGCAAGACAACCTTGTTCGGTTTCATATTCTTCAAACAATTGTGATCATATTGATACTTAAGTTATAAGTCAGGGCTATCATCTTATTTATGAAGGGATTGTTATGCTCCTAAATAAGGATCATTTTGCGAAGTTTATAGATAAATAACATGGGGTGCACAGAACGGTTAACATTTCTTATGGTTTTGTATTGGTTGCTCAAAGGTTAACCTGCTGGATAGTGAGTCAGGATCCTTGTATGCTCTCTGTCGATCGTGGGTTCGTAATGGTGTTCCACATGAAAGTCAGGTTAGCATACTTTTCTTCTTTCATATGAATGTAGCAGTTGGTCACTTGGTTTTTTGTTAAAACTATTCTGAATTAGCATTGTTCCTTTACTATGAAATTTCTCTAAATTAGCTGTCTAACATTCCTCAAGTGTTTTTATGGTGCCTTCTCTCATTATCTAAATCTTTTACTTTGATTAAAATTATGTGTTTTTCGTACAGTATTTGTATGATGTATGAGAAGTAATACGTTCCTGCTCAGTGCTAAGTTTAGCAAAATAAACCAGAATTGAATCTTCCAAACTATAGTATTCAGATACATGTACATGTATACAATAGGCACTTGGGCCATGGGCCTTATGGGCCAGACTACTAGTATAGACTGTGCTATATAGTTGACACCCCCCTTCAAACTCAAGGTGAATGCTGATTAAGAATCAGACACATTGAGTTTGAAAAGATAAAAACGATGATGTTCCTTTGTTTGAGGCTTGGTGAAGAAGTCTGCCACTTGAAGCTCAGATGGAACATATTTGAGATCAACTGTGGACTGTTGGCAATGAGATATAATAAATGATGCATCAACACCAATATGTTTGGTCAGCTCATGCTTGATTGGATTATTTGCGATTTGAATAGCACTCATATTATCACACAAAAGAGGTGTAGAGTTATCAGATGAAGCTCCAAGATCAGCCAGCAACCATCTAAGCCAAATTATCTCAGCAGTTGTAGTAGCAAGAGCTCTAAGTTCTGCTTCAGCACTAGAGCGTGATACTGCACTTTGTTTCTTTGATTTCCATGCAATGGGAGAAGTACCAATAAAGATGCAATAACTAGTGATAGAGCGACGGTCCATAGGATCACTTGCCCATGTAGAATCAGAGTAAGCATGCAGCTGAAGTGGACTGGACTTGGCATAAAATAGTTGTTGTGTTGTTGTCCCTCGTAAATACTGTAGAACACGAAGCAAATGTGCATAGTGAACTGATGTGGGGGCACCAATAAATTGACTAAGAATATGTACAGCATGAGCAATGTCGGGCCTTGTTATAGTAAGATAAACAAGACTACCCACAATATGACGATATCGGGAAGGATCAGCAAGAGGTGTACCATCATTGGGTCGTAGCTAAAGATTAAGCTCCATAGGTGTTGCTACAGTACGAGTATCAGAGAGGCCAGATCGAGCTATTAAGTCTTGAAGATATCTCTGTTGTGACAGATAATAGCCATGAGATGTCATTGTGACTTCTATGCCAAGAAAGTACCTCAAAGACGCCGTGTTTAGTTTGGGAAGTTTGGAATTTGGGCTACTGTAGCACTTTCGTTTTTATTTGGCAATTAGTGTTCAATCATGGACTAATTAGGCTCAAAACGTTCGTCTCGCAATTTCCAACCAAACTGTGCAATTAGTTTTTTTTTCGTCTACATTTAATACTCCATGCATGTATCACAAGATTTGATGTGATGGGTACTGTAGCACTTTTTTTGGATTTTGGGGTGGTAACTAAACACGCAAAGAATCGAGATCTGACATCATGAATTGTTCATGAAGACGTGCCTTTACAAAGGTAATATATTCAGTATCATCACCAGTAATCAGCATATCATCCACATAGAGTAAAAGTAGTGTGCGCCCACGCTCAGAAACATGGACAAACAGTGCAGGATCATGATCACTAGGAGTAAAACCAGCAGCTTTAACAACTGAAGCAAATCGTTCAAGCCATGCACGAGGTGCTTGCTTTAAGCCATAAAGAGCACGACGAAGGTGACAAACATAACCATCTGGTACCTTAACACCTGGGGGTGGTTGCATATAGACTTCTTCATGTAGATCACCATGAAGAAAAGCATTTTTAACATCTAGCTGGGAGATGTTCCATGAGCGAATGGCAGCCACACCAATGAGAGCTCAAACAGTAGTCATGTGAGCAACAGGAGCAAAGGTCTCCTCATAGTCACGTCCATAAGATTGCTGAAAACCTGGAGCAACTAGGCGAGCTTTGTATCGTTCAGTTGATCCATCAGCTTTGGTCTTAACTTTAAATACCCATCTGCATGTGATGGGGACAGCATGTGCAGGTAAAGGAACCACCTCCCAAGTACCAGTACGTTCCAAAGCTGCAAGTTCTTCGGACATAGCCTGCTCCCAAACTGGATTACCTGCTGCCTCCTTATATGAAGAAGGTTCAAGTTCACTAGCAACACCAGCAATGAGAAAACCAAGCCTGTCGGGTGCATGAATGGTGGCTCGATTTCTAAGATTATAACGTGTGTCTGGACTAGAAGAAGGATCATGAGAAGGAGTATCTGTGGTACTGGCCTCAGGATCAGGAAGACTAGCAGATGGCTCGGGATTTGAAGGAGCACGAGGACGATGACTATACTGGAAATGAATGGGAGGGCGTGTAAGAATAGATTGTGAAGGAACAGGAAGATCAGAAGAAATATGAATATCAGGTGGAGGCGTGAGAGAGTCCATAGGAGAAGTAGAAGAGGAAGGTGATGATAAATCAATGTAGATAGGAGGTAATGAAAGGAAAGAAATAGAGTCATTTGAAGACGATGATTTTGAGGTGGGTGAGTGGAAATAAGACAAGACTCAACGAAGGTGACATCACGAGAAATACGAATACGGCAAGCAGAAGGATCATAACAACGATACCCCTTATGCTCAAGGCTATAGCCTAGGAAAGCACACTCAACTGATTGAGCAGTCAGTTTAGTGCGTTCATGAGGAGAAAGAAGGACATAACATTTGCATCCAAAAACATGAAGATGATCATAGCTAGGATGGGATCCATGTAGAATTTCTCCAGGACACTTGCCCTGAAGGCCAGAGGAGGGTTGAAGATTAATTAGGTAGACAGCAGTTGAGATAGCCTCTACCCAAAAGTGAGCAGGCACGAAAGATGCAATCAAAAGAGTACGAGCTGTTTCAATAATATGACGATGCTTTCGCTCGGCAACACCATTCTGTGCATGAGCACCAGGACATGATAATCGGGCAAGAGTTCCTTTAGATGAAAGAACTTGACGAAAGGCATTTGACAAGTATTCTCCTCCAGAATCAGAACGAAAAATGCGAATAGTAGATGAAAATTGAGTATGTATCATACGAATAAAGGCTTGATATATACACAATAATTGAGATCGATGTTTCATAAAATAGATCCATTTATAACGAGAGTAATCATCAATAAAGATAACATAGTATTTGTGACCACCTTTTGAAGCAAAAGGAGCCGGACCCCATACATCTGAATGAACAAGATCAAAAGGATGTTCAGTTCTAGAACTACTAGTGGGATATGGCAGTTGTATCTGCTTTCCCAATTTACAACCAGTACATTCAAAAGAGGGATCTATGGACACTTTGCCAAGAACACCCTGCTTAACTAAGCTGGACAAACGAGAGCCACATAAATGGCCCAAACGGTGATGCCATTGAGGAAAGGTAACCATAGGAGAAGCAAAAGATGGTGATGATGGTGGTGGTAAAGATGTTGACGAGGACATCGGTAGATGTAGACGGTCGAGGATGTAGAGGCCAGATGAATTCTTATGGCGATGGCCAGTACCAAGAACGCGCGGACCGCGCGGACTTCACGGGCGGATGGGCGCGCAGGTACGAATAAACCAGAATCGAATCTTCCAGACTATAGTATTCAGATACATGTACATGTATACAATAGGCACTTGGGCCATGGGCCTTATGGGCCAGACTACTAGTATAGACTGTGCTATATAGTTGACACTCAGATCCCTTTATCTTGGATATTTGATCAGTATATGTCAAAAATCTGAATCTTTGCTTAGGAGTCAATCTGCTTTCAGAAATTAAGTGTTGATATTTTTCCTTGACAAATATTTACCTATGTATTTATGTCTAGGATGATTTAAATTCTATGCTGTGCTATAAAAAGTAAAAACATGATTTGAGTTATATGAAGGCAAACATATTCTGCAATGATCAGTGAAAGATGTGTGTCTTAAATTGTAAATTTGTGTTCATTGCTTTTGATTTTGTTTCATCTAGAGGCTACATGTGTTCGATTATTTTAGTTCATGTAGTTTAACAAGCTCCATGCCTGTCTGAATTGCTAAGTGCAGTTTATCAGTTTACACAGAGTACTGTTTTTTTTTGTGTGTAGATGGATGCTGCCTTCCCTTTTCTTCTTTTTTTGACTCCACACTCCAGAAACCCAATCGCACTACTATTTCTTGTCTGGATGGATTGTGTTTTCATTTCCCATTTTCTTCTTGATGTTTGATTGCATCTGCTGTCCAAACTCCTTTGTTGCCATGTTATCCGTGCACATGATTCATGTTCTATTCACTAACTCAGCCAAGCTTTGGAAATGGTGAACCCCTTCTTCCAAGACCTTTGCCTGCTTCAGTTGTAGATTCTAGAATATCAGAAAGGGACAATAATGATGTCGCTGGTGAAGATTCAGATGAAGAGCCACAGAAGGTATCTTCTATAAAATTTGCTTTGCAGTTTGGCTCACTAAGTTAATATCTTCTGATAAATGCACTATGATGCTCACAACTGGGATTATCTTCCTCACTCAGTTTTGGATTCTACTTGTTTGTTGTCCATATTGTTAGTTTTGGGTTTTTGAAAGTTGAACATTAAACTTATACCATACCAATACCACTTTCTAAAATATAAAAAGGCTGTAAGTTTGAAAAATCCACTGTTGATTGAAGTATGTGGCAGGTCACTAGCAGACAGATAATGATGTTTTTTAGTTTTATATCTTTGGTTTTAACCATGAAGGAGTGGATTAAAGATGTAGCTAAATACATTTGACGCAATAGGCCACAGTTTTTTCATCTTTCTTAGACCTTCATGGGGCCATTTACAAAATTTTGGCATCTGGGCCTTCATAACTAGCATTATGATATAGACTTGCAAATGTCTTTTTTGCGACTAGACAAAGACAACTTCTGTAGGGTGGAGCCTTTTAGATTTTACACTTGTTTTTGTCTCCCCTTGGTACCCTTCCAGTTTTTGTGTTTGCAGAAGTATTTCCCGAGCTTGATGCTCCACATAGGTTACTCTTGTTTGCATCTTCTTCTGCTTAAGACATTATGTGTCCCGTCTAAAAAGCAATACATTCTTTATTCCTGGGGAAGAGTTAAGTAACGGATTATTTGAAGCCAACATGTTGCAAAATTCGGTCTCATACTCATGTTCCCTACCAAATTTACCAATGAACTGTTCGTTGGTTGTGTCTTAAGTGATGAAATAGTTTTTTTTTTCTTTGGTAATGAAATTTTCAGATAGAGTTGTTTCTTATTCTGCGTCATCTACCACTAGTTTTTAGTCTGTTGAGCGCCTTTATTTTTCATCAGATCACAAGTGTTCCATTTAACATTACAATATTGGACCCCGGATAGTAATGTATTTACTCCTTCATCGTGCAGGATGCCAACGGTGAATACAATACAAGCGACTTATTGAAGCAGCATGTAAAGCGTGCCAAAAGGATACGTGCTGGGTATGCATATTTTGTTATCGTTTTATTTCACCCCTTCTCTACAGGGCTAATCAATTATCAGAATAATTAATATTAGGCAGATACATGGCATTGCAATAGAAATTATTGGTCCATGCCTCTGTGTGGTTGTTATAAACTAGATTAGTGTACATGTTCTTATGTTCAAAGTTGATAGCTTATTGCCCCAGTACAACTGCTGTTTGTAAAGCGTAAACGAACAACATATCAAGATAGTGATCTCGATGGGACAAGTAGTTCTCAACTTCTTATTCCTTTTTTTTTACAAATGGTTTTTTGACAGGTTGCAAAAGGATCGGAGTCGTCGGATTGAAAGATACAAGCAACGCCTTGCACTTCTTTTGTAGAATCGGCCTGTGACTGTATAAAGTTGAAACCATAGGTGTTTGTCTTGTAGGTTGTAACTTCCGTGTTGGAATTTGTTAAGATGTTTTATTGACTACCATTTTATGTCTAGGACCATCTGGATGTTTTATTGCCAACATTATCTAATAAAATGAAACTGAAACCATAGTCATCTTTGATGCTTTTCAAGTTTTCATGATACAGTTAGCTGAATCCGGCCCACGGGCATGTTGAGTATTCTGAGTTTCTAGCTTCTATTTTTGCGTGGTGAAGAGCTCTCTCATTTCTCGGTTACTCGCTTAAAGTCAGGAATTTGTCGTCCCATTTGCTTGGCAAATTTTGAATCAACATGAGAGAAGTCTCCGTTGGGTTAGCAACGTTTCCCAGCGCCGGTCCCCTGTTACAAAAAGGTTCTTAAAAAAATTCAATGCAATTTATTTTGTGTCTGGCTATGAAACTTCTCAGGAACATGGCGCGAGAAGCCGGGAACTCCAAAGCTGGAGCTAACAATCGGTTGACTAGATCAAGGAGCAACTACTTGGAAGCCAGAGAGGTCACAATGCGTTGGACTGAGGCTGAGCGCAAGAATTGAAATGCTCACCTACCTTTGCGACGGTCATTGCAAATGCAAATACCAAGTTACGGAGTACAGAACAAAGAAAAAACAAATCATTAGGTTAGAGGATGACCTCGGCACTGCTTTCACAAATCACACACGACGAGAAGTCCAAATGCTCGAACGCCACTTTCTCAAACCTTGGGCCTTGGTGAAAAGAGGCTAGGCGTGGTGATTGATCTCTAGGAGTTGCAACTGCTGCGTGCTGATGTCACGCACCTCGTCGAGCACCCCTTCTCAGAGGAAGAGATATGCCTGCACAAGTGGAGAATAATCAAATCTTTGCTAAGCGGACAAAGCGTCCCCGACCGGACGGCTTCACAGCTGAGTTATCGTGGAGGCCTACCGGCCACCGTCTAAATATTAATCACTCTCCTCCGAAGCGCTTGCAACTGGTAGCGGGTCTAGGATGACCGGTTAAAAGTTCTTAATATTTCTGTTCTCCTTCTCGTTTTTCTCTATTTTTTCTTCTTCCTCTTGTTCATTGTTGAATAAAAAATATTGGAAAGGCTAACTGTCCGCGCAAACCGGACGCGGGAGGGGGGAAGGGTGAGCACTCCCAACCTCTGCTAAAAACCGAAGAGACACTAAGAGACTATAAACCAATTAGAGCATCACCAACACAGACCAACACCGGCTAGTGGTCTGAGTAAAAACTGCTGCCATGTAGGCTTTGAGTAACTTGAACAACTATTATTTGAACGCATAGAGATATGAGGCGTTGCTTCACCCAAAAAATGTAACACAATAGCAGGGCTATGAGCCATCTTTTTCCCTCCGGCACTTTCTTATCTTTCCTCAAGGCTTTACTTTTTCTGACTTAGCTATAGTTGCTTTTGCAGGCTACTCTGACACATTGTGAAACCACTATCCACGCTCTCTCTCTCCACATGGTGTTCAAGCCTATATGGCTCTGCGAGGCTAACAACCACGTTGGTGTATTAGGGCTGGCCTAGTATACACAGCTTCACGAAGCTATCTGCTAATGGCAAAGCTGCTCACAACAAGCTTGCGTTAGAGCTTGTAACGGATTTGTAGAGTTCCTTGTGTCAGCCTCAACAAATCGGCCTAGATACAACATTGGTGCATTATGTTTATTAACACACACCTGCTCTATCCACAGCAGATTCAAATTTGTGGAATAGGCATCACCTAATTATTTGGATCTACTATACTGATAATTAGCTACTCCCTCCGTTTCAAATTATATGACGTTTTAGCTTTTTTAGATTCATAGTTTTTGCTATGTATTTAAATATACAGTATGTCTAGATACATAGCAAAAGTAATGTATCTAGAAAAGCTAAAATATCTTGTAATTTGGTATAGAGGGAGTAACTAATAGCTACTAGCTACTAGCTTATTATTACCCTAGAAAGTTATTTGAATTCACCTACTAATATGTCGCTAATAAGTAGTTTCTTCAAGGAACAGGAGGGGCAAGACACCTACTAAATTATATTAAATGTAAAAGAAACAAATAATTACTAAGGGTGTGGGAGGTTAAAATAGTAGCCCTAAATCTACTGGTAGAACTAATAGCTAGAAGCCCCTTATCTAAGTTAGTCTGTTAGTAAGTCTATTTGAACCCACTAGTGGTAATGGTAATGTGATCAAGTAGTAAGGTGATCCATGTGTAAGAGAAAGTGAAATTTGTTTGGTTTAGGAATCACTGCTGGCGTTGCTTGCGGGCGGAGAATAGACGACCAGACAGGGTTCGGAAGTCGCGTGCTGTAATTAGATACAGGCAGGAGAGGAGTGACATCGCCGTTTTGAAGGTTTGTATCCAATACCACGTGAACTAATTTTGGCCCAGCTAAACTAAACAAGGAGTGACATCTCGTAGGGTGAACCAATAACTGGGCAAAGAGTTGGAACCAAACAACACCTAAGTACGGTGATGCTAAACCTCCACAATCTCACGTCAATGCACAAATGTTACATGGCTTTATCAATCTTAGATTTACAACCTAATTACTACTTTGCAGCAATTATAGCTGTAGGGCAACGGAGTGCATGGACATTTAGGAGTTAGGACTATGGGGATGAGCGTACTTCGTAAAAAGACCGAGACAATTTCTCTATTTTTTTCGAGAATGTGTTCGTTGACACGCGTTTTATTAAGACGGAGACAATTTTTCTAGAAAATATTGATTTATTACATATTCTCAATTCAAACAATTCATGGACTTTTGTATGGGGAAAAATCATGAATTTACACATTGAATGAATATTGAAGAACAAACTACAATCAGAACAGAATCAGGTTCGGTTCACCACCCTGCAGTCCCTCCTGACCTGCCCCATTCCCCCGGTCAGGGGCGCGATGTTCCCCATCTTGATCATGGCCGTCGCGAAGCTCTGGAAGAACTCGGCCTGGCTGTCGGCGAACCGTCCGACGATCGGCGCGGTGGATCCCGCGCCCTCCTCCGGCGCCGAGAGCATCGCCTGGTCGGACCTGAGCAGGCCGCGGTTGCGCAGGACGTTGGCGTAGTAGCGGTTGTCGAACGTGTCCGGCGTGGCCGGGTCGAGGTTGTTCAGGCGCGTGTTGCCGCTCACCGCCGCCGGGCAGCTCTCCCGGAGCGCGGCGAGGTAAGACCGGTCCAGAGTCGGGTCCGGCCGCTCCGTGGCGCTGAAGTTGTAGAGCCTGTCCTGGAAGGACTTGCACTGGGCGCGGCCGATCGTGTGTGCCCCTGCATGGTGCAACGAGGCACGTCATTGTTTGATTTGAGTTCAGCACGCGCGCGGCCACAGGACCGGTCGTTGGTGTGTCGTTCCGTCCGTGTGCTAAAGTGAAATACCTTGGAGGGCCACAAAATCGGTGTCGTCGAGGCCGAGGTCGGCGAACTTCTGCTTCAGATCGTTCAACGCTTCCTTCGGGTTTGGGAGGTTCTGGGCGCCGTCGAAGTTAGCCGCCATGCCGTCCCTCCGGCCCAGCATCACCCTCCAGTACGGACCTCCTGCCTGCTCATGCATATATCCAGTCAGGAAAACGGCATTAGTAATGATCCCCTAGCCGCAGTGTTGCTCTCGATCGACGGTAACTTCTTGTACGTTGCACCGTGTGTCCATATATGTCGTGTCAGGGCACTACTAACCAGCTCAACGGAGACCTCGGCGGCCAGGGCGAGGATGTCGGCGCAGGAGACGACGCCTGGGCAGGCGTTCTCCAGGGCGGCCTTGATGTCGTTCACCACGGGGAACCCCCGCGCGGAGCCGTTGTTGGGGTTGGCTGCCTTCTCGCTGCGCATCGTCGGGGTCTCGTCGAGCAGAAGCGACGCGTCACAACCCTGCACGAGCACGACACGATCAATCGAACACGCGACGCGAGCACCGTTCAGAGCCAGATCCATCGGTTAGCGTAGCGCCATGCATGGGCGTCGTGCACGTACATTGACGAAGCAGTCGTGGAAGTGGAGGCGGAGGAGGCTGGCAAGGATGCGCGGGTCGGAGGCGCGCGCCTCCTGGACCACGCGCCGCACCGTGTCGTACACGTGCGGGCACGAGCCGTCGTAGTACGCCGGGCTCAGCTGCTGCGCCTCCGCGCCGCCGCCGAGCGCCGCGAGGGCGAACGCCGCCGCGAACAGGGCTGCTACGGCCACTGCTGGCATCGCTGGGACCGCCATCGATCTTTGCCGAGAAACTCTCTCTTCCAAACCTCTACCTCGTGATCGCGCTTGTTTTGTCGCGTGTGCAGCGAGGTTTATGGCTGGCAACTGGGTATAGCTCGCCCGGTTGTCACTTGCTTTAGCCAGCGGTGACCTTGTGTGTCGTGGATCGGGGCATGGCGATGGTTCTACTTATATAGGCAGTGCAAGCGAGGTTTTGACATGTTCCCGGCACGGACCTTGATGCTTTAATTGCAAATAATAGATCAACGCAACTAACAGTGCGCGCGACGATTCACTCTGGGCACCAACGCGTACTGGTTATTCAGAAAGGGTCTCTGATTGCAGAGGCGACGACGAAATGGTCCTGCAGAGTGCGGTTAATTGTCGTTATAGATGCTTAAATTATTGCACCCTAATCGCACAAGACATTTCAAAAATGCGTCTGAATATGCGTTGGCGATGTTGATACTCCGTGCCTTTTTCACTCGCTTCAATCATCCGTGAAGACTTCACTTAGAACTTCACCGTCACAGGAGTAGTTTAATGTTAAATCAAGAATTCGTCTCCGTTTAATCTTCAAGAATTACCTGACAGCGCGTTCGAAGTGTCGTGAAGGGATTTAACTCAAGTGTGTGTCTTCCTCATATTAGCATGAATATTTCTTTGCGTCAAATTTTTCCTAGCACAGTCGTGATGCTGACGCTAGCAAGTTCTATGCATCCAACTGTATAAAATTATCGTAAAAATCTGTATAAAATCATGCTTTCTTCTATTTTTACTTTTTTTATTACTGCAAGAATGAATCAAAATTTCCTTTGAGAGTATCAAAATGGAAGCATCGTGCCAGATCTCAAAGTTCTCCACCGCATCCAATGGGCCGAAAACCACAAAGCAAAACGCACTGCCCGATTCAACGGCCCATTTCACTCCACCAGTGACCAGCCTTCCTCGCTTCCCTAGGACCAAACCCTAAACCGCCGCCGCAACCACGTATAAAAACCCCGCACGCGCCGCCGCCGCCGCCCTATTCTCCACCGCCGCCGAAGCAGTCACAGGAGCTCCCAGCCCCGAGAACATCCAGGTTCGACAAGATGCAGATCTTCGTGAAGACGCTGACAGGGAAGACCATCACCCTCGAGGTCGAGAGCAGCGACACCATCGACAATGTCAAGGCCAAGATCCAGGACAAGGAAGGTATGCGAGCGCGTTAGCTCATCTGTTGGTAGCGAAGCAAGAATATTAGTAGCATGTGTAACGCAGGCGCTAAGCGGTTCGGTTTGTTCCGTCCCTAGGAATCCCGCCGGACCAGCAGCGGCTGATCTTTGCCGGGAAGCAGCTGGAGGATGGCCGCACCCTTGCGGACTATAACATCCAGAAGGAGTCCACGCTCCACCTCGTGCTCAGGCTCCGCGGTGGCATCATTGAGCCCTCGCTGCAGGCGCTCGCTCGCAAGTACAACCAGGACAAGATGATCTGCCGCAAGTAAGTTACCACCTACGCCCTCACCTTGTTAACATTTCTGTGTCCCCGAAATGGAAAACTTTGTTCTATTCGGTGCAATATTATCGTTCGAAAACGTCATCTTGAATTGTAGCGACGATGATCATTCGTAGGAACTTCACATGGTATTGGAATAGATAACCACATGGGCATATGCTTCTATAGGGATTCATGTATGGAAAACTTTTGAGATCTAATGCTAGTAGGAAATGAATTTGTTGCAAACGGAATTTAACCTCAGCATTAGTAGGAGCTTGATATGTAGTTATGCGATTGAACTGGCTCAGGTGCTATATTGTACTTCTCATTCTTAGCTTATCAGCGTGCACACCTTGATAACATGAGACCACCAGAGATCATTCAAGCAAACATGCAAAAACTCCTCTTGTTTTGTTTTTCAAAGAAACATGATTTGCCCCTATGGGTGCATTCTTAGTCTTAGTTCAAAACGTTTCCTGCTTGAGCATTTGCTGAAGTGAGACCAGGCATATCTCATGAGTCATGACCTCTGGGCATGTGTCTTCTAGTGTATTCAAGCATTTTCTCACCAGCCAATCATTGTTCCATTTCTAACACTGAACAAATAATTGAGCAGCCTGATTGTTTCATTTTCCCATCTTTTTTTCTTGCTGTATTACATTTGAGATAACCAATTACTGGCTTGATGATGACTTCTTGCTTTAACCACACTGAATCTGAAGACCAGAGGAGGTGTATTTTCCTCTCTCTTCCTTTGTTGCTCTTCTCTCTCGGTGGCTCCTTGTGAAATCTCTTCCTTCTGGTGAAGAGCTAACGTGGAATTTATTCTTCCCTGAGCACTGCTCTTCACCAAAAGATTGAGATGGAAGGATTTGGCGAGATTGAAGAGCACTGTGGAAGGTATTGAGGAAGATCGCATCTGATGGATCTTCTCATGTGGAAAAACCTTGGCCTTTATACTGAGAGCCCCCAAGTAATTTTGATCCTTGCTTTGCTGTAACGTTTAGTATTTGGCATCTCCTTGTTTGACTTCACTGTGTAGTTTTACCTGGAGTTTGGTTCTTTTTGTTCAGTTGTGTGGAGTTAGTACTCTGTCTTGCCTGTTTATGCTTTCCGTCTTTTGTACGAATCTGGTTCCCTATTCGCTTGCCCTTGTACATGCAACCTAAGCTAAGCTACAGCTGGGTGTTGCATTATGCTAGGTGATTTTGCTCATTCACCTTTTGTGTTCTATGGTTACACTTCTATTATTTGGACCTGTTAGAGGTGTATTGGTGCACTCTTGGTGTTGGTTTTTGTTCTTAATGTGAAACTGTGTTCTTTTCTTCTGAGGGAAGTGATTGGCAGGAGTGATGAATCAATTAGATGCATGAAGTGACCTTATGAGCTGAAACCCTGAGGCCTATTTTTTCTCTGATTTGCCAATTTACCTGCCCTTTTCCACGTCATTGTATCAGGAAGTCCTTTTAGGTCATTGCCCCATTGGCCTGATGTTGTACCATTATCTGCAGATGCTATGCACGCCTGCACCCCAGGGCTGTCAACTGCCGCAAGAAGAAGTGTGGTCACAGCAACCAGGTTAGTGTTACTGCATAGCAAAGTGTTGTGCCTGTGTGTAGGCTAGCACACGTCTTCTCCGTCCTGCCGTTTGTGAAGCATTGAAGCTCAACTAAGTTAATGAAATATCTATTGCTTTTCTCGTTTCAGCTGAGGGCCAAGAAGAAGATCAAGAACTGAGGTGTTGCCGCTAGTCAGTTTCATGGACAATTTACAATGTATGCTGTACTGTGTTGTCTGGTTGTTGAACCGTGTTTGTTTACCCAACATTTGGGCCTGTTGTGATGTTTGACCTTGTCGATTGTCGATGACAACAGTACTATATGACAATAGCTACTGTGTTTTGGTCACAGCGTGGTGCACCAATTTTGTTTAGTGGGCAGCCGGGGCAGTGTCCTTGCTACCCACTCCATTTCAAATTAGTAAACTTTAATTTGCCTTTGTCCCGAGTTGTACTATTTTTTCTAATAAAAACGTATCATGTTCACCATTAAATAGTTTAAATACATTCTCCATAAAAATGTCTTGATAGTGTATTTATTTCAAATTGTAGATGCTAGTTTTCAAGCTTGATTAAAGTTAGAGAAGTTTAATAGTTTAAATACCTTCTCCATAAAAATGTCTCGATTGTGTATTTATTTCAAATTGTAGATGATAATTTTCAAGCTTGATTAAAGTTAGAGAAGTTTAATTTAGGACAACTAAAGTGCCTCGGTGCCTCACGCTCCCTTTGGTCTCCTTGTCCAGAACAGAAGATAAGTACTTTCTCCATCTCAAATTAATACTCTCCATCTTAAATTAAATTAATTTCTAGAGTTGTTTAAGTATTTTAAACTATTTAAGTTTGATTAATAACTTTATAAAAAAGTATAGATATATGGATGATGTTATTTTTTTCTACTATATAGTTGGTCAAACTTAAGGTGATTTTAGGAATTATAATAATTTATTTTGAGACATTGGAGGACGAAGTGAAGGCAAGGATGGCCTTGGTACAGTGCTCGCAGTCGCAGGTTGACATGCACATCCTTGTCGAGCATTGTCAGGAAACTGCTGAAATGGCGCGAACGACTCCAGCTCCCCGCCTGCAGCACGCTGCACGCCTCGGTGCTGTCGCTGCATCTCTGTTCTATGTTTTCTTTCGTATGATGACTGCCGTGTCCCGTCCCCCGTGGCGCGAGCTCAGATGATCCCAATGCATGCTTCCGAATTTGGGTCAAGCGGCAGGTGCCATGGCGCACCTTTGTTTTCCCGAGAAACGCGTCGGTCGGCTGGTGCTGGGAGCGCCATGCTTGCTCTTATTAGCCTCCCCGTCTCCTGCCATCTGCCTTCCCCTCCTCCCCGCGACGCGACGGCCGTCCCCTCGGTCGTCCGGTCGCCACACACCTTCCACCTCGTCGCTCGTCGGCGAGGGGGAGCAGCGTCACCTCCGCCTTGTGCCTTGAATCGTACGTGTGCCTCGCCTTCGTCTGGTTCCTCTTCCTCCCCTTGCTCTCATCGCCTCCCGTCAAATTCTTTTTTATGGCATATGCACTGCAGCTTCCTTTTCTCCTTGCTCCGATTTTATTAATGTCCGGCAGTTTCGTGTCTGATTCGTACCAGGTTGATAGAGCAATAGACCAATAGATTGATTTTTTTTTGTATGTGTGTATGATCAATGGAGGCAAGCATTTCGTCGCGTAACCTTCCGATTTTACAGCAACTGTTCATCAGAAGGCACCCCCGGCCGATCCGATCCACCGGATCGGCCGCCAAACTGCATATCTCCACGGTGGTGCAAGAAGTGAAGCCGGCCAACAAGATGATCTGCTGCGGTGGTACCGAGGAGGATACGTACGCCGCCCCTGCAAGCCGTCACCCAGCAGCACCTAGGAGTACGTCGCAATACAACGCAGGTAAAATATGATGACAATTGCATTGTGAACGTAGCAAAAAACTGTTCCTCATATGCCAGTTTGCTACAATGCCAGGCCGCGGCAAACCAAGAGGGCCTAATGCGCCGAGGAGTAGTGGGCTGCCGAAGGTCCTCCCCATCGATGTGCCGGCAATTTCCATGGGCGAGCTGAACAACATCACGGGGAACTTCGGGCAGAATGCCCTGATCGGAGAAGGCTCCTACGGCAAAATCTACCGCGCCGTGCTGACCTCCGGGGAGCCCGTCGCCATCAAGAAGCTCGATCCCAGCGTGTCCAGCGACTCCGTGGCAGACTTCTCTGCTCAGGTTACACCACAACAACTGAATCCAACAGATGGCGCATCATCAGACAGATCATACCCTTTTTTTTTACTGAATTGAAAGAAAAGAATGGTAAATCAGCCGGTGTGGTTTTCTGATGCAGCTGTCGATGGTCTCGAGGCTGAAGAACGAGTACTTCCTGCAGCTGATGGGCTACTACCTGGACGACAGCCACAGGATCCTCGTCTACCAGTTCGCCTCACACGGCTCGCTGCACGACACGCTGCACGGTAGTACACTTTTATCAGGATTATTCGCAAATGCTATGGCATGTGATCTGTCAGTCAGTCTGGCACGCTGAAAACCCTGACGTGAGGAAAATGTGAGGATTGCTGAACCGCGCGCGCGCATGCAGGCAAGAAGGGCGTGAAGGACGCGGCGCCGGGCCCGGCGCTGAGCTGGGCGCAGCGGGTGAAGATCGCCTACGGCGCGGCGAGGGGCCTCGAGTACCTGCACGAGAAGGTGCAGCCATCCATCGTGCACCGGGACGTGCGCTCCAGCAACGTCCTCCTCTTCGACGGCCACGACTCCAAGCTCGCCGACTTCAACCTCACCAGCCAGCCGCCCGACGGCGCCGCGCGCCTGCACTCCACGCGCGTCCTTGGCACCTTCGGCTACCATGCTCCCGAGTAAGCTATCCAAGTTTTGAAACAGATTGCTAGAGCAAGAGCAAAACGGATTTAACAGTGTTGTTATTGACATATGGTATCCTTTTCCAAAGGTACGCGATGACTGGAGTGTTGACGCACAAGAGCGACGTGTACAGCTTTGGAGTGATACTGCTGGAGCTGCTAACCGGCAGGAAGCCCGTGGACCACACCATGCCTAAGGGACAGCAAAGTCTGGTGACATGGGTGAGCCCGAGCCATGCTCCATGTTCCTGCATGGCTGCATCCTGCTGCAGTTTTGTTATCTACTCCTGCCCCAGTTCTAAAATCCATAAGCAGAGCTTACTGATATCTGAATTTCCTTGACAAAACTAAGGCCACGCCGAGGTTGAGCGAGGACAAGGTCAGCCAATGCGTGGACCCGAAGCTGGGGGACGACTATCCCCCAAAAGCCGTAGCAAAGGTAACAAGCTCACGCTCGCTCTGCTGCCAAGTGTTAGCCGATCCTCCTTGAGATCTTCACATCCTGTCAGTCAAAAATTAACCTGAGAGAATTTAATTTCTGTGTTTCAGATGGCGGCCGTGGCGGCGTTGTGTGTGCAATACGAGTCCGATTTCCGGCCGAACATGACCATCGTAGTGAAGGCGCTTCAGCCTCTTGTGAAGGCCGCCGCAGCCACAGCTGGGGGGGCCTAGCAGTACACGATAGTAGATGATAATGATGCACAAGCATATCTCCAGCACATGTCCTCCAATGATCTGTTCTTGGTTATCTGTCGCTTGTGTGTACATCTCATCTTCAGTGGTTGTAATGCAACATGTACTGACTGATCAATCTGCAAAGGATTCAAGTGTTCATCACCTTTTTGGGGACTCTTCAATATATGGTATGTAGTTTAGACTCCACATCACCAGAGCCTTCCTTGTCCCCTTCCGTTGGTAGGAAAGGAAATTGCTTGCCCCACAGGAATCAGAACATGCTAAGCGAGAGGAGACGATGGACCTTGGGCAGTTGCAATCCGTGATGATTGGTGTTCTCTTTAACCGTATACCTTGGTGGGACCATCCTAGACATGATGGCATGAGCCCGTCTACTCGATCAAAATTAAACGAATCTGTAACCTGCAGCACGGATCGAGGATGCAGGCACGGATCGTGAGTGAAGAAGGGCAATGCCGCTTGTAAAGCTCTTTGTGTGTGGGGTGGGGCAAGTGTTCATCGGAATGACTGGGCGTAAAGGGCACGTAGGCGGTGAATCGGGTTGAAAGTGAAAGTCGCCAAAATGTGGCGGAATGCTCTCGAAACCAATTCACTTGAGTGCGACAGAGGAGAGTGGAATTTCGTGTGTAGGGGCGAAACCCGTAGATCGTGTCTCGCATCGCAATCGCATGGATTAGCTCCACACCCTCCTGTCCACACTCCACAGGAACACTTCACTCCAAACTTGAGTTGATCGACGACTCGACGTGCACAGCGACAATTTCATACAGTTGTAAAAGACAAAGGTGGAAAACCGCTGAGCACGTGAAAACAACATGTTCCTGAAAGTGAACTCTTTGCGTACTACTGCCGCTACTCTAGCTCTACTGCTCTGTTTCAGAATCAGAATCCAAGGCAGGCGAGGCGAGAGCACGCGCCGAGCTGAAAACGCCTCGCGCTAAGGGCTAAGGCCGAGTCAGGTCCCGGGCATCGACGTGTCAAGTGGGTCAGCGTCACGCTTCGCTTTCAGGATTTACATTTAGCATCCGAACAAAACACGGAGAGCGAAGCTGCAGCAGCCACCAAATCGCCAGCCGGCCAGTGAAGCTAACGACAGGGCCGCGTACGCTTGTGACTGACGCACATCGATCGCGTGGGGATCGCGGCGAGATCTGATGACCGAGGGGGGCCCGTCCACTGCGCGATGCATCATCGGCTCTCATCGCTCATCGGTTTGGGTTGTCCTCTTCTCGGCGACCTCGAAGGACGAAGGGAATCTGCAGCAGCCCTAGTTGTCCGAGCAAGCGAGCTGCGTGGAAGAGGACACGAGCTAGAGCGCCCCGACGAGAGGATGGCATTGCCGCAGTCGGGGTTGGTAACTCCAATGCTCCATTAGATGCTTGCGGTTGCGGAGTCCACAACCTGGCCTTTTTTCACTCAGTAGCGTGAGAACTTTCTTGCAAGCAATCAGCGGCTGCTAGCTTATTGCCAAAATCAATCGATGCAATCTTACCTTGGCAGCTTCAGGGTGACAAAATCACATCATCCATAGTTTACTGGGGCAAGGTTGCTGGCCCATCTACGTCCAGATATTCGGTGCTCATTTTACCAAACGCACCATTACTTCGGATTGGTTTCTCACGAAACTACGACCCCGATGGAACCATCAGTGACATGCTGATAGGGCCTGGATGGACATGAATGAGGAAAAAGCAACAAAGTTCAAGTTTGTGAGAAACCAGCCTAAAATAGTGGTAGGTTTCTGAAATCTACTACATAAAATGTTTATAAGTTTATGACCATTAACCATTGTCCATTGGTGGGTGTTGTGAAATTTATTCTTTTATTTCTCCTTCTCCTTGTCGTCATGCATCATGTGAATCTCAAGTCATTTGCAGCATATATATTCCTGATTGGAGGCATGTGAGGTTAGTAGAATAGTAGGTTACCCACCGCCGATCGAGCCGTCCAGTACTTACAAGTCCTCTGCTCAGAACTTCGGTTCAGTAGAAACAAGGCAAGGCAAGAAATTACGTAGGCAAAAGTCCATACATGGTTTACATATGAGCACATTGAATCTCAAGAAAGGTCAGTGGCTGGCCAAGTCCTGAATATTTATTCTCTGTAGTAAGATACCTCAACTTCTCTTTGAAGCGGCATTTATTATATATTGGTACTAGCAAAAACCTAAATGGCCTTTTCTGATTTTGGACTATGTGAATGGTTGCAAACATGGTCGTCTGACTCTTGCCAATTGTACCCAGTTATTAATCTCCTCACGGATTGATATGTGGTGCGCTGAGTACTTTGAACCTCAAATGGTGACCAAATGGCCATAATGCCTTAGTTAAGAAGAATAGTTGACCAATTGGGTAGGTCCTGAATAAATTATCTCAGTATACCTGAACTTTTCTTTGATGCCACATAACTAGCAAAATCACAAATGATCTTTGCTAGTTTAGGCTAAATGATCTACCGACCTGCAAACAATATCTGCTTAATTTGTTTTTTTTTCCACTGATGACTCTCCGGTCTAGTAAACGCCAGTACGAGAGTAGGTTTCTGACAACAGCAGCTGGCCATTAGATGACTCAGGGTTTCCCGAATTAGGTCAACTGCAAATGTTTTTTTGAACGTATTAGGTCAACTGCAATAACAGGGATTACAGAAGCCAACTGTAATAACCGGGATTACAGCAATCAAAGCCTCAAAAGACTGATGCGAAACCTACTGAATTGTTTCTTTACACAATATCAAATGCATGGCCGGTTTAGAACTCCGATCTGGAGCGAGTTGGTTGACAATACTTTCGTCAGAAAAATGATGGCCACCTGCTAGTCCAGACGATGCCATTTGGTAATGCTGCTCAACGTTGAAACCTTGCGTAAATTGACCTTATAAACCAATGCATTATAAATAAAAAGGAAACGACAAAACTAGACGCTCGGATCTTCTGATGAACGAGACGCAAATAGTCAAATACTACTCCTCCATACCCCCCCCAAAAAAAAAATGGCATTCCAGTTTTATACTAAGTCAAAGTCATCTTAGATTTGACCATGTTTGTACACCAATAGTTATATTACTAAACCAGCGTTGTTGAATTCATCACGAAATAGTTTCATGGTGTAACTATCGATGTCATAAATATCAATGATCTTCTACATAAACTAGTTCAGAGAAATAAATCGAACAGAGAAGTAAATGAAATAAACTGTGCTGAACAATATCGTCAAATTTCAGACATTTTCAACATAATTGTGCTGAACAATATCGTCAAATTTCAGACATTTTCAACTTAACTGCGCTGAACAATTTCGACAAATGTCAGACAAGGACAGTGGAAATGTCCAGGAAACTCTAGGTCCGGGTCGACCGGACAAGGCGTCTAGCAGACGGCAAGGACGTGCATTGCAGACTTGCAGTTGTCGGGATCTTCCTCCCCTAGGTGACACCGTTTCGTCATAGGCTGAAAATTCATATGTGGACTGCCTGCTTAGATTTAGAATGGACTCGGCTAAAGAAATCATCCAGCGCCCTAGAAATAACTATACTGATCTAGTCTGATCTTGAAAGCATAGTTTGAATTTTTCAGAGAAATATATATACACGTCAAGGAGTTTTTGCATCGTAGAAGAAACTGTCCTGAACATGATAGCTTAACGAATTCTTGGGTGCGCATCTCTGATCCGTGGCGTCGATTGCGGTCAGTGTGCACTGGCGATCGGCGAAACGGTATGGACTCCCTCTTCGCCCTCGTCTCCTGGCAACTATGGAAGGAACGGAACGCAAGATGTTTCCGGAAATCGACATCGTCCGTCGGCGACCTACTGCACATCATCAAGAACGAAGCCGACCGATGGATTCAGGCCGGAGCAAGCGGGCTACGTGCGCTAGCGCAGGGCTAGGTCCTTGTCAGGATAGACATGGATTACGGTTGTTGTTTTTTCCATAACGTAGCGTCCGCAGAAAAACTAACTAACGGCCAGGAATGCAACTCTTGTATTATAAACTTTTTCTTCTAATACAATGATATGCACACTCGTGCGTATTTGAGAGAGAAAAAAAAATCACATGTGAGAACAGTGCACATGTCCGATGGCACATGTTTGCTGTCTGTAGCCTGAATGCTCCCTACGTTTCCTTGCCCTCTTGATGAGAAACAGGAAAAGAAACTAGTGGACCAGTCTGCCTACCATATTGATATTGTTTGTGCTTATTCAGAATATAGCGATGGACCATCTCCATCTGTTTTAATTCTTATTACCAAAAGAACCATATAGAATTATAGATCTACATGTACCGGTGTACCTTGGCCTTGGCCACCCCGGAGCTTATCCACATGTTTTCACTGCTGGCTAGTCTGTTAACAACTTATTTTGAAACGCAGACTCGTTGCGGATTTGCGGTGCATCATTATCTGAGTATACTCTAGTACGCATACAAAAATATCATGTTTCGTGAAAGATATAAACCCCTTTTTATGATGAAACGAAAGGTTTAAATCTATGTCTCCTACAATGAAACGCACAGAACTTAAAACTCATTTTACTTAGACTAAATAAAAGAGATAGACTTACATCAATAAAATAATGTCGTTTGCGTCAACGGTTCTTAGGCTGTCTCAACTGAAGACACGTTGTAGAACTCAAACTCAAAACAGGTCTCTAGCATAATAGCTAGGGTAAAATATAATTTACACCCTCCAACTATCGCCAAAGTATAGATTTCAACCTCGAACTTCAAAACCGGATAACTTTGGCCCTCCAACTCTTGAAAAAGTTCAACTTTCAACCTTCTGGGCGGTTTTGCGTATGAACAGTACTTTTGATATTTATAGGAGACGTTGAAATTTTATATTATTTTTTTAAGCATCTTAACGTCCTCAAATGAAAAAACTCAAAACTACAAAGTTGTAGAGCTCGTTGAGAGCTACAACTTTGGTATAAAAAGTATTTTTATTTAACTCCATACAAATAATATATTAGTGCTCTAATGCGGCAAGCGCCAGTTGACGATTATTATGGTGCTAAAATTTTATATTATTTTTTCGAGCATCTTACTGTCCTCAAATGAAAAAACTCAAAAGTACAAAGTTGTAGATATCATCGAGGTCTACAATTTACATATAAAAATTATCTTCATCCATCATCGTATTGAAGGGTTTTCTATTTTTTGAAATTAGAGTCTCATCACGTGACAAACAATTTTAGACCTCGATGAGACTCTAATTTCAAAAAATAGAAAACCCTTCAATACGATGGCGGATGAAGATAATTTTTATATGTAAATTGTAGACCTCGATGAGATTTACAACTTTGTAGTTTTGAGTTTTTTCATTTGAGGACAGTAAGATGCTCGAAAAAATTATATAAAATTTCAGCAACATAATAATCGTCAACTAACGCTTGCCGCATTAGAGCACTAATATATTATTTGTATGGAGTTAAATGAAAATATTTTTTATACCAAAGTTGTAGCTCTCACTGAGATCTACAACTTTGTAGTTTTGAGTTTTTTCATTTGAGGACATTAAGATGCTTAAAAAATAATATTAAATTTCGACGTCTCCTAAAAATACCAAAAGTACTGTTTATACACAAAACTGTCCAGAAGGTTGAAATTTGAACTTTTTCAAGAGTTGGAGGGCCAAAGTTATCCGGTTTTGAAGTTCGGGGTTGAAATCTATACTTTGGCGATAGTTGGAGGGTATAAATTATATTTTATCCTAATATCTATAGCCTTCAACAGAGTAGGAAGACTTATTTTAGGTGATAACCTAAATCTGGGTATCGTCTCCTGAAGACTCATTTACAGAATATGGTTGTCTTTTGGGTCTCGTTATTGGAGAAGACCAAAAATAGATATTAAGGCCCCATTTGGTACGGCTCCACTCCACCCATGAAGCCTTTTTTTAGGGCTTCAGCTCTATGAACAGCTCTATGGGTGGAGCTGTAGCCGTTTTGATAAATTGTTTGGCAAAACAGCTTTACATATAGTTTTTCTTAAAATATGCTCTCAGAGAACGCCATGTAGAATGAGGTGAAGCCAAGAGAAGCCACTATTTTTGGCTCCTTTCCACCCCAAAGCTCTGTGAGAGCACGTTTTTAAGGGCTTCATCGGTGGAGCCGTTTTATTTTACCCTGTTTAGCAGAAAACGGCTCTAAGTGGCTCGTAAAGCCGCTAGAGAAACCCTGCCAGATATGGCCTAAATCCTTTGTCTGCAATACTACCTAGAGAACAAATCAGTCTTGTATTTTAGCCGCGTGTTACTGGAGACAGTCTTATAGGTCCGATCTGAGCCGTCGACCGCGCGATCTCGCGGTGCAGGACAGTAGGAGCCGTGCGCCGACCTCGCCCGTGCCCGTTTGCGTTACGCCTCCTAGTATCGACCGCGGCCGGCGGCCCACGTTTATAGGCATAGGTAGGCGCGACCGCACGGCGCAGAACGCGCGGGTACGGCGGCCTTTGCCATTTCCCACCCTCCATGCGCAAGGCGCCGCAGACGGGGGAGGAGACGACGCGACCGCGACCTTGACCGCGACCGAATCGCGAGCGGTAATCTAGGCCAGACGAGAGGCGATCGGAGGGGGGCGGCCCAGGGAGGAGCAGAGCGGAGGGGGCGCGCGCGAGGGATGGACGCCAACGGGCGCGGGGAGAATGACGACGCGCGGGCGCCGCTCCTGGCAGGCCCGGGCGGCGGCGCAACTCGGTCGCGTCCATGCTCGGGGAGTTCGTCTCGCGGCTGCCCAAGAAGGTGCTCGACGCCGTCGACCCCGAGCGCCCGTCGCACGTCGACTTCTCCCGCTCCAAGGGCCTCCTCGAAGGTTCATCCCGGAATCCCAACTACCCGCCGCATTCTCGGGTTGTTTTTCTTTGTCGTTGGTTGGTTCGCTCTGTCCCTGGAATCTTTATTGGCATTTCGTTTTCTTAATCTGGTAATTGTGCTAGAAAGCTGGCGTTACTATCGGGCTCCTTTATCTACAGAGTATCTTGGTGATATGATTTATGCGCTTTTGATCCTAGATTCTGGAGTTGTAGTAGATAATCCGATGCTTCTGCGGATGACCCAGACACTTATCCTTGCCGCAGACTTTTCTGGGTTCCTAGGATTTCCCTTCTTACTTTTATGATTGAACAGCTCCTGACTTTACTATCACTTGGTGCTTCTTGTCCCTGTTTCTTTTACATATTTGGTTGAGGAAATACCTTTTCGACGTGTTTGTTCTCTTATCATGGCCCTGGCCTTCTAGGTGGTTTGTTGGATTCTCTGTACAGACAACTGTGAAACTATGGACTATGGTGTTTGTTTTTGTTAAAATCCCTGAAGATAACGCTATTCCTTTCTTATGTTCTGCAGCAGGCATGCAAATGAGTTTTACAGATACCACGTAGCAAACTAAGTGATTTTTGAACTGTGCGTCTGTGCCTGCATATGGTTCACTCCGCAGCTTTTATCTCTGTGTTATCTTTTGAATCTTTGATTGTAGTTGGAACACTAAGATTCATCAAGACAAAAGACTATGTAGGGGTGGGTGGGGGGGGGGCCCAGGCTGCAGGTAGCCAGACCAAGCGCATGCACAAGCCGGTGTTTGGTTATTCGTACTCACAGAGCCTGGCTGTTCGGAGTTTTTGTTTGGTTCACTGCATGCGAGCATCAGCTGTTTCACTGACATGTCCGGTCTGCATGCTTACTTGGCTCGCGCGAGCCTAGCCGTGGAGGAACGGCGATTTTGGGCGTATGAGTTGAGCCTGGCTCATGAAGGAATCTTGCACCGCATGAGACAGGCCCAAACCTCCAAGCAGCCAACCAAACGCTCGACTGCTGCATCCGTAGAGCCTGGCCGCGGCGTATGCAGGCAACCAAACGCGCCCAAAGTCTTACAAAGGCCTTGTTTAGATGCCATCCAAATTCCAAGTTTTTTCACCCTCTCTCCATCACATCAATTTTTAGTCGCTTGCATGGAGTATTAAATGTAGGTAAAAAAATAACTAATTATACAGTTTAGTTGAAAATCACGAGATGAATCTTTTGAGCCTAGTTGGTCCACGATTGGACAATATTTACCAAATAAGACGAAAGTGGCACTATTCATCGGGTTCACTTTTTTTTGCAATCTAGACAAGGCGAAAGATTCGAGTAAATGGAACGATTACATGTCAAAGGTGTTTCTCCGTTTGGCGGCCAGGGAAGCATTCTTCCTCGGTATGCGGCAGACCCAGGAGCGTGCTGACTCCTTGCAAGCAGCCACAAGACGACCCACGCTTGGTTCCAAACCTCTGAAGACCACCTCGTTGCGGTGTTTCCAAATTTCCCAGCAGCATAGGATGATGATGGGGTGGGCGACGTCAAGATGAATCCTCGGTGGCGTGAGCGTCTCCTAGAGCTGTGTCACCGGAGCTATCCCTTCCGGCGCCCAGCCTATAGCATGCCAGAAGGTAGTAACGAAGCTGCAACCTGAAAAAATGTGGTCTGCCGACTCGTCCGCAGCCCCACAAATCTCACAGGTAGCATGTTGAAGTAGGTTCTTGCGAACGAGGCAGGTTTTGCAGTTGATCCTGTTCTTTGTGAGTAGCCAGGCGAAGAACTTTACCCTTGGCGGCGCGAACGAGTGCCAGACGAATTTGAAGGCGGGGGACGTGTGATCGCCCTGAGTGGAGCTTCCCGGCAGCATCCTGGAATAGGTTAGATCTCTGGTCCGGGGCGTTGTCAAGCTCGACGTCCATTAGAAGCGTGTCGAGCAGCTGTAGATCGGCGGCGGCTTGGCTGGACAGTCGCCGTTGCAGCATGTTACGAAGGCCACCATGGACGATGTCGCGCACGGATGTGGCTCGGCCGACAAAGTGACTGAAGAGTGCCGGCATTTTCTCCGCCAGCGGTTCGTCCGTGAGCCATGTGTCATGCCAAAAGGAGGTGTCTTCTCCGTTCCCCACCGAGACCGTCGTGATGTGTTGGTAGGCGGGAAGTAGATTGTGTATGGCCGCCCAGTGCGTGCCGGCCATGTCGCCTGTGAGGTCGGCGAGGTTTAGCTGGCTGCGCGCCCACATAGCCCACGCCGAGCCTTGCGGGTGGTGTAGGCGATGTACCAACTTCAGAAGTAGACAGGCGTTCTGGGTGTCCAGCCGCTTGACGCCTAGACCCCCATCCTCCTTGGCTTGACAGACCATCTCCCAGGCCACCAAACACTTCGCGCCGGTGCCCTTGTCCATCCCGGACCACAGGAAGGCATGGTGGCGGCGGGCGTCGATTGCGGCGACAGGGGGGGGTAGCATGGCGTGGTGGGGACTCCGGTGAGGACGGCGTTGACGAGGACCACTCTGCCCGCTGTGGCCAGCAGCATGGCCTGCCAGCCCGCTAGGTACCGATCCACCTTGGCAATGAGCGGAGCGAACGCCGAAAGTGGGAGCTTGACATTGGAGAGCGGCAGTCCCAGGTAGGTTTGGGGAAAACTGCCAACGTTGCAGTTGAGAACGCCTAGGAAATCCTCGATGGCCCCCTCCGGCAAGTGCATCGGCGTGATAGTGCTCTTGTCATAGTTGATCTTGAGGCCGGTCGCCGACGAGAACATGTCGAGGAGCTGTTTGAGCCTGCCAACACCTATCCATCCCAAAATAGTTGACAATTTAGCTATGAATCTGGACAATGTTAACTATTTTGGGATAGTGGGAATAGTCTTTGGTGTATGCTGTATTTCCATCATAATTTTCTAGCCTCATATTATTAACATTGCTCTTTCATGTCCTATTATTGTTTGAGACTGAGATAGACTATTTCATATGTATTAACAGTAGAGCTTCTGCCTTTTCTTTTAAATTTAAAAGCTCCTTATATATCTTTAGTTTAATTCTCTATTATCGACAACCTAACAAAGTGGTGTGTTTTGGGTCTATTATTTAGGGGAGAGAGAGTACTATGAGAAACAATTTGCCACATTGAGGTCCTTTGAGGAAGTTGACTCACTAGAAGAATCCAATGAAATCAACGAGGATGAGGAGCTTGCGGAGCAAATCCAGAGTGAATTTGCCATGAAGATATCAAATTATGCAAACATTATTCTCTTAGCGTTGAAGGTTGGTTCGTCCCCCCACTTTTCAATTCCTATTCATGAACTCCTCTAGGATGATTAGACTATTTTTCCCTCAGGTATACGCTACAATCAAAAGTGGATCAATTGCTATAGCTGCCTCAACACTGGATTCACTGCTTGATCTCATGGCTGGTGGTATCCTTTGGTTCACACACATCTGTCAATGAAGAGCATCAATGTCTACAAGTACCCCATTGGCAAACTGAGGGTACAGCCTGTAGGCATTATCATCTTCGCTGCTGTCATGGCCACTTTAGGTATGCTTGCTTTTTCTCCCAACGGGAAATGGTTAAGCAATCTAGTCACGTCTTTTCTTGATTACTTACTTGTTTGCGACATGCGTACCGCCATGTTAGAACTATACTCAGCTGAGTGCGATCTTCCTGCCAAAGTCATCTACATTAATTTGGTGTCACGTCTGCAGGCTTCCAAGTATTTATTCAAGCTGTTGAAAAGCTGATAGTGAATGAGGCTCCAGACAAACTGAACCAAGTGCAATTACTGTGGCTATATTCAATCATGATCTTTGCAACAGTAGTGAAATTAGCTCTGTGGCTCTACTGCCGAACGTCTGGTAACAAGATTGTCCGTGCTTATGCTAAGGTTAATATCTTGTTCCATTTCTCAACTTGGCATGGATTTTTTGTTTTACTTAAAATTGAACATAGTTTATCAAATATCTGTGGTGGATTGGTTTTCACAGGATCATTATTTTGATGTTGTCACAAATGTCGTGGGCTTGGCTGCTGCTGTCCTTGGTGATAGATTCTACTGGTGGATTGACCCAATTGGTGCAATTGCCCTTGCAGTGTACACAATTTCAAACTGGTCCGGAACGGTGTGGGAAAATGCAGGTTTGTGTTGTGTTACTTGTTCAGTTTGAACATTTGCTTAGGCAACAGTACCTGCACTCATTTTTTTTTATGAAAGAGAATTACCTGCACTCATTTACATACATCCGTCCAATCGTACTCATGATAAGGAAGTGAGCCTAGCTCAAGTGGTTAGGTGAGAGGTGTGGTTGTGCACCCAACCACCTAGGTATAAGTCCTCGCCTTGAATTTGGGTGCCTATTTTCTCTTTTTAATGAAAAAACACCTAATTCCTCCTAGGTTGGATGGATGGACTGGACTTCTCTTCTTAATGAAAAAATGCCTACATCCTCCTAGGTTGGATGGACTTATTATTTATACTAGCCTACTAGAAATGGATGATATTTAACCTTGAAGTGGTGTTACCATTACAAATAGAAATTACTTGAGTTAAATGCTTTCTCTGGAATCACTTTGCACTATCAACCAGAGTAGTTGCCACATGTAGCACCAAGATTACTTGCACGTTACAAATTGGCTAGGACTGACAGACAGTCTTATTATTGTTATCCTCCATGCAGTATCACTGGTAGGTTGGCTAGGTCTGACAGTGACAGACAGTCTTATTATTGTTATCTATTGTTATCCTCCATGCAGTATCACTGGTAGGTGAATCAGCTCCTCCGGAGATGCTTCAGAAGTTGACATATCTGGCTATCAGACACCATCCTCAAATTAAGCGCGTTGATACAGTTCGGGCATACACCTTTGGGGTGCTTTACTTTGTTGAGGTAAGTGTTTCTTTATTTTACTCACTCTGTCCAAAATTATAGGTCATTTTAGTTTTGTTCTAAGTGAAAAAGAGTTTGTTACTTTGTCCAAGCTTATAATAAAATGCAGTAACGTCTACAAGATCAAATTGATTTCATTAAATCCACATAAATATTAGGTGTTAATATATTTCTATACAAACTTGATCAAAGTTAGAAAGTTTGACTTGGGACCAAACTAAAACGACCTGCAATTCGGGACGGGAGTAATATCTTATATTCCTTCATTTGTCCTTTGCTGGGGGCTAACCAAGTGATAGTGTTATCTTAATCTGTTCAAATCCCTAGATGCTAGAACTGGATAATGTTGTTGTCTCAACAACTCGATTTGTCGTTTCGAAAGGTTAATGTCATTGTTGGGAACTAGCAGGTTTCAGTTGTCTCCTTCTGGCACTACTGGAAACAAAACCATTATCGTTTTCTAAAGTATCGTAACTTTTCTGTTCCTGCAGTGATACTGTAGTGCTTAATCTAGAATGGTAAAATAGGAGTAAGATGTCATGGTTCTCTTATGATCTCACTTAATATATATAGCAAGTGGTAGTTGTAGTGTACGAATCTAGCAGTTGGGCAAGAATCATACCTGCCGACTGTTAGATTGTAACATGCTCATCTCATATGATCTTTGGACTCTCACAGGTTGACATCGAGCTCCCAGAGGACTTGCCACTTAAGGAGGCGCACGCCATCGGAGAATCTCTCCAAATCAAGATTGAGGAGCTCCCTGAAGTCGAGCGAGCATTCGTTCACCTCGATTTCGAGTGTGACCACAAGCCGGAGCATTCAATTCTCAGCAAGCTTCCCAGCAGCCAGCCTTGATCCGAACGGATCCTGCGTGGTAGATATGTCGTGCAAAATCTGCTGCAAGTGCTTGGTGTCTTGTGCTGTGTGACAAAAACTAAGAGTTCAATTAGTTCAGGCGCGTCGAAGACTACGAGAGATGCAGGTGCCGAAGGCAGAGATTGCAATGAGTGTGGAACCCCTTGTGGTTCTGTTGGTCTGGTCGTCGTTTTGAGCGAAATTAGGCATTTTGCTGTTGGCATCATAGCTGTGTGCTATGGACTATGGTGATGTTTAGACCAACGGTTGGGAGAAAGAGAGTAGATCCTGGATTGCTTTAAGCAAATTCCATTTCCTTTTTCTCTTTGTCTGAAACTCAGGATCCTACTGAACCTTAATTTTTGCTATCTGATGAGGGAAGCTGAAGCTTCATTTTTTAGGGGATGAATACTGAATCTATATGTGTTATAGTGGCCCAAAACCTAAGCTCGAGTTTGCTTAACGTTTCCCAACATTTGTTCTTTGTATGTAAGACCACCATCCGGCCCAGTACTTAGTGGTTTGCTCTTTTGTACCAAAAATCAAGCCTGCTACTTTCTTTGCGGAAAACCATCAGGCCCAGTAAATCGAAACGGTCCTCTTATCTGAAATTAAGAAACAGGCAAAGGATCAAAGAAAACGTGCAACAAGCATCCTCTTCTGAAAGAATGAAACACTCCGTAGTCCGTAACTAAACAACCCTGTCATGTGCTTCAAACTTTGTGTTACAATTGCGGTAGACATGTGTTGCGTCGTACTAGTCCACACGCGGCGTCCAGATTTGCGTACCACTCTACCACTAGACTGCTGGTAATGCTCAACACGCCGGATGCTGACAATCGTCATATGTTTGGTGGGAGCGTTTGAGCCCTGCCATCGAGGTCGATCATCAAGAAGATCTGCCATCCAGCGCCTTGTCCGGCGGGCCGTGCCGCTAATGAAACCATGTCGTCACCACGGCACCGCCCCCTGGTCCTGGTCCTGGTCTTTGGCTGGGCCTGGCCGACAGCACCCGGTATCCGCCTGCCGCCACGATGGCTCTCCCTCCGATCCGTAGAGTTTGAGCCTTTTACCTTGTGCCACTGTCCATATTTAGACTCATACGTCACTAAAAAGTTTGAACGTATCTGGGTGCCATGACGTTAAACTTTTTTATTTTTCACGTCATTCCATCCACCTTTTGTTAGGTTTCCACCGTTTGACAGCCCTGATATACACGGATCCGACCAGTGGCGATGCCTAAAATACCCTTCTTTCTCTAGCCGGTGGGGCCAAGCCGTAAGTGACCTAGTCACCGTCTTCCTCCTCATCATGTCATCTTCCTCTACCTCCATCTTATCCAAAAACAGGCCTACGAAGGTGGCTTGGCAGGCATGGCCTACGCGAGCGTCAGCGCGTGGTTGACCTCGAGGGCAGCGACGGATGCACGCGGCGAGGCGAGTCCACCCCGAGCCCAATATTGGACACGCGTAGCTCGCTGCCGGCCGTGTGTGGCTCCTCGGCTCCAGTCGTGCCCCTGCGCGCCCCGCTGCCGGAGCCCGTTGCCTGCGCGACCACACCGCCAGAGCCCGTGCGGACTTCGCCACGGACCTCGCCCAGCTCCGCCGCGGTTGCGGTGTCTCGGTCGTGCACCCCACCGCCGGCCGTGCGCTCCGCCGCCTGCTGCGCGCCCCCCACCACCGTGTGCTCTGGCCAGTCCGCCACCCGCCGCGCAACAGGAAGAGGAGAGAGAGCAGAGTCACGGGGCACGGCAGCGCCGACGTAGCCACCATGACAGCTCTTTGGAGCTTCACCATTTTCTAATCTAAGACCATGGGGAGGGAGAGGAGGGCAAGGGGGTTCCGATGGACTACCTACCTTGGTCGATTACAGCTCAGGGATAGAGATCGACAGAGCGCCGCCGCAACCACCATGGCCGGCGAGCAGAGCTCACAGCGCCGCCGTGTTCCACTGCCTGCAGCCGTCCTCGGCCCCAACCAAAACCGCTGCTGGCTCCGCCTTCTTCTCCTCTGCGCGTGTGCCGCTCCGTTTCTCGGGTCGTGGTCGCCGCCATGGGCCACTGCTGTCGGGAGCCACCGCAGCGCGCGCGGGTGCCCTAGTGTTCATGCACCATAACGTCGGCAGCAGGCTAACAAGCAGAGGATCGCGCTGCGGACGTGGTGGAAGGAGCAGAGGTTCTGGGTGCCCAATGCCCCACCGGTCAGCTCTTTGGCTACGTCAGCGCCGCCCAGGAGTTGCTCGCCGCGCGCGGCCTCGCGGTCACCGTCGCCGTCCCGTCCGGCAATGCCGCGCTGCTCGTGCCGCTGGTCCGCGCGTGCCACACGTCACCTTCTCCTCCTCCTGTGTGCTCCACCTCGCCATGTCGCACGCCCTCTGCGCAGCCCGGCGACGAAGTGTTCATGGTGGGGCCCCTGTCGGACGCCGGCGGTGTGGCCACGTCGTCGGGGGGCGACCGTGGTGGGAAGCCTGCGGTGGGGGCGGCGCGGGTGGCCGCGTGGCTGGACGCGTTCCCGGATGGCTCCGTGTTGTCCGTCAGCTTCGGGACGCAGCAGGCGTTGTCATCGGTGCAGGCGGCGTCCGTGGCGGAGCTGCCGCGTTCGTGTGGGCTCGTCTGCGTTCGTGTGGGCTCGACGGAGCTGCTGCGTTCGTGTGGGCTCTACGGAGCTGTCGCCGGACGCGCTGGCGCGGAGCTCGACAGTGTTCGTGTGGGCGGCGAGGACGGGCACTACAGTGCCGGACAGGTTCGAGGCGGGCACAGCGTCACGCGTGCTGGTGATCCGCGGGTGGGCGCCGCGGGTGGAGGTGTTGCGTCACCACGCCGTGGGCTGGAACTCGGTGCTGGTGGTGGCCACCGCTGGGGTGCCCATGCTGGCGTGGCCCATGGGCGCCGACCAGTTCACGGACGCACGGAGGCACGCGAAGCTGCCCTGGCCGATCAGATAGAGAAGAGGGAGAAAATAAAATAAGTGAGGGAGAAAAGAAAATGAGAAAATAATTTTCTAAGGGCATTTTAGACTTTTTTTTGATGTGGTTGGCAAATATGGACGAAATGGCGTGAAAGGTAAGAAAGTTTAGCATCGGGACACCAAAGGACGTTCAAACTTTTTAGTACAGGTCAGGACCATCTTTCAACACACATGTAAAAGACTCTAGAGTTTTCCATACTCCAGCCGTCCAGCGGTTTTCGCCGTCAGGTGGGTCACCCGCAGCAAATCACGCGATTCACCCCCTGGTTTCGAACTGCAAATCACGCGATTCACCCCCTGGTTTCGAACTGACTGAGCACAACGAGAGAACGATGCGTGCGCGGACGGATAAGCCAAGAAGCTCGTTCCTGAAGCTTCCTGATCGAGCGGACTCAACGTGACGGAACGGGCCGGGGGGCATCTGGTCCTACTCGCCAGTTGCCACGGTCACGCAAACACTGCAGGTGGGACCCAGATGGCAGCATGGTCCGTCCGCGCAGCACGTACCGTTCCAGAAAGGTTGGCCTCCCTTCCCGCCGCCCCCGCTCCTCAACGCTTTGCTACTGCCGCGGTTGTCAGGCCAGGTTCCCTCCCTCCCTTCTTTTTCGCTTGCAGCTAGTAGTAGTCCTTGTTAACCTTTTCCTTTCCTTTTCTGTTCTTTTTGGCGCGTTTAGATCCGAAATTTTTTGGTTTTTGGGTATTGTAGCACTTTCGTTTGTATTTAGTAATTAGTGTCTAATTATGGACAAAGTTTTGTCTCGCGATTTCTCACCCAACTGTGCAATTAGTTTTTTTTCGTCTACATTTAGTACTCCATGTATGTGCCGCAAGATTCGATGTGACACTTACTGCGCAAAAATTTTTGGCTTTTGGAGGAAACTAAACGGGGCCTAAGTGCCTCCAAAACAGGAAAAAGTGGACTTCAAGTGCGAAGAGCAAATCTCGCAAGCTAATGAAACGAGAAACGTGTATTTGCGCATTTTCCCTAAACTCAAATAATCAGGCAACAAAACTCGTGGTACCATTAATTAAATTTGACACATGTATATGTTGTCAACATTCAAGATCACGCCGACTCAAGAGATTGCGCTAGGTCAGCACTCTTATTGCTTCTATGATTATAAGACCCACCTGGTTGTTATTATTGTAAATTGCTTAGAGCTCAACCAATTTTATTAAAAGCAGACTACAACTGCCCGGAGATGTGATCGCTTCATATTTGACAAGATTGGCCCCGCGCTGTTAAGTGTGCCACACAAGTTGCTCTAGAGGCGCCATCACAGCTTTGCATCTAAATCCTTTTTATTGGTCCTCCACTATTAATGCTGTGAAGCCTGCCACTGTATTATGCCGATGTGCATCATTTTCACATGTATTCTGGGTGGGGATTTTATTCCTTAAGATATTTTTCGCTCATCAGTCGAGCTAACGTTTCCCCTTTCCTTCTTTTTGTCGCAAAACAGGTTTTCCCAACGGTAAAGCATTAAAACCCATTTGGAACGCCAACATGCTTGTGACAGCAGTGACCAGAAATTTCATTATCATACTGTAATTTTTCAGGAAAAATCATTATGCTATATTGCTATATAGCTCACGTGCCATGCCAATGCCACACCATTTCTTCATCGAAGGCGACAACATGGGAAAAAGGCTACAGTTAGTAAAGCTGCAGGTCGCGCTTTATTCCGGTACAAAAGCGACCATGCGTGTAAAATCTTTCCCGCTAAAGTTCGGCTGTCAGACTCTGCTAGTGAGCAGTGAGCGACAAGGTGACTGTTTAGTTTCTAAAATTTTGTAAAATTTTTTAAAAGTTTTCGTCACATTGAATCTTTAGACGCATGCACGAAGCATTAAATATAAATAAAAAATAAAACTAATTACACAGTTTAGACGAAATTCACGAGACGAATCTTTTAAGCCTAATTAGACTATGATTAGACACGAATTGCCAAATAACAACGAAAGTGCTACGGTATCGTTCCCCAAAAAATTTCGTCAACTAAACAAGGCGAAGGTCCTAAAACTAAAACACCCCCCGTGTAGGATTGTAGCAATTTCATCCTTGTACAAGGTCCTAAACATAAAACACCCCCCGCGTAGTAATTTTTTTGACGCCACGCCACGGCAGTGACCGGCCGTGCGCCGCAGCTCGAAATTTACCTCGGGACCCCTGTCAAAACCCACCCGTCGCCACGCCAGAGACCGCCACCGCGAACTTGAAAACGTGCATTTCCGAGCCCGCTAACCGCGACGGTTAAAAATGCGTACGGCGTCGTCGCGTTCCCTCCCGCAGTCCCGGAGTCCCCCCATCTCGTCCCTGTCCCCCCCTCGCCTTTTACCCCGCACATCGCCTCGCCTCGCCGCCTCCCTCCTGCCCGTCGCGCTGAAACCCTCTCGGTCACCGACGCGGTCGATCCGACTCGGCAGCAGCTCAGGGGACCCCGTCGCCGCAGCATCCTCCGAGGGCCGTTGGCGGGGGGCAGTCGTCGTCGTATTCGGCGGCGGGAATTGGATGCGCCACGGAGCGGGCGAGAGGACCTAGCTGAGTTGAATACGGCGGCGACGGGAGGACGTGATGCCGGGGGTGGCGTCCGCAGCGGGATCGGGGATCTGGTCGCGCCGGCGGGACGAGATCACGTTCGATCGCCTCCAGAAGGTACCATCGCGTGCCCTCTGCTTCGTTCGTAGCCTGAGCTCGATCTGGGTGATGGGAATTGGGGGCAGGTCGGTCCTGCTGCCCTGTCGTAATTTCTGGGACGAAGCTGGTCCCCTGCCCCTCCGCCTGGCTTGATTGGTTGCTCTCAGCTCCTGAGTCGCGAAAAGCTCCATGGACATGTTGGTTTGGGGACTGGATTTAAGGGAATTATTTGCTGGGTTCGGGATTTATTTATTTTTTGATGAGTCGAGGATTCATTTGTGCGGCAAATTCTGTTAGTGGAGTTCAATCGGGTTACGCTTGTTGCTGCTTCTGATAAGCATACGGGCTAACTTTGACCTTTTGTAGCAGCTCATTTGTACTGTCTTTGCGTTAATTCTAGTGCATTGCCCTTGAGATATGGTGAGCCCGTGACGGTATGGCTGCACTTTTGGTTAGTACCTCAGGTGGGGGCGGGGGCGAGTGCTAGCCTGCTAGGTTGGAGTTCCTATTCTGCTCTGTATGAAATTTGACTGGCTTATGCTGTTTTGGTTACATGGTAGTGTTCGTGTCAAACAATTCAGGTATTTGATTTGAAGTGAGGGTTTAAAGTCTGTCCTGATGTTTAATTTTAGTGGCCTGTAAAAGTTCTGCTCTGGCATCTGGCAATAATGTCTGCCAAATGTCAATGATGCTTGGTAGGAACACTGCTTAAGAAAACAAATTGCCATGGGAAGTTAGGAATGTAAACTGTAGCCCTAAAGAGGAATGCATAATTCAAAAACTTTTATCAAGTTGCTATCAAATGAAATCATCAGGTTGTGATGGGTCTTTGTTAATTTCAACGAAACCGTGAAATCTTCACTCTTAAATCTTAGCACTTCCTATTATTTCTTTCGTTGTAGCATGTCTAGTTGCAACTAGAATCATACTGGATAAAACTGGTGATTGCACTCAAATAATTAAAACATGCTTTCGTCTATTCCATTTTGGTATTGTCACATGTTCTGTAATCTTCTTCAAGGTTTGTGCCATGTCTTCTATGATGACCTTGCGTTTGAATTACAACAGCCTTGCTTCACCATCACCTTTATTTGAGTTTGTAAATGTAACATTGCATCACTCTTGAATAGGATTGTGATTGATCGTTATTCTGTAAGTAAGGTTCTTGTCAAGCTGTTTCTGTCATCGAGTTCATTCTACTGGATGTTCTTTTTCAGCAACTAAGTTCTCAATTGAGGATCTGACTACTTTATGGCTGTGAATTGATTTTTTTTTCAGTTCTGGAATGACTTGCCTCCTCAAGCACGGCAGGAACTCCTCAAATTGGATAAGCAAACTCTCATTGAACAAGCACGCAAGAATTTCTACTGCTCAAGGTGCAATGGGTTGCTTCTGGATAGTTTTGCACAAATTGTTATCTATGGGAAGTCACTGCAGCAAGAAGCTTCAGATATTGGTTGTCTGAGGACAGCTACTGAGTCAAGAATTACACAAGGAGAGCAAGAAGGGGCTCAGGACCTATCAGTTCACCCCTGGGGAGGCCTTTCAACCACAAAAGATGGTGTCCTTACACTTCTTGACTGCTTTATAAAAGCGAAATCATTACGGGTGCTTCAGAATGTAAGTGTGCGGTAACTTTTGGGCTTCTTATTTTCTGTCTGCTCTATTGGTGACTATATGATTGAGAAATAATTTTCTGTTTTGTATATTGGTCCTTTGTGTTACTTTATGTGGAGTAATCAGTAAATATGATCATGGTGTTTACTCTGAAGTTTTAGTTCTAGGTCGGTCATTTAACCGGGCCTAATGCATTTTGGCCTTGGAATTTAATCAGGTATTTGACAATGCACAGGCAAGAGAAAGGAACGGAAATGCTTTATCCTGATGCCTGTGGTGTAGGTGGCAGAGGATGGATTAGCCAAGGGATGGCTAATTATAGGGGTCATGGAATAAGAGAAATGTGTGCTCTACACACTGCCCACCTCTCATGTGATACGCTGGTGGATTTCTGGTCAGCGCTTGGTGAAGAAACTAGATCATCTCTTCTGCGGATGAAGGAGGAAGATTTCATTGAAAAACTTATGTACAGGTGAGCATAGGCATTCGGATTACCAACAAAGTAACCAAGTTAACTAGTGAGTTAATAACAACCTGAAGGTTTGTGTCCAACAAAATGCAATCCTTCTATAGAAGGAACCTTGAAAGTACCCGTAAGCTGCTCTGAGCCTCACTGAAGATTGATTGGAATTTTATATATGCACTGTGATCGGAAGTGCTACTTCTTGCTGTTGCTTTGCCGCTTCCAGATTTTCTTGGTATTGGTGCTGGCTGGCTGGTGTTTTTGCAGCTGCAGCAGCAATCTCAACTGATCAGAGTGATGAATGCTTGAGTAGTAGTATGTCATTTTTACGATATTACTGATTGGTTCTGTCTTCTTGTGTTGGGCGTTCAAGTAACTTTTTTCCTGGTAGTCCTACTCAGCTATCTGCTGGGATTTCTCTAGCAACAGCCTATAGATCAGGTTAAAATTCAAACAATTTGGTGGAAATTTGTGAACAGGTTTGACAGCAAGAGATTTTGCCGAGAGTGTCGAAGGAATGTTATCCATGAATTCAAGGAGCTCAAGGAACTGAAGCGCATGCGAAGGGAGCCTCGCTGCACCAGTTGGTTTTGTGTTGCAGATACTGCTTTTCAGTGTGAGGTGAGGATGCCCTCCTAAAACCCACCTCACCAACAAAATTTTCATTTGATTGCTTGGTACCTTATGTACACTTCCTATGTGAGTCAAATCTGGCTGCTCTGATTTTCAGGTGTTTGAGGATGCCGTTGTAGTTGATTGGCGCCAGTGCTTATCAGAGCCAGATGAATCTTATGATCACTTTGAATGGGCTATTGGGACAGATGAAGGAGAATCCGATATTTTTGGCTTTGAAAATGTTGGAATGAAGGCACAAGTCCACAGAACTGGAATCGATCTTGATCAGTTTGAGGACTACTTCATAACGCTGCGAGCTTGGAGGCTTGATGGGCAGTGCACAGAGCTGTGTGTAAAAGCACATGCATTGAAGGGTCAATCATGTGTCCACCACAGGCTAGTTGTGGGTGATGGCTTTGTGACTATGACAAAGGGCGAAGGTATTAGAAATTTCTTTGAGCATGCTGAAGAGGCCGAGGAGGAGGATGTACGTCACTTGCCATTTATGGCAACATCTTTAACTGAGATAGACATAAATAGAGTATTCATTGTTGGTGTCAAAAGATATTATTCTGATCGATGAAAATATGTGCAGGAAGATGATGGTATGGACAGGGATGGAAATGATTTTGATGGTGATGGTGCCCATCTACAGAAGCATGCCAAGAGCCCTGAACTGGCAAGAGAATTTCTTTTGGATGCTGCTGCTGTAATATTCAAAGAACAGGTACTAACCAATACTTGATATAATGGTTTCAACTTTCAACTCAAACGAAGGAAAACAACTTGACTTTTTTTCTATATTTGTGAACCTCAGCTCACAATTAACTGATTAAGATGGCTTAGCTAGCTGTATATTCAAGCTCACATCCTCTAGTTGGACCAGCTCACAACTAATGTGACTACTAAGAAAGTATATCAACTTATCAGTTTCCGTGGTTCCTGTGTGAAGACTTCTATAAGTGTGCCACCTGATTTAGTAATGTTTAAATAATTATTAGTTGTTTCTCTTAACATATCTTTTGTGGCACCATTCCTTATTTACCAATGGAAGATTTTATTTGGGATTGGCACCTTGAATACTTTTTGTATTCTTCATCTGTTATCATACAGCAAGGTTGATTGTCACTTTAGTACCTATAAAGGATTCATGGCTAATATAGTTTCTAGCCTGTGGTTTATTGAGTATGTACTGTAGTTAACAGCATTTGTCCATTACCTGTTTAGATTTCTCAGAAATTCGAGCATTTGTACTCCAAATATTAAGTATAAATGTGGATATCTTTGCAGGTTGAGAAGGCCTTCAGGGAAGGTACAGCACAGCAAAATGCACATAGTGTTTTTGTGTCCCTTGCTTTAAAACTTTTGGAACAGCGAGTTCATGTAGCATGCAAAGAAATCATTACGTTGGAAAAACAGGTGGTTATTATACCTCTAGATAAAATTCAGATAAGGTTGACTTGCTCATATTTGTGAACTTTAACTGTGGCTGCATTTATTGCAGAACAAACTTCTTGAGGAAGAGGAGAAAGAAAAGCGTGAAGAACAAGAGCGCAGGATAAAGAGGAGAACAAGAGAGAGAGAAAAGAAGAACAGGAGAAAAGAAAGGCTGAAAGAAAAGGAAAATAATAAAGGGAAAAGACTAGTTGAATTGAAGTCACCAGACGATATTTCATCTTCAGCTCCAAGCAACTCATCAACATCTATCAATGATTATTCGACAAATACTCTGGACTCAAGAGATTCAGCTATGGAAGAGGAAGACAGTGCTGAAGTTGTGAATCTGTGCTCTCCTGACAGCTGTGTGAATCAATCTTCATGTACAGAAATTAATGGAGAAAACAGTATCCAGTGCAATGCAGTTACAGAATTTTCCCCAATGGACAGCAGTGACCTTTGCACATCAGATCAATCCAAGTCTCTGAGACGAAGTCCAAGGTCAAGAGAGGATTTTCCTCGAGATCAGTCCTGTTGGTATGATGACTGCCAAGATGAATCTGGAAGAATTGGTGAATCACAATGGAAGTCAAGGGAAAGGACAAGAAGTATTGATAGAAGTTGCAACACAGCATCCACCTCAAATAACAGAACAAGAGACAGGCACTCATACAATTCTTGCAGCTGCGGCCATCCGGAAGACTACGGAGTTATGGACAGCTGTTTCTTACCAACAGCTAGATCTGGCAGACAGATGAAGATAGCAAGAAAATTAGGAGTTGAGAAACCCAGGGTGCAGTACCACAGATGCTATACTTTGGATAGCTTTATAGTGTCAAAAGGAAACCGTGCTGGTTGTACACAGAAAAATGTTATCCCAAAGCAAGTATGGGAGCCTATGGATGCTCGAAGGAAAACTAACTTACACAACACAGTTCATGATTCAGGTTCAATTAACAATGTTGATCCACTGAAACGTGTGGTTTTTTATAACAGCGGATCTCAAAAGTTCGGTGTAGGATGTGAATTACAGCCTCAGGCTTCTGAAAGTTCCAGGGATGTTTGTAATTCAGATCAACAATGTGCAAATGGTGGGAGAAATCAAACTACTTCCTGTGCTAGTACTCCTGTGGTGAATAAACAAAATTGTTACTCAGAAAATGATGAAGGCTCCAGGCATGATGAAGAGCTGATGACGAACTCTGCTGGTTCTGATAGCTCCTCTTCATGTATGAGCGAGGGAGATAGGGAAAGCAACTCCAGCAGTACAACCTCTTCGAGCGCTCAAAATCCGGAATCGTCTTCTGAGTCTGAGGAATCACCCGAGAGAATAAACAGCAAAGCAGGTACACCGTCATCAAGAGCTGCTTCACGGTCTTTGCTTGAAGCATGTGCAGGGAATGGTTTCAGAGAATACCAACCAAAAGCCACCCGCCCAGCACACAATGACATGTTTGGGTACAATGTATCCCCTGTCCAGGACCAGCTGCTGCATTACCAAAGCATGCATGCACGTCAACATCCGCCGATAACAATGGGGTTTCATGACCATTCTTGGGCCGCACCAACGAATGGAAACTTCCAGTATGCTCAGCCATCCCACTTATATTCTAGTCCGCTCGCATTCGGAATACCTGGGAATCATTTTATTGATTATCCTTACATGGCTCCTGCCTTCAGCCATATACTTTCAGAGCCTATTCACAAGGCCGCAGCCAGCTTTAGAGCCATGCCTCTGTCACCGCCTTTTCAAAACGGACATCGGCAGGTTGCTGGTCATACTCAGAGAGACATGAATATAGAGAGGCACCCTTCAAAGTTGACTATGCCGACAGGCAAGGATCCTCCAGAAGACAAGAACAAATCGGGCCTAAAGGATCTCCCAGAAGACAAGAACAAACCATGGGATGCAGATGCATCCTTTTCTCTGTTCCAATTCAGCTTGCCAATAGCTTCGCCGGTAACACCATCATCGAAAGATAAAAGCGGAGAGCTGGCTGCAAGGACGCCACTGGTTCAGGTTCAAGCTCAGCTTTGCTCGAGGGAACAGGCAGATGTGAAAGAGTATAACCTGTTCTCCTCTAAAGATAACGATATATTTTCGTTTATGTAGATAAAAGAAAAACTGTGACAAACCTGCTACCCTTCGTTTCTGCTGGCTCTTGCTGCACTTCGTGAATGATTTGTGTTCTCCGAAGAAAAATAAAGAATGTTGGCATTTTCTTCTTGCTGTCTGTATCTTCGTTTACATTTATGTTTGTTACCGTGTGTGCTAAAAGCTTGCTAATCTGCAATACTATTGAATCTTGAAACTTTTTTATATAGAATAGAATACATAGATCTGTAATGATTGGTTCATGATTCGCTCCCGACAACTGAGAACATGTTAACCAGGAAATGAAAATACAAAGGCCCTGTTTGGTTTACAGGAATTGAGAGAAATTATAATCTAATAAAAAAATAGGAAGCCTTTTTAGATATTGGTTTCAATTCATGGGATCTAAACAGACCCTAAGTTCTAAATTGTAAGTCTCCTGACAGCTGAGAACATGTTAACCGAAAATGAAATACTAGTAAGTTCTAAATTGTAAGTTGTTTTAGCAGTTATAAGTCAAACTTCTTTGCTTTTCATCAAGTTTATAGAAAAATGCATAGGCATTTATAACATCAAACTAGTTTTAGATATATCTTAAAATATATTTTGATAGTGCTTTTATTTGTTATTGTAGATGTTAACATATTCTTTTGTACATCTGATCAAAATTAGATGTTTGACTTAGAATAGAACTAAAATAACATACAATTTAAAACAAAGGGAGCATATAGTTATCCTTTCAACTAGACAATAAGGGCAATTACTGGCATCACTTCCCAAAAAGCTATTCTTTGCTTTTCCCTTAGCACCATATCATAGGTCCCAAGGAAATTTTAATTTTTTAAATCCATACTAACAATATTATATTCAATGGCTTTGCTCAGCTGTGATTGCTATAGCAGCGGTACGGCTGCTGCTGCAACAACCACTCTTGCACATACTGTTCTTATCAGAAGAAACCTAGCAGCGGCTGGGAGTAGCACAGCCGAGCACTTGAATGGTACTAACAAATAAAGACACGCTATGTAGTTTGACACGAAGAAAACAAGGAAGAAATTTATTTTTGTCCATCGGATGATAATTCAATTCTGGCCATCATGATTTAAAATTGCATATCTTTGGCCGTCTACTATCAAAATCAAATAACTTTGCCCATAAGGCTGGTTTCAATGGTGTTTTGTGTATATATATGTTTTTCTTGAAATAATACGATGTAATTAACTTTGCCCATAACTTTGCCCCAACTTGTTTGTGACTTAAAGGCTTTGTTGTTGTTGTAATACGATGTAATTAAGTATCTAAAAATTCAAAAAAAAATCCATTTTACATTAAAAAAAAGGAAACCACTACCAAAATTTTCTAAAAATACAATCTAAGAGGGTTATGTTTAGAGTTCTTTGGATTGAGCTGCTGTCTTAATATAGCGCAAAATGATAACTTGAATAAATAACCGTCACCATTTTATTATTAACTTAAATAGATAGATTGTATTTTTAGAAGAAAAAAATGGTACTAGGCTGCTAGCTTCATTATATTTTTTTTATTAAAATGGATTATTCATATTTTTTAAGATAGAACCATAGTTTTATTATTTTAGAAGACAAAACCACTTTTAAAAAACAAGTCTGGTTTTGATAGCTCGATGGCCAAAGATTTTAGAGCTCGATGGCCAAAATCAGACTTACAGGATAGTTCGATGGCCAAAGATAGACTAATACAAAACACTAAGAATCAATATTCAAACTTCAAGATATCGAACTATTATATAACCAAGAGATGCCTGGGCGATTCATCAAACAAATTGAACACGCGCCAGATGTTTAAACAAGCCCGCCAAAGAGATATACAGTATGACATAAGCCACCCACAAACTATGCCCGTCACAAATCACAGGCAGTCACAATTTGCTTTACAAATCTTACAAAAAAAAAAATCATCCTTCAAATTGCAAAACAGCAAGGTAAAAGCTAGGCTCATCAACGAACTCTGTTATTTCATACTTGTTCCCAGATGCAGCCTTCTCCAGGAAGGCTTTACTGGGCAAATCAGAAGTTACAACATCAGGATGCTCTCTCCGTTGTTGCTCAAAATTCTGTCTGCCTTGATCTAAGAACATGACAACTCTTGCACCTGGGGAAAAAAATTATTAGATCAATTTCTAAAACTGAACCCAAAAAAATTTGCATGTGTAACCACGATGAGTGTCTGAGTAAAGTAATCGCAAAAAAAAAAAAGATGCACTCCGCCTATGTTGTCTCAACATAGCAGGTCCCAAGCCCTGGTAAAGGAGGAGGGTTGTGATAAGCGTGGCGAGCTAATGTTAAATCTAGCAATTCTAATGGAGATGAAACCCGAAAGAAAACCGTTGGGGCGTAACCCTCTTAGCGACGCGCCATATCGAAACCCGGGTATGGTGTTAAATGGGCAAGGGCCGGGTCGGCACCCCCTTGGTGACGCGCCGTGTCGCGATCTGGGCATGGTGCCAAATTCACGTGCCTGAACCTTGATTGCTTCTGCTGGGTTTCAACTCTAGCCTACCCCAACTGATTTGGGACTTAAAGGCTTTGTTGTTGTACTCACACAGGAAAATCTCAAGTTTCAAACTTAAGCATGCCTTGTATTTTCTCTATAGGCGCAGCATGGCTAATGAGAGTTGACAGGCTTGATATCTGTTAGGCAAGGCTTAGGCTCAATTTGTTTCGGCTAGAAATTTTGGAAAGCAGCTTGTGGATTGTAGATTGTGGAAAGTCGGATTGTGAAAAGCTAAAGGTCCAAAAGCTGGTTGCTGTTTAGGAACCTGGATTCCTGGTGGGTTGGATTGTTTGGGTTTGGATGTCAAAACTCTACACTGCCTCAGCCATTTTGGGTGCCCTTTTTACAACTTTGTGACTCGTTTGCAGCTCATTTAGATTTTTTGTCCCTACAATATCCTAACACACATCTGTTTTCTCATAGCAAATAAAGCATTGACAAGTTATGATGGAAGACAATATAGCTCCCTCTTCATCTCCCGTTCACCAATGCATGTCACCATTCACTTGAAATGGATATGCTTCTGGTATTGGCATAGTTTTAATCCTGATCACACATATCAAAGTATTGATCACTCATAGCACTATCTCGAATGAACTTATAAAGAGTAATCCATGCTAATATTATACTAGCAGCCTGCTATCAGTCTTTAAAACTAGCCTAACAACTCAAAGGAACGGAACATAACAGAACACCCTTGTATGCATAATCAGAACCATAAATATGTTCCATGAATTGCATATCACTGCTGCTCCAATTAAACGAAGATAACAAAGCCAAATTAGCCACCGAAGTAGTTCAAGTATATGTTAAGGGTTTGATGCAATATGATATCTGGCAACAACGGTCTCATAATAACCCAATCTGATCAATCAATGTCTCAACTCTCAACCCCACCAATTTGCCATCTCAAATGATTTAGCTATGGTTTCAAAAACGCAATGCACAGCCTAATAAGCCGCATCCTTGATCCTTCTAAGCACCTCATGCGCAGTCCACTGGAAGTCTGAAACAACAAAGCTAAGAAAGGATAAGGTGCCATTCCAACATGTCTCACCTTTGGAGCACCTCTTGGCCAGCGATTTGAGGAGCGCCGCGGCGGAGACTCCCATTCCAGGGAAGTAGCACACAAACACAACATCGAAGTCGTGGAACCTCTCCGGCACGGCCTCCACGACGCCGCCGCCCCTGCCCCCACCCCCACCCTCCAGGTGGAAGCACCTCACCTCGTCGTGCGCCTCCTTGACCCCCGCCAGCACGTACATGGACTCGTGCGCGGCCACCAGTAGCTCGCAGGGCGAGGACGCGAGGAGCGAGCTCACGAAGGACGCCGTGGGCGTCAAGGCCAACACCAGCGACGCCGGCGAGAGCGCCCCCACGGCGAGCGAGCGCTGGAGGTTTGTGCCCGCGGACTCGAGGAACGACCAGTCCTTCTCCACGACGTCGGCGACGGCGACGTCGTCGGGCGCCGCGGCGAGGCGGGGCTTCGCGGTCGCCGGGGTGAGGGTTAGGCTGAGGCGGAGGGGTTTAGGTGGTTTTGCGTTCGGTGGTTGCCTCTGGGGCTGGGGTTGGGGTCGGGTTCTGGGAGTTGGGCGGTGGTGAGAGGAGAAGCCAAGGGAAAGGGAGGTGGAGGCGGCGGCCATGGGGGCCGCGTTAGGCGGTGGCGTCCGGTGGATAGAGGTGGAAGGCGTCCGTGACAACCGACAAGGCAGCGTTGCAGATTTGCGGACTGTCACCTGTGCGGAGGACTGCTCGAATATTATAGGCTGGGTTTTTACAGTAAACCAGTCAGCGACCTAGCTTCCGACGACATTGACGCTCGTGCCGGCCCTCATCGTCGACTGCTCATCGTGGTCCCACGCCTTGTCAGTGCATCGACAGCTTGCTGCAGGCCCCGTTTGCCAACACTATCCGCGGCTCTACGATCCGATCTACAGAACCGTAAAGGCCATGAAGATTTGCATGTATTCATGCACGATGGAAAGATGTGGCCCAACAGATCCAAGTTCGATCGGCAAGCACCAACCGAGAAAGCTGTCGTTGGGAATTTCACCGAGAAGCAAAAAGGACGGGCTCGAGACGTCAACAGCTCAGACACGTGCAAGACACAGCACAAGCACGGGACTCCTACTCCAGCATCAAGACTACACGGATCCACTATTCGTACGTGTATACATGTATGTGCGTGGGCCACATACACACGTACGGATTTGTTGTTGTTTGCCTATTAGCTACGTTTCCAAGATCATATCACCACTTAAACAAAGCTAAGTCGTTCTATTTTTAGATTATTATAAACATTCTATTGCCTATATGTTTCTATATCCGCCTTCATGATCATCCACAGCTTCCACGGCGACTGGATCGGCGTAAATATGCATGCACATACGGATCAACCACATGCACGCACTCACCGTCGGAGGGGCCAGCCGTCGAGTTGCATGATGCCGTACAAGCTAACTGAAGCGTGCAAGGAGGATCTTGGACTGCTCCGACCACGTCCGTCCGAGTTGCGTTCATCTATTCCGACCACGGACCACGTCGACCACGTCCCGAGCGGCTCTATCGAGCTCATGTCGACCACGGACCACGTCAACCACGTCTCGAGTGGCTTTGCCGAGCTCCGACCACATCGATCACCAAACCACGTCGCGATGATGATCGCCGCGAAGAACGGCGCTACGACAATCGCGACCACCGTCATGATGACAGGTCGGAAAGCTCGAGGACCAGACAACTTCATCGCCACCGATCAGATTTCTATCCAAAGATAAGTACACTTCTAATATTTATATTTAATTCAATTTTCATTATGACGTTTCTCCGCAACGTCCTCGTCATGATTATTCTTCAAGTAACGTTTGTCCATGTATACCATCTTAAAGATAACATACAGCTATACTTAATGCAAATCCTCGATCGGTCATGTTGATGCTCGATGTCTCCAGAAACGGCCCTGTCTACCGGCTCTCTCCACACGTGTACGAGCGTCCGCCCTCTGCGTTACGGGTCGTTGGCAGCGGCTCCTTAGCGACGCCTTCCTACACGCACACGGGCTCCGCGCTCCACGCTACAGTGAAGCTAGCTAGGGCTAGAGGCTCAGCTACATACTAACTGGTCGGCCGATTTATATTAAGTATAAACACAAACTTTACATTAACACTGATGTTTACAAAGTACCAACTGCTTTACAAAGCGTCATACGCTATTTCTTCACTGTTGATTTTTCTCTATAAATTATTATTTTGTACATCATATACTACCGTTCTATATATTTATATTACAGGGATCTCGAGCTACCCTCGGGGACTTCGCCGCTCGCCCCTCGACCTGTGATCGGGGACTGCCTCGACCACTCTCGGACCACAGCTCGGGGACTTCGCGGCTCGCCCCTCAACCTGTGCTCGGGGACTGCCTCGACAACTCTTCGACCACAGCTCGGGGACTTCGTCGCTCGCCCCTCGACCTGTGCTCGGGGACTGCCTCGACCACTCTCCGACCACAGCTCGGGGACTTTGCGTCTCAACTACATGCGACTGGCGACTCGCATACAATTAGGATATTCTTTCTCGTTTAGACCTTGCTACAAGGCTCATACCTCGCCTTCCAGCAAGCTCGGGGACTACATCGGTACGATGCACCTGATGGTGCATGCTGTATCTAATTAACAAGACTTTTTTAGACCCTGGCACCACGTGCCTACGTCATCTACTACTAGGCTTGGGGACTGTGCGTGCTGATCCATGACGAGCCAGATGGACCTCAAGATCCGCCATCCGTGGCAATTCGGCATCTGGCGGCGGTGTCCTTCGTCAGCTTCTGACAGACTCGTCGTCTAGGTGCAACTCATGGCTACACGCTGTGATCTGAAGTCGTCACCAGAAAGTTTAGCGTCGAGCACTACAGCCATGATTCCAATCTACCGTGACTTGTGAATCTTAATCACGGCAGATGATGCTAGCCGTCGAACGCGCCAACAACCGGAGATCCTGATCGAAGCATCGTCCAATATAAATCGTCGTCATGCTGTCACGTGCATCTAGAAGTATCAAAGGCATCGTGTTCTACTAGCATGCAAAGCTGGCAGGAAAACCAAAACCCATCGTCAAGTCGCCAAAGCGTGCGGCCAAAGAAGGGACTGTTAACTCCGGTGGCATCAACATGTACCAGATCCAATCTAAGAAGCCTCGCATAGAAGTCGGCGGATAAATCAATCTACAGCTCTATCGTTGTTACAGAGACGCGAGCATGGCATCTTCACGAGAAAACAAGGACGTAGCTCAGACATGCAAGGGGATGGACTTGCATGTACGTGCATCACTGCCTTCACGATCGCGCGCATGAGCTACTACTTGATGCCGATCAACATTGACGATGCAGCGGCTGTCAAACCAATTCAAGATCAATTCTTCTACTCGTCAAGTCAAGTCGTCCGACTCCGATTCCGATAGGCATGCGAGCCGTTCAGCGAGCCGTTTGAGCCGTCAAGCGAGTCACACCGAGCTGTCGGCGAGCCACGCCGAGCTGTCTGGTCAGCCGCGTCGAGGCATCAAGCGAGCCACGCTGAGCTGTCGGCGAGCCGCGCCGAGCCGCTGAGCCAGCCACGGCGAGCCGCGTCAAGCCACTGAGCAAGCTACATCGAGCCAAGCGAGCCACGTCGAGCCACAAACAAGCCATCCGAACCACGTCCATCTACTCGGCCACGACCACGACACGTCTCCAGCAACAAGCTAAGAACAAGATTGACGCTCGCTTCATTGCTGACCTATTGCTGGGCTGCTCGGAGCTCTCCGACCAGCTAAGCTGAGGACTGGTCGGAGTTCGTCTTCTTCGCCCAAGCGTCGCCAGCTGATGGAGGAATATAATTCTGACACTCATTTCGTGCTCGGGGAGGGGTCTAGATGACTTCCGACCACTACGAACAAGCATTCCCGACCAAGCTCGGGGACTCGTCGTTCTCACCCCACGCTGTGCTTGGGGACTGCCCCGACCACTCTCCGACCACAGCCCGGAGACTGTTCTCCTCGGCTACATGTGACCTAGACTCACATACAGTTGAGAGGCATTTATTTTCTTTGACCTTGCTACAAGGCTCATACTTCGCCTTCCAGCAAGCTCGGGGAACCTTTCAGCATCATACTTTATTACACCTCACACTCCGACCGCGAGTCAAACCAGGGCCATACAAACCTTTTAGGATGACGTGTCGACTAAACCGGTACAACTAAACAGAACGCCAACACGTTCTAACTTAGTTACACCAACATGATATCCGAGCTTAAACACGTTTTCTACAAAAACAAACAAGCTTATGTTGATATACAATTACGTTATTACAAGCTTGCCTGAAAAGGTCTAAGTTTACAATAACACAACTACATCTTCTTCTACAGCTATAGCCTACACTATTGGTTGGTCGGGACACGCGACGCTTGCTGCTCGCTGGGCCTGCCATCGTGCTCGGGTCTCGGGGACTCTGGCATTGATCGAGCTGAAGAAGATGGCCCCGCCGATGCCTGGCTGGTCGAGACCGCAGGCTTCGCTGGTTGGCTTGAAGATGACGGCGCTCCCAGCTGACTTGTTGATGGCGTTCCTTGTACGGGTGCTGTCGCACCTCCACACAGGTTAATATCGTCAATTATTTTCGCCGACAAGTCCAGCTGGGTCATCCGTAGCTCCTCGGCCTTGTCTGGATCTACCTCCTTCGGGTATTCAGCCTCTAGGCGCTTGAGGCATATGGTTTTTTGCCACACTTTTTGTGCTCGGAGACTGTTCCGACCACTCTTGTGCTCGGGACTATCTCGATCGTCTTTGTGCTTGGGGACTGCCTCGATCACTCTCTGACCACAGCTCGGGGACTTCGTCGCTCGCTCCTCGACCTGTGCTCGGGAACTGCCTCGACCACTCTCCGACCATAGCTCGGGGACTTCACGTCTCGACTACATGCGATTGGCGACTTGCATACAGTTGGGATATTTTTTCTCCTTTAGACCTTACTACAAGGCTCATACCTCGCCTTCCAGCTAACTCGGGGACTACATCGGTACGATGCACCTGCCGGTGCATCTCGTATTGCCTGTACGACGATTGGATTCTCAATTTAACTGGGAATTCTTTTTAGACCCTGGCACCACGTGCCTACGTCACCTACTACCAGGCTCGGGGACTAAGTGGACACACTTCACCTTACGGTGAATGTGCTCGATCTGATGGATCAAACGCCTCCGATTCTACAAGGACGACGGTGTCTCTTCTCGACTCAAAGTCAAAGTGGGCACACTTCGAGGGAAATAGTTTTCAAATTTTATCTTGAGCCCCTTACATCCTTATGGCAAGCTCAAGACGGCGCTACTCGAAGGATACAATGCGCTCGGGGACTAGCTGTGGGGAAATAGACCCCCTATACCCTCATGGGTATACATGGGCTGCACCACCGGAGGTGGCCCGGTCCGCAAGATGAAGCGTGTGGAGCACGCTATATTGTAATTGTACCAAATTGGATACTTTACTCGTAACCTTGTCTTTTCGGAGTATAGAAGGAGGAGCAAGGGTCCCCTAGAGGACAGATCATAACAGATCTCACCCCAGATCAATACAAATAACAGAGCACATGACGTAGGGTTTTACGCCACACTGGCGGCCTGAACCTGTATAAATCTTGTGTCTTGTGTCTCTGTAACCATCTGGTTCCTGATTACACACATACTACCGATAATCTACCACCACGGACACCCCCTCAGTGGACTGCCGACCATATTTCGTCGACAGGTACCTACAAGCAGATAGGGAAAAAGTGAGAAAAGAAGGCAGTTCAACTATTTGATATGAGGTGCATAGTAAGAGCCTCGATGATAAGACCAGCCCCAACGCGGGCGGTCAGTAGCGTATGCCTCGGCCAAAAAGTACAGGACATGTAGACATAGTGCACACATTCAGCTTTTTGTCATAGGCTTCTTTTCCCGTTCTCCCTCTCAGCCTCTGAAAAACTCCCTCTCAGCCTCTGAAAAAGCACGAACTAGCTCTGCTCTCTAGCCCACAACGGCATGCTTGCCTTGGTGCCTGAAACTTAAGTCTGATGAGGCCTTCATTTGCAGCCTCTGCAGGCGACTACAACCTGCTTCGAAGACACTAACAGGCATGATATGGGTCTCGCGCGCAGACGTGAAAGACGGGGATACAAGCCAGCTTGGCGCGTTGGGGGTGGCCTTAGTGCACATAACATAGGCAATATAACCTCAAAAGGTAATATAATATGCTAAATCGTGTTCCTCCGCCTTAGCGCCCTTGATTTTTTGAGCCATCGGATGGTGCTGTCAACGGTCCCTGTTCATCTTCTCCGGCGGGTATAGAAGGGGCCGGCCGGGGGAGGTAGGCCGGCCAGGCGGTGAGGACGGGGATCGGACGGCTTAGGGGCTCTGGCAGCTGCGGAGACGGCCGGGCCAGGGAGGGGCGGGGGCGTCGCGGCATCGCCCCCGAGTATGGCCATGGTGGAGCTCCGCGCGAGAGGGGGAGGGGAAGAAGGCGGCCGTCGTGGGCGCGTTAGGTTTCGTCGTCCTAGCACGCCGGAGCTCCGGTGAACCCTAGCGTGTCCGCGACGGGGCGGTGGGAGCAACGAACTGAGGTGGAAGATGAACAGTAAATCGGGTGTTGCAACACCCGAGTGCAGGGTAGACAGACCCAATATAATATGTTATGAGTACACGTAATTTGATGAAGAGATTATTATATCCATGCCGGCGTGCATTTTCTGATGAAGGCACGTTCGCGTGCCCTTAAACCTGGCTTGATCCACTTCTTTTTTCATCCGGAACAGTGTTTTTTTCTCACAAATTCCTCCAGCATTCCTCCAAACCATCCAAATTCCTCTAGAATTTCTCAAAACGAACAGGCCCGAAGAGATTCTTTCAGTAACAAGCAACATTTCTATCGACGATGAGACCACGTGATCACTTGGTCAATTTTGAAATATGTGGATTCAATCTTGTAAAGGCTGGGGTCCAGTTCATATGGGAATCGTAAAAAAATGTTAGCCACTGGAGTTGCAATGTTTTTTGTTCAAAAAAGTTTATGTGAAAGTTCTTAACGTTCCAATGGGAAACTCGACCAACAAAATTGTTTGTAACGGGAAACTGATGGCAAGAAATTTTCTTTTCCTTTTTATTATGTCGACGGATCACTGATATGCTGATGGCAGCAAATCGTAGGAGCGAATCGCAGTTCAATCAAAATGGGCAAACGAGAAAATTCTGCACTTTCCTCAAAACAGCGCAGTTGTCAGCGAGAAACGCGCCAGTCCATCGGATGACTACGTAGAACGACCAGAGCCCAGAGGGCACAGAGGCTCGTCGAGTTCAACAGAATCACGAATCTCCGGCTAGGAATCAGTATTTGACATTATAGTATTTTTGTTTGTATTTGATAATTATTGTCCAATCATGGTTTAATTAGGCTCAAAAGATTCGTCTCGTAATTTATAATGAAACTGTGTAATTAGTTATTTTTTTATCTACATTTAATACTCCATGTATGTATCCAAAAATTTGATATGATGAAAAGAGAGTGAAAAAACTTAGAATCTAAACAAGGCCTCGAGCCCAAATTTTGAATTATCCCGCTCTCGCCTCTCCCTTCACAGCCTCTCCAGCCACCGAACGCCAATGACACGTGGGCCCATGCCGCCACGAGAGGTAGCGGACGCCGCACCGGACGTGCGCCATCGGCTTTGATCGAGCCCCTGTAATCCGCCGCTCCGCTCGGCGTGCGAAGTGCTGAAGTGGGCAAAGAGGTGGCTGCGCCGCGTTAAGGGCCTGTTTAGATTTTAAAAAAATTTACGCAGTACTCGTCGCATCAAATCTTACGGCACATGCATGGAGTACTAAATGTAGATGAAAAAAAAAACTAATTGCACAGTTGGGTAAGAAATCGTGAGACGAAACTTTTGAACCTAATTAGTCTATAATTAGACACTAATTATCAAATACAAATAAAATATTACAGTGAACCAAAATCCAAAAAATTTTGATGTAAACGGCCTAAGAACCCTCCCCTGATTTCCCCACCCATCCACACGCAATTCTGACTTCCCGCCCGTCCGGGAACGCCACCCCACCGGCCACCGGCTCATCGGTTGGCTCTCCAAAGCGCCTGGCTGCATGCCTGCATCCCCTCGCCTCGCTTACCCAACCGGCCACCCCTTCCTCCGATCTCCAAAAGCACCGATCGGAAAGTTGGAACACTTTGCAGCCGCAAAACCCTTGCCCTCTGCTTCTCCTCCTCCTCGCCCCCCGTCTATGATCGTTGAGCCGGCGCCAATGTCCCTGGACCCGGCCCCGCCGCCACCGCCGCCGACGCCGCCGCCGCCGACCGAGCCAAGGTGGTCCTCGAGGAGGCGCTTCAAGTCCGCCGCCGCGGCGGAGGCCGAGATGTCGCGCGCCCCGACACGCACGCGCCAGCGCAGGGCGTGGAGGGGGAAGCCCGGCCCTGATGCCCGTGCAGAAGTCGAGGCGGCGATGGAGGATGCGGAGGCGGAGCTCGACGGGGCCGATCGCGACGTGCCAACTGGCAGCCGCCTCCAGAGCACCGCGGTGAAGGAGAAGCCACGTAAGCGTAAGAGAGCTGCCAAGGAGAAGGCGGAGGAGAGGGCGGAGGCGCAGGAGCCAGAGGCTGCCGACGACGACGTGTGCGCGGAGGAGCCGGACTCGGAGGAGATGGTGGAGGAGGAGTTGGAGGAAGCCGCGGTCGCGTTGGAAGCGGAGGAGGAGGAGGAGGCCAAGGCCGGAGGAAAATGGTCGGCGGAGAAGGTCGGGGCGAGGAAGCGGGTGGCGCTGCCGAGCACGGAGAGAAGGGCGGACGCCTCGGAGGACCACTTCGTGGGGGAACCGGTGCCAGACCATGAGGCGAGGCAAAGATGGCCGGAAAGGTACAAGACCAAGGTAAGGCCTTTCTCGTAGCATGCAGACTTGTTATTCATCTCCAAATGTCGCTTGTCTGCTCAGTACGATGTTTAGGATACTCAGTTTCAATTGAAACTGAGTTTACATGTTGTGTTAGATCGGTTCGTAGTTTATGTGTAGTTCTTGCGTCTTACATTGGATCAGGACCAAGGTAAGTCCTTTCTCGCAGCATGCAGGCTTGTTATTCATCTCCAAATGTCGTTTGTTTGCTCAGTGCTATGTTTAGGATACTCAGTTTCAATTGAAACAGAGTTTACTTGTTGTGTTAGATCAGTTCGTAGTAGTTTATGTGTAGTTCTTGCGTCTTACACTGGATCAAAATTGCGTGTAGTTGAAATATATGCCATGTTCGCTTGGCTTATAAGCCGTACTTTTTCAGCCAACGAATAATATTTTTCTCTCACAATAAATCAGCCAACAATACTTTCAGCCATGGCTTATCAGCCAAGCGAACAGGGCAATAGATGTGAGATTCTATTAGAGTGCGCCAAAAGTTAACTTTATTGTGTATTCTGAGCTATCTTGTGGAATAAATGCATCATTATTACCATTTAATCTATTTTATCACTTCTCATTAGACGGTATGTTTGAAAAACTGCAACTGATAAGCACAGCCTTTTACTCTGATCTTTCTCGTGGAGTAGCTTGGAAAACTGCAACTGATAAGCACAACCTTTTTTTATTACAGGGCCCTGATGTAGTCGCTAAACGGTATGTCTTGCTGAACCTTTTGCACTGCTCTAAAAAGAGGATTTTTGTCATAAGCATTGCTAATGTAAACTGGAATGTATATATGCAGTTGTGCTGAGGATGAAGAGCTAAAGGCCAGATGCCATTATAGAAGGGCAAGATTCTTTTCTATTCAAACGCTAAAATGGCTGAACGTCATGCTCCCGATTTGATCTCTATTATTTCTACTAAATACTCCCTCCATTCTTTAATATTTGACGTTGGTAAGTTCAAAACTGAACTAACAATGTCAAATAGTATTAAAGAACGGATGTACTATGTTAAGTAATTGGGAGTTTGGGACATGGTTCGCAAAAGTGTGATCCCAGATTATTCTTCTTTGATAACTCTCATATATCTTTGTGTTCAAATCAAGTGAACCAATCATGCAATTGTTGAGGGCCTGAGGAATTTATTATGCAACATAACACGTTATCCTTGTATTTACCCCATGCTTGTATTTATAGTATTCTCCTGGTGGTCTAAATATTTATGATAGCATGAAATTTGAAGTGCGCTGTTACTGCTTATAGAGCAAACAACTTCATTCCTTTTTATCTCACACAGTAAATTCTTATTCAGGACCTCAGGTAGTAGATGGACATGTTGTGGAATTTTTTTTTTGTGTTTCAATGCAGAATATGGTTTTAGCAATTCATGTGGAATTTCTATTTCTATTTAGTCTTTGTTATTAATGTTTGCCCATGATTCTTACTTCTGCAGTCTGGTCCCAACGAGGAAAATTACATTGGACGGATTACAGAGTTTTTTTAAGGACTAGATCATGGATCCTATTTCACATGCCAGTGGTTTTTCCGTACAACAGATACAGTAGGTGGCAGGCTATTTGCCCATTTCTTAGAAAGAAGGCATCATGTGTGACAGACATTTCTTTGCAGGTTATCTCACCAAAATTACTAAAAGTTCATGACCACAAGCATGATGAAACGAGAGTTTTCCTTTCAGAGGAAAGGAATGATAACATGATCGAGTGTATAGTCTCAAAGGTTAAGATCATTCATCTTAATCCAAATGTTAGTGCCTTCATTTTCATGCATGATTTTTTCATACTTGCTCCATATTATTTCTCATGTTTGCTCTGAATTTTTTTAATGTGTTTTTTTCCTGAACTAGATGGCTCCCCAAGGTAAAGCTCAGTTCACTAAAGATTGGGACTTCTATTATGACATGTCTTATTCAGTTGCATATTCAACATTTGCAAATCTGCCAGCAGGTAACTGTTTTTATATAGTATTTCTGATCGATATTGCAGTCATCACAGATCACCAATTTCTGTTTCAGAAAGACTTGGATAGAACATGTGAATATGTGATGATTAATTTGGAGATGAATGTTCTATGTATCATGTTATTAATTTTTACTGCTTGCATTGTTCTGCCTATTTTTTCTTCCTGTGTATTTTGAGGGAGTTGTTCTCTTGTAGATAATGATGGTGTTTCAAGCAGTGAAGCATCAAGCATTTCTGATGATGCTGTTGATTCTTCCAAGGAAACACTAGTTTCTGGCTTTCATGCATCATCTGATGTACACACAAAAACAACATCATTGCTGGATCTTTATTCTGGATGTGGCGCCATGTCGACTGGGCTTTGTTTGGGTGCCGTGCTGTCCAACTTTAAATTAGAGACTGTATGTATCGTGCATACAATTTGTCAGATATTTAGATATTTATTAGGTGCCAGTGAAGATATTTTCTACGGGAACGCTAATATTTGCAATCTTGTGCAGCGATGGGCAGTAGACATGAACGCATATGCTTGTGAGAGTCTTAAGTATAACCACCCACGTTCAAAGGTTGTCCTTTCCACTGTCAAACTGCTACCAAGTGGCTTACCTGCTTAGAGTCCACTATACAGAAATCATGACCAGTGTTTTTGTACTTCTCTTTTGAAGGTGCGAAATGAAAAGGCTGAGGATTTTCTTGTCCTTCTTAAGGAGTGGGATGCACTTTGTAAGAAATATATTGTCCAGAAAGACACTATATTGGAATCTGAAGTAGCCCGGTCCTTAACTGATGATGAAGATGAACCTCTTTCGGAAGACACATATGAGGTAGAGAAGCTTCTTGATATCTGCCATGGTGATCCAAATAGCAGTAGAAAAGTTGGCCTATGGTTTAAGGTACTAAAAATTTGATTGTATGCACATGTGTTTGCTTTCAGAACTACAGAGTTCATTCTTTTGTATTCCCTCCGTTCCAAATTATAAGATGTTTTGGCTTTTCTAGATATATTGCTTTTACTATGCATTTAGACATAGTGTACATCTAAGTACATAGAAAAACTATGAATCTAGAAATGTCAAAACGTCTTATAATTTGGAACGGGGGAAGTATTTATCTTGTTTTTAATATTTTGTATTGATTACTTGAAACATTTTCATAAAGATCTTTCTTAAGGTTGTTGTGACTTACAGGTGCAATGGAAAGGATATGATCAGAGTTATGATACATGGGAGCCAATTGATGGCCTTAGGTTGTTTTTACCATTTTTGTTTTTATATTATGTTTTGTGTACATTGTCTTATGCATTATACATGTTTCATGGATTGCCTTAACTGTATCAAAGATTTTGTAGAAAGAGGATACAGGGAAAATATTTTGCCCTTGCCTGTAAGTATTTACGTTTTCTGGCTTGTTTCGGGCACCTTTGATGTGTTATTTGAATGTTCTTCCCAATTCCAAAGGGCACTGTTGACGTGATCTGTGGAGGTCCTCCTTGCCAAGGCATCAGTGGATTTAACCGATTTAGATCGCGTGAGGATCCACTGAAGGATGAAAAAAACAAACAGCTGGTTGTTTTTATGGATATCGTGGAGTATTTGAAGCCCAAATACGTTCTCATGGAAAATGTTGTGAATATATTGAAATTTGCTGATGGATTCCTTTGGGAAGTATGCATTGAGTCGGCTTGTAGCCATTAATTACCAAGCTAGGCTTGGGTTGATGGTCGCAGGATGTTATGGGCTACCACAATTTAGAATGCGCGTATTTATCTGGGGAGCTCTTCCATCAATGGTTGGACACTCTAGCTCTTTGCTATTTTACTTGCTATATTACATAGTATGGTTCAATAAGGATGTATACCTTTACAATTTAGGTACTACCAAAGTTTCCGTTGCCTACCCATGATGTTGTTAAGAGAGGAGTAGTGACAAATGCATTTGAGGTAAGAGACTAACCATAACATACCAAATTTCTTTTATTGACATTGTCTAGCTACTATGCTACTTTTGCAAAGAAAGTGTGGTAGCATATGATGAAACAGAAGCTCCAGAGTTGAGGAAAGCTATACCCGATGCTATATCCGATTTACCAGGGTTAGTGGTTTATATTTTACCTTGTCTTTACCCTTTTGTTAAGATTCTGCTTAAACATTATTTATGGTATTCTTTTTCTGTTTGCACTATATATTATTTTCTACAGGTTGCAAACCATCAACCCAAAGATGTGATGGACTTTATCGTTGGCCCTAAAACAGAATTCCAACGCTACATCCGGCTTAACCGTAAAGGTAACCCACCAAGTGTTGCCAATTGAACTTGATAACCATAGAACAATAAGTGACCATGTGTAATCTTTATTATTTGTATTCATAAAGTGATTCTTTTTTCCTTAAAAATATGGCAACATATCAGGTGCAAACCAACCAACATGTACAAACTTGGAAACTACCAATCAAGACCACTAGATGCTGATCCAATGGATGGGGTGAGGGGGCTTAAGCGCAAAAAAAAAGGCCGGCGGGTGGGGGGCTTAAGTGCAAAAAAAATTCTACCTCTCACCCCATCCATTGGATCAGCATCTAGTGGTTATGATTGGTAGTTTTCAAGATTGCACAGGTTGGTTGGTTTGCACCTGATACGTTGCCTAAAAATATTCAGTTGGTGGGTAGTTTTGATAACGCCTTTTGCATTTTCTTTACCATTTGATCGCTTTTGTATACTCTATTGATTATATTGTTATTCTGGAAATTCTGTTATTGTTCTAAGCCATGATGGACTACTCCTTCGATGGAGAGGTTGATTCTGGCGAAGGTAAACTGTTTGACCATCAGCCTCTAAGACTAAACAATGATGATTACGAGCGTGTGCAGCAGATTCCTCTTAAAAAGGTTAGCCAGTGATGATGAATATCATACTATCTATTGTTTGTCATGTCAAGTACTCCCTTAGCAATTATTGCATTTTAGGGGGCCAACTTTCGTGACCTCAAAGGTGTACTGAATGAAACTTCATGTTTATTCTATATAGAACTTGGTGTGTAACACTTGTTTATGCTTTGCAGACCGTTTGGACGTCTGTGGTGGGATGAAATAGTTCCCACTGTTGTTACCAGAGCTGAGCCTCACAATCAGGTTAAGACTATAAGAATTCCTTTATATATCTACAGTACGAAGCCTGTTTTTTTTTTTTTTGGTGATTGAGCCTGGATGATCTTTTGCAGATTATTTTGTATCCCAGTCAAGCTCGAGTTTTGACCATCCGTGAAAATGCAAGGCTGCAAAGTTTTCCTGATTATTACAGGCTGTTTGGCCCAATAAAGCAGAAGTAACTTTCTCTACCATGTTCACATCAGTTCGACTGAACATACTGACTTGTTCGTTGTTTATGCTATGAAGCTGGTCTTATTGTGTTGTGCGTTTTGGATGTAGATATATGCAGGTTGGAAATGCTGTTGCTGTTCCGGTTGCTCGAGCTCTGGGTTGTTCTCTCGGAATGGCATACATGGGTAGATTAGATGGAGATGGACCACTGTTCAAGCTGCCCAAGAGCTTTACGAGAACTCCTGTAGTGTTTTCAGGAGGTGAAGACGCAGATATGGAACAAGTGCTTGATTGATAATTTAGTTTGTGCAGCTGACTTAAGTGCATCGATATGAACTGATATAATCTTTTGTCAAAACTGGCAGCGTTTTGCTGGCTCTGCATTTTTGCTATTCGGCGAACCCAGATTTTTTTTGTAACATTATTAGAATCAAAAGGGTTCCACCAGAAATTTTGCCTGTGAAACTCTCCTCCTTTATTTTTCTCAAAGAACCAATTCTCTTGCTTTATTTGATGCATGCAAAGATACCACTGATTCCACCAGAAATCTTGGCCAGTTGTTTCAATGCTAGATAACTCTGTTGGTGAGTATTGTTTGTGAGAATTATTGACAGTTGGTAGCAATTTTGAGGGTTTTTTTTTAATTTTTACATTTTTTAAACTAATTTTAAATCTAACAATGTTTAATTTTTTTTTCCAAATCTAACACTTTTAGCCGCGCCTATTGCTATGGCGCGGCGAAATGCCTGTGCCGCGCCATACATAATGGCGCGGCGAGAGGGCTGACGTGGCGATGACCGGGACGCTGACCAGTGACGTGGCAGGGTCTACCGCGCCACCGATCTGCCGCGCCAAGGACCACGGCGCGGCAGTCCCCGGCACGCGTGACCCACTTCCACATGCCTAGTCAAGCGTCCGCGCCCCGACAGCCTATTGCATGCGCGCGCCGGCGGCACGACAGGCCTGCAGCCTACTGCATGCACCGAAGCCTGTGTTCAAGCGGCACGGAAACCAATAAAACATAAATATTTTATTTAAATTGGTATATCTTTTAAATGATGTATTCATTTTCAATTCTGTTTGCACTGAAATATTCTACGTGACGAGACGAACAAAACTAGACTCCATGTGCCTATGTTTTGAAGAATTTTTTTAGTAGCAATTTATGCCTAAAAATGTGCTAGGTGATTTATGAAAAAGATGTTACCATGAAATACTAAATTTGCTATTAAAAATATACTAAAGTTTTTACATGATACTCCCTCCGTCCGTGAATACAGGCGTAACTGCTTTTTTTTCAAGTCCTGAATGCTATACGGCGGGCGGCTGGCGGCTCACATTCGCTTGCAACATTTAGGGCTTGTTCAAGTTTAAGCCACCGGTCCGGCTTTTTTTTTCTCTCACGAAATTACTGTTCATATCCCGCCGTAATGATATTTTTCTCTCACAACAATCAGCCCGAATGCAAAGATTTTTCACCCCGCCGAATGGCCCTTAACTTCGCCACCCTTCTCCTCGGCTCCCACGCTGCATGCAGCTGGCCGTTACACTCACAAATAAGCATGCATGTTCTCTCGAGCGAGACTAGTAGTACTACTCCTATACGAAGGCAAGCACTATAAGTTCTCTGGATGCATCCTCTTTTCTCTAGTGGCCATCTTCTCGCTGCATGAGTAAGCAACATCTTCTTCTGTGAGACTAGTGCAGAATCTAACATTTTTGTGCAGCGACGAAGATGGCAGAGGTGACTGCGGCTGCGGAGGCTGCTGCGGCGCAGGCAAGGCAGCAATTCGCCATTGCTTGGCGCATGCGTCGGAGGGCACAGAAGGAGCTTGGCCGTGCTCGAGTGCTCCGTGTCTGCGCCATCCGCATGCGACGGCAAGCGCAGGCCGAGCTTGGCGCCATGCGAAAGTGCTCCGCCTCCGTCGAAGAAGTGGAGCTCCGCCGTGCGGGAGCTCTGTCCAACACTGGTGGAGCTCATCCGCTCACAATAATGGACGAAAGTGAAGTGGCCGATGACACCGAAGAAGAAGCTAGTATTGCTGCACACGTTGCTGCTGAAGCAGAAAAGGATGAGAAAGCCCTTGCGATTGTCCGTCCAATGATGTTTAAATTTTTTTCTTTTTGTTTTCAAAAGCTAAAATTCCACCACCAGTTTGTCCATCTCGCCATACGCGCTGGACAACTCTCCACGGAACACCCATATTAGCAGCAACGGACTTCGTTACTCCTTTCATCATGCCTAGAGCTGATCTTTCTAAGCACATGGCATAGATGACCCTTTTTATGTCAGGAGGGTAGTGCCTCCTCCTCTTGATATTGTTATGAGTGCCTACACACACAAAAAACATGCTCATGTTCAAACAGTCGTACGTGCATGGGACATGCACGCAGCAACAAAAATAAATGGAAAAACATTGACGCCAAAGATCGTAACGTCCATCGGGTACTAACCTGAATCGAATGCTTCATCGGCAGCGGCATCATTTTGGTCCATGGCATGTGCACCGTTGTCCGTTTCTTCAGTTTGGTCCATGACGTGTACACCGTTGTCCGCTTCTCCAGCTTCAGGTTGAGCCACGGCCTCTCCTTCAGCTCCAGCTTCATCCGTGCCATCAGCTGCGTCGTTGTAGATCTCGTCGTCATCGCCATCACCTGCGATGCCACCGAAATATTACACTTGGAAAGACGCACATGAAAACATAATCGAAACATAGAAATGGAAACCATGAGTACCTTCGTTGCCGGGGTCCCAAAGGAAATCATAGTCCAAATCTAGTACGCCTCCTTCAAATTCCTCAATTTCATCCCAATCAAAAGGTTGATTCAAATCTAGACCGGGCATTATGAGTAGAGGGAAGATTAGAGGAGTAAGATATGTGGTGTCCACTGTGAATAAGCATTCCCCTATTTATAGGAGGAACATACCGGAGGCACAGGCCATGGCGCCACATGCAAATCAATTTCCATTAGCGCCAATGAAAATTTGGTACACGCCAAGGGACTAAACAGGCACGCGCCAAGGAAGGAAATTTCCATTACATGCGAGAGAAATTAGCGCGCGCCGTGCTGCAGTTTCATTGCCGCGCCAACGGGAAAGAAAATCCATCTGCATGCATGCAGCGTAGGGCAAGGGAATAGTCCGAGCCGTTGCTTTGGCGCGCGGAAGAGTGAATGGGCTTGCCGTTGATGCATGCACGCATGCGCGACAGCTAATTAATTAGACGCGGAGTCGAAGCATTCTCCTCGGAAGCCACATCATTAAACTCGTTTATTGGTCTTGGTGAAAATGGAATGGCGCCCTGTATTCAGGGACGGAGGGAGTATGAGTATGTGCATTGATTGTTGCCATGAGAATATATTATATATTATTATATTGTTGCCATGAGGGTAGCGATACAAAATAAGTCAAGTTACAATCTTGGGGCAAATTATTAGAACAAATATTTGCATAAGTTGTCAACCAAAGGAGCAAATTATTATAAAACCTATTTATAAGCCGGAAAACATGACCAGTAGTCAGTTGGAGGGACATTTATTAACAAGACAAGAGTAGCGACCCAAATAATACAAGTTGCACCCAGGACAAATTATTAGAAGAAGCATTGCATAAGATGCCAACTTTACGGATAAGCTATTATACAACTAATAGGTAGGATTTAAGAATACATTCGAACCTAAAAGACAGACTAAAAACATAAACTAAAAATACAGAAACTAAAAATACTTGACTGAAACTAAAAAAATGAAAAAAAATGACTGAAAACAGAAAATAAATAAACATTGAAAAAATATGTAACTAAAAATAAAAGAAACAATGAAAAAATGAAATAATGAAACTAAAAAAATATACACAATAAAAAATGAAACATAAAACCGAAATAGGCAAGAACTTATATTTTATATAGTGGTAAGCAAAAACTTTTTGAGCAAAATAACTTACGGTCAAGTATTTAGTTTTTTTTTCATTTTTTTAGTTTCAGTTTTCAGTCAAGTATTTTTAGTTTCTGTATTTTTAGTGTCTGTTTTTAGTCTGCCTTTTAGGTTCGAATGTATTCCTAAATCCTACCTATTAGTTGTATAATAGCTTACTTGTAAAGTTGGCACCTTATGTAATACTTTTTCTAATAATTTGTCCTAGGTGCAACTTGTATTATTTGGGTCGCCACTCTTGTCTTGTTAATAAATGTCCCTCCAACTGACTGCTGGTCATATTTCCCGGCTTATAAATGGATTTTATAATAACTTGCTCCTTTGGTTGGCAGCTTATGCAAATGCAAATGCTTGTTCTAATAATTTGCCCCAAGATTGTAGCTTGCCTTATTTTGTATCGCTACCCTCATGGCAACAATATAATGGTCCCGTTCGGCTTGCTGAATCTTGGCTGAAAAACACTGTTCTGACTGAAATGTTGTGAGAGAAAAATATTGTTCCGGCTAAAAAAAAAAGCTGAACAAGCCGGATATGGGGTAAGCCGAACATGGCCAATAATATATAATATATTCTCATGGCAACAATCGATGCGCATACTTATATCATGTAAAAACTTTAGTATATTTTTTAATAGCAAATTTAGTATTTTATGGTAACAACTTTTTCATAAATCACCTAGCACATTTTTACGCATAAATTGCTACTAAAATAAAATTCTTCAAAACATAGCACATGGGGTCTAGTTTTGTTCGTCTCGTCACGTAGAATATTTCGGTGCAAACAGAATTGAAAATAAATACATAATTTAAAAGATATACCAATTTAAATAAAATATTTATGTTTTATTGGTTTCCGTGCCGCTTGAACACAGGCTTCGGTGCATGCAGTAGGCTGCAGGCCTGTCGCATGCAATAGGCTGTCGGGGCGCGGACGCTTGACTACGCATGTGGAAGTAGGTCACGCGTGCCGGGGACTGCCGCGCCGTGGTTCTTGGCGCCGCGTCAAGATCGGTGGCACGGCAGATCCTGCCACGTCATCGGTCAGTGTCCAGGTCGTCGCCACGTCAGTCCTCTCGTCGCGCCACCATGTATGGCGTGGCACAGGTATTTCGCCGCGCCATGGCAATAGGCGTCGTCAAAAGTGTTAGATTTGAAGAAAAAAAAAACAGTGTTAGATTTAAAATTAGTTTAAAAAGTATTAAAATTAAAAAAAAATCGCAATTTTAAGGTACGACTCGGTTGCGAAGCTGAGTCATATGCTCTGCATCTGTGGATACTCTGCACTGTGCACACATTTGTCGTCACGGAAGGGAAGATGGCACCGACGATTGTACGGAGATAAAGTCATGAAGTGTTCTTGCCTCAAAGGGGAAAATAGACTACAAGATGTCAGATGCACACATTTTGGGACACGTCACACGTCTGACATTCTGTAAATCACCGAGCTCCAATGGCCGACAGCATCCCAATGGCTAAAAATGGAAAAATTACCAAGGAGGGCAACGGCTCTCGTCCTGGAAATGAGGCATGGTCGCATGGCGGTGCGGTGGAGGTTGGGCAATGTGACGCTTTGAGCCTACTTCCCTTTCCTCCGTCTCCGTGGTTCGGTTTCAACCCCTTCGCTTCTTCCGCAGAAGAACACGGAGAATAGGAAGGTACGCCATGAGCGCATGAATTCTTCGCGTTTTGACGCCTTTGTATATCGGCTTGGTTCCTCGCGCCTCTGATCCCGGCTCTGTCGGCATTTGCATTGCAGGGGTTCATCACGCCGACGGGAGGAGGAGGTGCGCCATTCCAATCCAACCCCGGCCCACCCTCTAGAGGGTGGGGACGTGGGGTGGATCATCCTCCTCACCGGGAGAGAACTCCATCCCCGTTAAGGCGTTAAACAATCATGGCCACGCCGCTAGACGGATTGGGATTGCCCGCTCCAGCTGATGACGACACGTCGTCGCCGCCTCCTTCCAACTCGTCGCCCAAGCCCTCCTCCGGCTCGGGCTCGGGCTCGGGCTCGCCGTCGCCGTCGCCACCCACACCGTCGCTGTCGCCGCCACCGGCGTCGCCGCAGAATAGCAGCGCGTTGCCACCCCCGGCGCCTGCGGCCAGAGGCTCGCCGCCGGCAGCGCCGTCAAGGGACTCCCCGTCACAACCGGCTCCGAAGCGCAGCGGTGGTGACTCCGACAAGAGTAGTAGCCGCAGCAAGAGCGGGAGCAGCAGCAGCAACGGGTCAGCGCAGGTGGGTGTCATCCTGGCCGGCGTGGTGATCGGGGTCCTGGCCTTCGGCCTGCTGATGTGCATCGCCGCGTGCGTGTGCTGCGCCAAGAAGAAGAGGAGGAAGAAGCCCCCGCACATGAACATGCCGTACTACACCGACGAGCACGGTACACGCTGCATGCTGACGACATGCAAATGGCGAGAGTGCGGACAAACAACTAACATGGCGTGCGTGCGTGCAGGGAACGTCTTCTACGCGAACAGCATGCCCAAGTGGCAGAGCAGCGCGATGGACCACGGCTGGCACGCGCCGTACTCGCCGGCGAGCGGGGACATGAGCGGCTCGCACGGGCAGATGCCGCCGTCGCCGGGCATGCCGTCTCTGGGGTTCTCCAGAGCTCGTTCTCGTACGACGAGCTGGCGGCGGCGACGGGCGGCTTCTCGTCGGCGAACGTGCTGGGGCAGGGCGGGTTCGGGTACGTGTACAAGGGCGTACTCGCGGGCAGCGGCAAGGAGGTGGCCGTGAAGCAGCTCAAGGCCGGGAGCGGGCAGGGCGAGCGCGAGTTCCAGGCCGAGGTGGAGATCATCAGCCGAGTCCACCACCGCCACCTCGTCACCCTCGTCGGGTACTGCATCGCCGGCTCCTCCCAGCGCCTGCTTGTCTACGAGTTCGTGCCCAACAATACCCTCGAGCACCACCTCCACGGTCCGTACGCGGCGCGTGCGTTGCGCTCTTGAGCTTTTCCTTTTCCGTCCTGGACATCCTGATTGCTGGTTGTGATGCATTGCGTGGTGGGTGCAGGGAAGGGCGTGCCGGTGATGGAGTGGCCGAGGAGGCTCGCCGTCGCCCTCGGCTCCGCCAAGGGCCTGGCTTACCTGCACGAAGATTGTAAGCTCCAAATCGATTAGTTCCTTCTGTCGCTTGACGATTTCTTGCGAGGTATCCCATGTTCATCTTTGACGATTTTCCTTGCTAATGACAATGTGCATGGTGAAACACAAATTAAGGCCACCCCAGGATCATCCACCGTGATATCAAGGCGGCCAACATCCTTTTGGACGAAAATTTCGAGGCCAAGGTACGCGTTTGACTGAACAAAACAAGACCGGGCGGATCACCGAAGTGAATTTGTAACTCGTTCGCGCTGGTACGTCTCAGGTCGCGGATTTCGGACTTGCCAAGCTGACCACAGACACCAACACGCACGTCTCCACGCGCGTCATGGGAACTTTCGGGTAAGCTCCATGCCGCGCCGACGGCAAGCGTGCATTCGGCGACACAAAGGATGCCAAAAAAAAAGGTGCCTGGATGACCGATCGGCCCGTTTCCCTGTATGCGCGCAGGTATTTGGCCCCGGAGTACGCGTCGAGCGGCAAGCTCACCGACAAGTCGGACGTGTTCTCCTTCGGCGTCATGCTCCTGGAGCTCATCACCGGCAAGAGACCGGTTGATCCCACAAACTACATGGAGGACAGCCTGGTTGACTGGGTACGCTGGCCTCCCTCCCCCTCTGTGTTGTGTTGCCTTGCATTGCATTGCAGCTGCCTCCATCCGCGCATGCATGCAAGGGTTCGCACGCTGGATTCTCACACGTTCGCGGCGGTGGTGCGCAGGCGAGGCCTCTCTTGGCGCGCGCCTTGTCTGAGGAAGGCAACTTCGACGAGCTGCTGGACCCGCGGCTGGAGAACAGGATCAACCGGCTGGAGCTGGAGCGGATGTGTGCCTCCGCTGCCGCTGCCGTCCGCCACTCAGCCAAGCGGCGGCCCAAGATGAAACAGGTGAGTTTCAGCTTCGGCTTCCTGAATTTTGCGTTCGAGACCGCTAGCCTGCGAAATGATGCAAGACATTCGAGATTTACCATGAATTGTTTTGCCCTCTGTCCCCCGTTTCTGCAGATTGTTCGTGCTCTGGAAGGGGACGCGTCGCTGGACGACCTGAACGAGGGGGTGAAGCCAGGGCAGAGCATGATGTTCAGCTCTGGCTCGGAATACGACTCCGGCGGCAACTACGCGTCCAACATCAACAGGTTCAGGAAGGTGGCCTTCGAGAGCAGCGAGTACAGCAACGAGTACAGCGGGACAAGCGAGTACGGCGCTGACTCCGAGGATGCGGCGTCCCGGCGGCAGCAACATCGCTGATCGTTTCGAGGGGCGCCTGAGACCTCGTCAAGATGCGTGTGTGAATGTGTGTGATGTACAAATGTACGATATACCGAGGGATCGGTGTCGGTTGTCGGATACTACGAGAGATACCCAACGCTCGTGACAGCTTTAGTACTTGTAATGATCATCATACTGTCATGTAATGTACGTATCTGTGCGTTTCCATGCGCGTAACGTGTTGCTGCTTGCTTGAATTTTGGCGAATTTTGCTGTTACTCCCTCCGACCCATAAACAATGTCATTTTCACTCTCTGAAAAGTCAAACATTTTTTTTACTTTGACTAATTATATATAAAGAATACTAATATTTATAATACATAATTAGTATCATTAAATAAATTGCTAAATTTATTTTCATAATAAATTTATTTAGTGATACATATGTTGCTAATATTTTTTTCTAAAACTAGTTAAACTTGAAAAAGTTTGATCAGCATGTATCTCATAGCGTCATTCTTTTTTGGACTGAAAGAGTAGTTGCGATATGCAGGCCATCTCGTCGAAAGACGCCGAGGAATTAGGAACTTGTACCAAGTTCTCCCGAAGTCGGAGTAACTTTCTAACTCCATTTTAGCTTATGCTGATGCTTATGCTGATTTGTTGTGAGAGAAAAACACTGTTCTTTCGCTAAAAAATATTGCTGAAGTAGTTTAAGCGAACAGGGCCTTATAAGTCGTTCGAACGACTTATAATTTGGAAGTAGTAAACATTCATTCATCGTTGTAGTATCGATAATGCCTAGACCTCTATCCTTTGGCTTGCTCACATACTTCCATTTGGCCTAAACTTGTTTTCTACCCTGCATAAAAAAATTGCCCCGGAGCTATCCATCTTGGAGTGAGCTCCAATAGGCGGAAGGTAGAAACCCAAACCGAAAATAGGCAAGCTGGTTAAGCAAGAATCGGTAAGAATCAATTTACCCTCAGATGTGGTGTTGTTGCCCTTCTAAGGATCAAGTCCCTTGATCGTCTTGCTCTGAATCCCAGCAAAAGCGGTGATACATAATTTGTTGCCAGATGTTAAAATAATGTTCAGGTACTTCGTACGCAAAGTTCCCAAGTACCAATTTAACAAGTTTGCCATTCTTTCTCTCACCCTGTGAAACACCATAAACATAGGCTTCACTCTTATGTCATCTAATTTAGAGATCAGACAGCCATTCAAAATAGTAGAAGATGATTTTAAGATTTAAGATGGACTTATCACCGTCGTCCGCCATGATGATAGTATCATCAACGTACTAAACATTAGAAATCCAACCATATATCATATCAAGAAAAATCCCATTGATGTGTCATTTGGCCATTACCTTATCTAACAGACAGCTGAATACATTGGTCCAAATTAAAGAGCAAGTGAACAATGCAGAAAGAGGATCTTGCCTTTTAGTAGCCCTATAGAAGTCTTGAAGTAGGGGGGGGGGGGGTCTTTGCCCATTCATATTTGCACACAGTGACGGAGCCATGAAAAGGTTATAGGTGGGGCGAATTGCAACGAAGAAATGAACCAAAAAGACACTATATTCACAATGGTGCCGCATTCACGTACTACAATCACACAAATCATGGCGAAACCGCTACAATCACATATTATGACGAAAAGTAGACAAGGAACACGAGATGTTACCTCAAATTGAAGAATAAACTAGTAGTTCTTTATCAGTTGACCCATACATTGCAAAAATACAAATAACGAATGGATGAACCTGTAAATTGAGGTGCTGCCGCTGGTGCTCTCTAGCTAACTGTCCATGACAGCGGTTGCTCTCTAACTAACTCTCCACGACCGCGGCTAGCCCCAGTGCCGGGTACACCCTCACCCTCCTCATGGTGGACCTCCTCCTGTCCTCCTTCGGTCCTCCCTACATCGCAGCAGCCAGTAGAGAACAGAGCAGCAGGGCCAACAGGCAGCGGCGATCGCCTGTAGACATAGCGCCGCAGCGGAGGGGCGCCGTGCGGGCCGATGGCGGTGACCAGCTCTCACGGTCTCTCCTAGGGCATCTGCGTTTCGTTGATTCAGAAATTGGGGATGGGGATAGGGGAAAGATTCCAACGATGGGCTTTGGTGGGCCTCTCGCCTCTACTGGGCTAAAGTGAAGGAAAAGGCCTCCTGGTTTCTTCTTCATCGTTGCAGTCGCTCTGTTCGTGCTCGGTTGCTCGCTCCTCATTGCCGCGATGCCGCCGGGGACCGGGGTTAGGGAAGAAGCGGGGGTCCAGGGGTCTGGTGCGAGCTCGCTGGTAGCTGGGGCGGCCGCCCCACCCCACCCCTAGGGTGGCTGCGCCAGTGTTTGCATAGAGACCAAAGTAGCTTGCTATCACATAGAAATCATCATGGATGGTAGCTTCACATAGGCACCAACTACACAAATATACTTTGCTAGATGGACTCCAAAGCACACAAACACAAGCTCAACACGAAAAGCAAAAACTCAATCTACGCTTAGCCCCTATGGATTTGGATTTCTGAGTGATTAGGGTGCACTGACGAACAGTCCACCTGACGATCCACCAGAGCGAATCTAGCCAAATGAGGCAACTTGCCTGAGTGGTTTCCATAGACAATCTACAAAAGACAACATTTAGTTGGTTTTACTCTAAAATCGTTGCCCAATTCCACGAGCAGTAATTTCATTTTAGGATTGGATATCTTTGGAGTCCGTCAGGAGCACAATCTAAACATGTGTAAGTGATATATTGGTATGTTTTGGGACTGTGCCTATCCACCTTGAGGCTGGGGTACTAGTCCCATGGTCCAACCTCCTAACATAAATCTGGACAAACGTATATTAACCATAATCTAAACACCTAACATATATAAAAGCTTTAATAATTATAACCAAGTAATAAAAATGTGACGCACCAAATATCTATTTTGGACATAAACAATTTATGGGTGATACATCTTAACTAAACATAGCTACCGCATGAATTTCATAATTTCTGGATAAACATATTATTTACTAACGGTTAATTAAGATTTAATGGCAATAAAAGCATGTGACACGTGATAATTCAATAACTCAGTAAATAAAAATCCATTGGACATAAAATTTTTATCAGAGCACACACACATCCATACTAGTTTACCATAAAAATTTCACTACATTTGCACTACCCAAACATCCTCTATTAATTTACCAAGAAAAAACATAGATCTGAAAATACAACAATAATTTTATACTAAAACATGCGATATTATATATCTAATGCATAGATCTAGTCATGTGGAGTGTCACAAAACTAGTTTGGTATTTTTAGGATTTTTTTACAATTTACTATGAATTTTCAAAGTTTCAGCCGAATAAAACATAAAAGAAAAGGAAAAACCATAAAAGACAAAAACTTTGCACCGAGGCCCCTGATCTTTTCCTAAATCAACCCGCAGTCTAGCAGTACTATTCATGTGAGTCATGAGATTTACATTGGAAACCCTGAAAAAGCTTTTATTTATGTGCTAGGTCCTTCTCTTCTTCCTCGTTTTCACCGAGCAGAGGAGGCTCGTGGCAGGACCGATTTGGCCGGCCGAGGCCACCGACGAGGGCGAGGGCGGTGTGCGGGGACAGCAGTGACCCCGGCCGCATGCGTGGGCGGCGGAAGCTCGGGCGGAGGAGTGTGGAGGGCCGGCCGCGTGTGCGTGCGGCTCTGCTGCGCGTAGGCCGACGGCGGCGGCGCTGTGGGGCGCGACGGGCGATGAGGGCGAGCTGCGCGGAACCGGGCGGCCACAGAGTGCCCGCGGCTGGGATCCGCTCGCGCCGGGGCAGGGTGCAGTGGGCAGGCCGAGTGCTCGTGCGGCGGCGGCCCGAGCAGGGGCTACGGCGGCTCCCAGCAACGCGGGCTACGACGAGCACGCGCGGGGCACAACGAGGGGCGAGGTGGAGGTGGGGGCGAGATCAACTTGGCCTATGACCGAACGCAGCAGCGAGAACGGACGGCGTGGCCGCGAGCTCTAGAGCTCGGCCATGGCGGGCGGTAAGAGCAGCGAAGCGAAAGGAAGGGAGCGATAAAAGAAGGCCGAGCGCGATGGGATAAGGTCGTGGCGAGGGAGCAGCGCGGCATGGGCGCTGGGCGTGAGCAGGAGCGGGCAGAGGCGACGTGGGCGCGGCATGGCGGCCTGGGCGCACTGGCGCGCACAGAGCAGGGCATGGGCGACGACACAGTAGGGTAAGGCGTGTCCAGTGCGATGTGCTTCCCTTGACCGCACTGTTTTGGCATATTCCGTCAAGATTTGGAGCAGGTACTGTAACAAAAGATCTTCACCTCAGGCTAAACTTCTATTCTTATTAAGGGACCAAGGTCATTAGGGCAGCGGATTAGGAGATAAACACGCTCAAATTTGGTAGTGTCAGCGAAATCACAGAGCATAACTTTCTAAGTCACCCAGGAAACAATATTTTATTCAAATTTGGGAGCACTAACTAAACTGTCAAACGTTCAAATTAGGCACAAACAAGCACCCTACCAGGAAGTACATGACTTATACTGCGCTTTTCATATTAACAAAATTTTAAGTATATTAAGAAAATGATTATTTATCTAGCTCTCAAAAACTACTAAGCAATTAAAATCCAGTTAGGTTTTTTGGTATTTTTAGACATTTTCTTCACATTTTTCCAACATAAACCATAAATAACTTTTGTTTGCAAACTCATTTAGAGATGTTTAAGCATAAAAAAATTAAAGTTGGTTGACATCACATATGTTGACCTTATATTAACAAAAGGTGATTCAAACAAAGAAAGCCTCGTCATTTTGTGCTCTTTTGATTTCCAACATTATGCAAACACCGCATACGATCAAAATACACTTAGGTTCATGCAAAGCACTTAAGCAACACTATTCATGCACATTTTTATTACGGACAAAAGATTTGTCTTTCCCTAAAAAGATTTGAGTTGGCTATAATTTAAAAGAACTTTTACTCCACATTGTTAGTATTACAATAGAAAGATCATTACAGAGCACATGAAACTTACTAATCGAGTTTTATTATCTTTAACCTATCGCTAATTAGGTATTTAACCTAGGGGTGTTACAGAAAATCCCCGTCACCTCTCTCCAAAGCTTGCAAGGGAGATTTGGGGAGTGTTTGGTTCCCAGCCATACGGCGCCACCGCGCCACGCCATAGTCAACACTGCTACACTGCTGTTTGGTTACTGATTAAAGTTAGGCAGCTACAACTTTTACAGGTTATATTTCCGCCATGGTTGTGGCGCTCGATTCTCTGCCGTCACCAAGTGTGGCGTCGCCATACATTGCATGGCACAGTTCGTGTGGAAACCAAACACGCCTTGGTCCCCATCCTTGTCCCTACATAGAGGATAATCCACGTGCATTTGGTACATCACGGAATATAAATGAAAAATAGCTAAACTAAGGGAAAATCAAGTTTTAGCACAAGCACGCAACCAGTGACCTGTAAACTGGTGGGATCCTCTCCCCGCATTAATATCAAAAAAGAAAAAAACTAGTGAACTGCAATGCACACATATAATTCACCAATCCCACTCTAGCACAAATACAAACTACACAACAGAGACATTATACATTCTAGTGATCTCTAGGTGCGTATATGAAAAACGTGCGGCGGATGAGGAGATCGGGGATGGAGAATGATCTCTGTACATGCGTGTAGAGACATTTGATTTAGTGGTATCTTTGTTTCGAGGCAGATACTCACAATGTGATGAGATTTACCGAATCACATTTGTTCTCTTTCCATTCTAAATTGTAAGTCGTTCTGGCTATTTACCCAAATATGCATTATGTCAAAGTTAAAATACTCCCTCCATGTTATATTATATCTAGATACATAGCAAAATAAATGAATAAAAAATCAAAGCGACCTATAATTTTAAATGGAGGGAGTAACTTATAATTTGAAATGGAGTGAGGAGAGGAGTTCTGCTGTGTACAAGAAAATATATAATTAGGTAACTTCATGCTAAAGCGTGCTGTCTTGCTGGTATTCGCACAAATTGTCCCTCAACCTCCAAATAGAAGAAAACGGAGCAGGAAGACCGAAAAAGGTCATTAAAAAAACTCCAACTTAAAAGAAGGCCGAAAGAAAAATGAAAAACTTCAAATTAAAAAAAATGTTCCATTGCCGGGTTAAGAAAAGGAGCAAGAAGACCGAGAGGGATTTCTTTTTTAAAAAACTTCAACTTAAAAAGAAGACCGGAAGGAAAACAAATTTAAAAAGTGTTCCATTGCCGGGATTTGAACCCGGGTCGCCTGGGTGAAAGCCAGGTATCCTAACCGGACTAGACGACAATGGATTTGTGTTAGAGGGGACCTGTGATACTACTAAACTATACCATAGACGAACTAAGCGCAGCCCAGTCGAAAGCCCACCAACACCAAGCCGCCCGTTCTCAGCCTCTTGCAGTCTTGCTACCTGCCTGCCTGCCGCTGCTGGCTGCGCTCCTCTAGGCTGCAGTCCTTTTCTCCACAGTCCGCCCGCGCATTCTGTCGAACACCTCGTCCTCTACATGCTCATCCCCGCCTTCCCAATCCAGAACTCCTAAACCCTAGCCCTTCTTCCCGCCACCACCATCCATCCACAATCCACGCGGGCGATGCGGAAGAGGTAGTCTCCGCCGATGGCCTGCTGCTTCCTCCGCATCGCTGCGGCGCCCCGCCTCCTCCTCTACCGTGCATCCGCTTCGCGGCAGCTCCCGTCGCCACTCACCGTATTCAGGAAGGTAAATGTTATCACTAAATCCGTTCTCCTCTTTTGGCGTGACGACTTGGGGGCGAAGTGTGTTTGTGGGATGCCCATTAGCCCTAGTAGCACCAGGAAGTTCACGAGCCATCTACTGATACTTGGATTGCATTGCCATAGTTTATACTTTTATACTCAAGGTTATTCGATGTGCAAAATCGGAATTGTGTAGTTCGATTACTTCGTTAAGGTGGTAACCACATTATATGCAGTTTTGGACTGCCACTGATTTATTTTTGCTCATAGTTGCATAGCGTGTTGGATCTGTCGAGCATTTTTTTTTCAGCTTCAAAGTGATTGCTGTTCAAAGTTCATCATGATAACTTCAAGGATGCTAGCATCAATTAACTGTTCTTAGTTTTCTCTTTAATATCAGGATTTTTCGGAGCAGTCAGTTCTGCCAGTCACAGACTTGACTGAGTGTTTTCAAGGACCATCAGTGCAGATTACTCCACGCATTCCACTGTATGATGACAGCATATCCTCAAGCATATTGGACACATTGTCAAATCCGACTGAGGGTGCCCCTCATGCTGATCCTTCAAAGAGCAGAATAATGCTAGTTGATGGAACGTCAGTGATGTACAGATCCTACTACAAGATATTAGGTTAGTTTCTTCCTGATTTCTTCTTCACTGCACCGCTTTGTCGATCTGTGTTGTTTGCCTTCTGCTTCCTGTTTCTTATACTAGTAAACATTTAGAAAGGAAACAAAATGATGTCTATAACTATATACTTCCATCGGCAAATGGTATACTATAACTGAACTACTGAATTGTTGGCCTTAGTTTTTGCATTATTTTAAAGCTGTAGAATAATCAAGGGTCATATACACAAAAATATAATGGAAAAAAAAATCTTCACATCATGTTTAATTGAATAATTTCGTAATATAGATCCATTTATGTCATATCATTTACCCATAAGATGTGCAGTATTTGTAGGCTGACAGTTTAGCTGCTGGATTGCCTAGACTAAGCTAGGCATATCTAGTCTCTTGAAAATTGTCCTTGCTTTAATTTGTGTTATGCTGTTTAAAGCTTGTTTGACTAGCATCTTGTTCTTCTTTAGTTATGTTAGTGTAATCATGTCAAAGTTATGTCTGACAAAAGCTCCTTTACCTAAACCAAAAGCAGCTGCTTGACATTGTTCTCTATTTTTCCCCTCTTCCTCATTTTCTCTGCATTTTTTAATTACTGAAATCTGCAAGTCATCTCTTTTTTCTTTAACATTTGTAGCACAGCTGCAGCACGGCCAGTTGGAGCATGCTGATGGAAATGGGGATTGGGTTTTAACTATATTCAAAGCTCTATCCCTGGTAAGTAGTATTGTTCCATAGTCAAATGGGGTCCTTGATCCTAAGAAGTTCAAATTCTACCCTTAGGTTTCTATTCCCTCCGATCCCAAATACAAGTTCATCTAGCCTTTTGCTGAAATGCACCAAATATAAGTCCATTATAATTCCAATGCATTTTTTGCTTCATTCTTCAGTATCTATCCCTACTTAAGTGCACACAGCACACTAATCAATGCAATACACTTGCCACCCATCTTTACTGTAGTAATGATTGATGGGCAATATAGTCAATGCACCTCTCACCTTAATTCTTATGCTCAAGTCCAAATGGACTTATATTTGGATCGGAGGTTTACAGCTTTCCTAATTCATTTGTCACAAATAGAGTAAATGGACTATGAGCATCAATCCTGTCCTCTCTGTAGCAAAACTCTTATGATGTTTTGGAATTGTGGAATAGATAGAGACTAGTTTACAAAGTCTACTAGCATGGATGTAGATGGCCATTTGACCATTCCATTGCAACTTTGGATTTGCTGGTAAGACAAAGGATTTGCTATGCATAGCTGACTGTTTCAGCTGTTTTGCATCTTAAAAGAGTTCAGTCTTCAGTATCAGTTAATGTTAATATAAAATTTACTTTTATACTTTGTGTTGTGGGTTCACATTTTTTTAGTACTCTGTTCCAAAATGGAGGTCATTTTTTGTTTTGTTGTAAGTGAAACTGATCTAAATCTGATCAAGTTGATAGAAAAATATATTCATATCTACAATGCCAACTAAATGCACTATGAAGACATATTTCATGGGAAATTTAACGAACTAATTTGATGTTGTAGATATTGGTGCATTTTTCTTTAAACTTGGTCAACTTTAGAGAAGTTTGGCTTAGAACAAAACTAAAATGACCTACATTTTTCTTTGAAGGGAGTTGTGAGGTGACAAACTACATATTAACATGTTACAACTTTATATTTAGCTTTGTGTGTTATTCATCATTGTGATTGTTCTGAATTCCTTTTGCAGCTTCTTGACATGCTGGAGTTCATTCCATCTCATACTGCGGTATGCTCAGTTCTAGCATGGTTTCGACTGGCATCAATATCTGTTGTTTCCTCATAGCTTCCATCACTTATGATTTTCTTAACCCATTTGTAGGTTGTGTTTGACCACGATGGTGAGCTGTGCCCAGGATAATTCATATTTGAGTATACACATTCTGTTTAATGTTTTAACATTCATGCAGTGACTCTTATTGATCAATCTCTGCAACACACACTTGTCACATTTTTTCCTCAATAAGCATTGGATCTTTGCCATAATATAACGATTGCACAGTTGAACTTATTGAGCTTATTAATTGCACTAGACCAGCGTATTGATCCACTGCAAGCTTTACCTTGCTATGTGATTTCTTGTTACCATTCACGAATTGTTTTATTCAATATATTTTCATCAGAGATGTTTGGTTAAATTTGAGATCAATTTATTTAGGGTCTTTATTTTTTGGGTGGGGTGGGGTGTTGGTTCTAGTTTTTTCTTTTTTCTCCTTGAATTTCTTCTTGAAGCTGAACATTCCTGGTGGATGAGATTGTGAGATGGACCTAGTATCTGTGCAAATTTAAAGTGATTCATTTCCTCAAGTTCTTAAAGCAACGAAGTCACCAAACTTTTCTTTTCAGGAGTTCCATATGGTCATTATACTGCCATGCCATCCAAAGAATGTCACATGGCAAAAGGTAAGAGTGTAAGATGTCTCAAATTGATGGGATCATGGTAGAAGGTAATCTGTGGCTGTCAGTTAGCATCTTGGGGATGCATCAAAGATCTTGGACTGAGCCTCAATCCACGATTTGTGTTTGACGGCCTGGAGCCCTGGCTTGCACATAAGCAATGTTTTGTTGAACTCCATTCCTTGGTCAAGAAAGTGTTGGGTAGAGAGAAGTATGAATGGTATAGGAGTGTTGGGTAAACCAGTTTTGGAATATTGCATTTTGCCTTTTTATTTTCTAAGAATTTTATGGCGCTTAGTTTCTTGGTTCTTATTATCTTTCCAGTTACTCTTTACTAAAAAAACGCGTAGAATATTGGAAGCAACAAATATACGAGGCATCAAGGGCATCTTTGATGCTCCAAGTTGGGAGGTCTTAGAGATACTTTGCTTACTCATTGGAAAGAGAGCATGCCAACACTTAAACTTTGATGTTTTCATCAGCCACTTTTTAGAAGATACCTTTGCTGTTGTATCATGTTACTCTCATCTTTTGAATCCTATAAAGAAACAATACCATTCTTTTCTCCCCCTTTAGGAATGACCTTTCGTCATATGTTGTACCCTGCTTACAAGAGCAACCGCACTCCCAACACCTGACGCCGTTGTCCAGGGCATGAAATACTTGAAGGCATCCATTAAGGCGATGTCAATAAAAGTAATTGAGGTAAAAATATATCAGTTATGAATTTGCTACAATCTGGGTAGCTATTTACTATTTATTAGTATGTTTGGGGAACATGCATGTCCCATGTACCACGGAGCTGCATCTCCGTTAAATGAGATAGCTGCTGATATTTGGCATTGTCAAATAATTGATTCAGGTTCCAGGCGTTGAAGCTGATGATGTTATTGGCACCCTGGCTGTAAACAGTGTTTCGGCTGGTTACAAGGTAAACACTGGAGCCATTGGTCACTTTCAGTTGTTCTATCCATCAACTGTTCATCATTGATAATACCTAGAATGTTCTATTCGAACTTGAGGTCTTGAAAAGATCTGACCAGAAAATTTACAACTAACTGGATCACCCATCCCCAAATGCGGCACCACATCCACCCACAAAACACCACAGTCATATAATATATTCTCATATATTTTTGGTCCTTATTTATGACGAGTGCCTTTTGGTCTTAAAATGCCCCTTCTGAAGGTACGGATTGTCTCTCCTGATAAAGACTTCTTCCAAATTTTGTCACCTTCTTTGCGTCTGCTCAGGATTGCTCCACGCGGATCAGGGTAAGTTAAAATGGTTTGCAAGTACTTAACTGAATGTTTGAAATAGTTAAGTTTTATGATTTGGACATGCAGGATGGTTTCATTTGGAGTTGAAGACTTCGTCAAGCGATATGGAGCACTGAAACCCTCGCAGTTTGTTGATGTTGTTGCACTTTCAGGAGACAAAGCTGACAATATACCTGGTAGCCTTATGTTACTGTTTTGTCCTATGATCCATGCCTCTTCTAACAAGTTTTTTCCTTCTTTTTTTACTCTGGTAAAAAAGAATTATGTATGTGAATATAACATACTATGGGTTGGTTGGTCTGTTTGTTTCCTTTATATGAATGTAATTTCTGATTACTATTGGTGACAGGCAAGGAGATTTCATTTCTCTTTTGCACAAAGGTAACCAAGTACACTAGTGGCTAGCGTCATATAGAAATAGTGCTTTCTTGTGCTGGATTGCCTTTGTTTTTCTAGGCCCTGTTTGGGACCACGGTCGTGGCCACGTGGTGCGATAGCTGAACCGTGGTTCCATGGCTGCGGTACTGTTAATCGGTCGCAGAGTTCATTCTTGCAGTCCCGCACTCTTGTGTGGTCGTGAGAATCGCTGATGTGGTGCTGCGTTTGGCGCGATTCTCGCGATCGGTGGCCGGGAATCTGATTATAGTCGGTTCCAAACAGGGCCCTAGTCTACTGTCGTCATAATCAGGAGTCCCACAAAGTGAAGATAAGATAACTACCTGGAAGAAGTTAGTGTGAAGGCAGTAGGAACTTTGGAAATAAAATAAATACATCTAGTCATGTGCTCTTTGTTGTAGCTGTTCTTTATCGAGGAACAGATAATTTGACAATCTTCTACAGATATTCTTTCGTGCTTGTTCTACTTGTTTAGCTATTGGTTCTTTTGTTCTGTACTGCACTGTGTGATTGAAACTGTAATTTTAGCTGTTGAATAAAAACCTTTGCTGACCTATCAAATTAGCTATTAACCATACTAAGTCTATTTACCTTTTTAGCACAAATGCAATTTGTTCTGTGCCAATCTGCTTAGAACTGTTACCAGTGATCATCCATCATTCGTTGCCACAGTGCATCTCTCTAATCTAAATTTATCTTTGCTGGAACCTGTTGACCGAGATATGCTTATGATGTGATTGAAAACACTTTTATTTTCAGGAGTTGAGGGGGATTGGAGATATTAATGCAGTAAAGCTGATAACTAAGTTCGGTATGCTTCTTTAAAAATCTTTGCACTTATAAGACTAATTTAATCTGGGTTAATTAGTTTAATATTTGTATTGCTGTAGCAGAGTTTATTTTGTTATGTTTAGCTTGTTGGTTCAAACTCATTGATCTAGTACACATACTATAAAAATTGGATAGGTTTTAGAATCTGACATACACTCCAAAGTGGGAAGGTTTGAATCCATCTGTCTTTTGTAAATCACATGTTTAGCCTTGTCTGTCAACCTTTTTCTTAGGGAACACCAGCAAAGCATATCTGTTACCCTGATTATCTTAGGAGGTTTCAGAGACATAGCAATGATCTTTTTCTTTTTTTTTTGAAAATTCTAAATAGGTTCCTTGGAGAATCTACTGAAATCCGTGGATGAAGTTGAGGATGAACGAATTAAACAGGCAATGTGTACATGATAACTCCTCCCCTTTGTTTACTTTGTTTGCATGTATCAGCATCCACTTGCATCTGCACAGAAACTCTAGCAATGCTGGCTTGATTTCACTTCATTTTGTTATATGATGCCTTTGTTGCAATGGATTTGGTAAATGCATGGTCCTGAAAAGTTAAATATAATTTTAGTTCTTACACTTGAAATTAATCTGGCATCTTTTTGATTGACATCATTGTGGGTTCTTTACAGGCTTTGATTTCTCACTTGGAACAGGCAATCCTTTGCAAAAGCCTGGTATTCTTTATTGATATTTCTGTGGATAGTTATTGCTTCGTTTCTAATTGTCAAGAGAACATCTCAACAAATTCTTTTCATCCAAACGACATTGTAGGCCACGTTGCGTTCTGATCTTCCTCATTATATGGTTCCTTTCAAGGCAGCCAACCTTGTATTTAAGAAGCCACAGGTAACTTGAAATTAAAATTTAAGCACCATACCATTTTAGTTTCTAGGGATACTAGTGTTCTCATCTTATGTTCCTCCCTGCATACACTTAAGTTCTTGTCACATACTGCTTCAGGATGATGGAGTCAAATTCATAAAACTCTTACGAGCATTGGAAGCATATGCAGAAGGCTCCTCAGCAGACCCAATCATCAGAAGAGCAACCTATCTTTGGAACAAACTTAAATGATGATGACACTGATGTTTTCAGCGTTGACTAAAAAGGAATTTTACCAAGGCTAAGAGTTTGGATTCAAAGCCTGGTGACGTAGTGCTCAACACTAATGCCATTGACTTCTGTGGACTCGGCGGCCAGCCATACCCAAATCGCAAAATCAAATTGTTGCTGGCACAGGTGTGCAGAAATGCATAAATCTAAGGTGCCGCTGCTTAGGCAAAGCAGCTCAGGTGTTTATATCACGCGACTTAGCTCTGTAGATAAAAAAATGCACAACGTTGCTCCGCCTTTTTTGAGAAGAAAGCTCGCGGAATCCATCTGGTTTTTTTTGTATCTCTGTACTACAAATTACAAAGGAGTTGCAGGCGGAGCTGTGGAGGCCAAAGCAGGGCAACCGTGTGGCTCAACATCCGACCATTCGACTATGCCTAGCAGCTTTCGTGAAGTCTAATACGGTGGTGAATCTATACGCACAACTGTGTGTTGCAAAAGTCTGTACTTGTTCCGTCGCACACAGATACTGTAACTAGTTGCCGGCTACCTTGACCAAGCACAGCAAAACACCAAACAAAACGAGCCGCCATGTGCCGGCGTCAGTTCGCCGAGACACGGCTCCGCCCGGGATGTAGCACGAGCTGCTCTGCGGCAACTGTTGGCCCTGCGTGCTGCCTGGCACGGCGGCCGTGGTCTCGCAGAACCCCGTCGGCATCGTCCCTTTGCTCGGTTGCGGCGTGCCCTGCAAATTCAGATGGCATCAGTAACTCCCCGTCCCATCAATCAAGGGCAGCAGAGATGGCGAGCACTGATCTAGAACTGGAAGTACCTGTGCCGGAACCGGGGTCAAACTCGTCGGTGCCGCCGTGCTGCTGCTCTTCGCGAGCCCGACGTCGTAGTTCGCCGTCAGGTCTGTCTTGTACAGCCCGAAGGACCGCTCCGACTCCGGGCCCCCCTTGAGGTCCTCGTCGTAGAGCGCGAAGATGTACGTGTCCACCGACTTGCCGGGCGTCCGCGGCGTGCCGACCTGGGACTTGAGGTGCGCCACGAGGTTGGTGTTGTAGGCCTTGGCGTTGTCCACCGTGGCGCCGGCCTCGTCGGCGTCCCCCTTGTACGGCCACCCGGTCTCGGCGATGACGATGTCCACGTCGCTGTACCCCTTGGCGTCCAGCGCCGCGCGGATGGCGTCCAGCTGCGCGTCGAACATGTTGGTGTAGGTGAGCCCCGACTCGGCGTCGACGCGGCCCGCGTTGGGCTGGAACAGGCAGAACGCCAGCGTCTCCGGCCGCGTGTCGGAGGCGTACGCGAAGTAGGGGTACGGGTTGATCATGAAGGGCGCACCGTTCTGGTGCAGGAAGTCCAGCACCGGGTCCAGGCTGCCGGCGAGGTCCGGGTGGAACGCGCCGGAGGACGGCGGGTCCGACGCCGACAGCACGGCCATGGAGTGCACGGTGGAGATCTGTACGTACAGTAGTCGCCAACTTGGCTTGCTCAGGAACCGTCCGGCCAACCATGCATCTCTACAGTGATCACACATGTGTGATGAGAGGATATATATATACATGCCTTGGTGGTCGAGCCCGCCGGGAGCGCGGCGAGCAGGTTCTGCATGGCGGGGAGGAGCTGGGGCGCGAGCGTGGGGTCGCCGGAGTTGAGCAGCTCGTTGCCGACGGAGATGGCGGAGACGGGAACCGTGGTGGGGATGTTGGTGGCGGCCCAGGACGCCGCGGCGGCCGGGGAGGACGCGAGGTTCGGGACGGCGCCGTTGGGGATGCCCAGCAGGATGGAGATGTTGGAGCCCGCGAGCGCGGCGACCAGGTCCGGCTGTGGTTCGTACAGGCGGAGCTTGCCGATGGACGTGGACATGAGCAGGCTGGCCGTCGACGCCGGCGGCGGCAGGTTGTCCGCGATCGTCCCGTAGTTGACGCCGATGAACAACTGCGACGCTGTAAATAATCAAGTTGCATATGAGAATCAAAGATTACAGCGCGCATGATTCATGAAGTGATTTCGTGTGTGTTCAGTTTTTCCAGTTACTATAAGCTGACACACGCACACAAAACACAAATGACAGTGATACGAATCAGATTTTAAAATTTCAGACAAAAACAAACAGTTTTTGGGATGTGACCAAATGGAAGAGAGCATGATTTGTGGGGGCCGGCGCATAACGCGTTTGGCCACATGCAAATGTAAGTACGTGGGAACGAGAAGTGGTTAGATGGCAATGATACGCACAGTTAGGCAGCCATGGCCTCTCTTTTGGCACCATCATCTGTCATGCGTGCAGGTACCACACAGGCCAGTCCCACAGACATGACGGATTAGCGTAGTTTGTTGGTACTTTGTTTCGTGGAGCATTGGTGGCTGCTGCTGCTGCAAGTCTGGATTAGTTGCAGGCTGCAACTACCAACAACTACTCAGGTGGTGTTTAGATCCGGTGACTAAAATTTAGGAGGTGTGTCGGGTGGACGTTGCACGGGGTGTTCGGATACTAATAAAAAAAATAAATTACATAATTCGTCAGTACTCCACGAGACGAATTTTTTAAGCCTAATTAATCCGTCATTAGCACATGGTTACCGTAGCACCACATTATCAAATCATGGACTAATTAGGCTTAAAAGATTCGTCTAGCAAATTAGTCGTAAACTATGCAATTAGTTTCGTAATTAGTCTATATTTAATACTCCATGCATGTGTCAAACATTCGATGAGACAACGACTAAAATTTAAGAAGGACAACCAAACACCACCTTGCTCCTACCCTACAGTCCTACTCCAGAGTTTTGTCCAGGAGGCGGAGGCGCGGAGCCATTGATTTCTATGCATTAATAATTGGGCAATTGGCATGCCCCTGCTAGATTCCCTGACCAACCGGTAGGACTCAAGAGTGTGATCCATGGGTCAAAGTCACCAACTCGCCTTCGTATCATTGAACCAATCCATTTTGAGCATCAGTGCTGGACCCATACAATGAACACTCCGTTTGAACTCTGAAGTTGCTTAGGAACTACTCATGCAGTATGCTGGCGCACACAGTTGATGATCTCACGACAAAACATGTAACGTCTACTCTATTCTACTGCTTTCCACACCAATCAGTAGAATCCTGCATGGGCCTGACATGAACTTGCCCCACCCCAATTGACATGACTTGGTTTTGTGTGGTTCAGCTCAGCGTCGCCTGTTTTGAGGGCAATTTTATCAGGTGTTAAGAATACGACTGTGACATGTTGGAAAAGAGAAGCCCAAGTTCTCTACAGCAAGGAATTTGCTGGAGAAATTTCATTTTCATGGTTAGCAAAAGCAGAGATCTCAGCAAATCCGTCCCATCCTTATAGAATAGCGAAAATTGTGCCATCAATCACCATCGACTTTACACGCCACTTGGGAAAAAAACTAGCAGCAAAGTTCGGTAACTACCCCCACGAAAGAGTGAGATACGTATGTGCAGCGTGTAACGTATGCGGAATTTTGTGTCTCCAGAAATGATAAAAGTAATGTACAGAACGCTCAATCGAGAAACCAAGAAGTATGCCAAAAGTGAAGCCACTCTCAAAGCGAACTAAATTGAGTAGGCAACTAGACCACTAAAGTTTTCAGCGAACGATCTTACTCTGAACTGAAGGGGGAAGAAGCTACTTAGTCTACATGATACGATAGGATTCAGTGGTAGGCTGTAGTGTATATACATGCCGAGTTTCACCCTTTCAAGAGACAGCTCTTGTAGCCTAAACAATCAGTTCACAGCTAACCAAGTAGAACTAAGTATAGCAGACAGTAATATGCATATTCGACATTCACTTGCTGAATACCAAGAACTCTGAACCCTGGAGTGTGAAGTCTGCAAATTAGCAGGGAAAGAAATGGCACCATATGAAACTTACTAGCCAAGCGGAAGAGGAAGAGCTCCAGGATCCCCAAGACGATGGTAGCAGCACCGTGCTGCCTCCCGATCCCCATGCTACCGCTGCTCACTGCAACCGCCCTACGCGCCTCCAATGGCTACCAGTGGCGAGGAAGAAGACGAAGGCGCTGAGGAAAGCAAGGCGGGGGAGGCGGGGACGGGAGACGCACGCAAGGACTCTGCGCCGTCGCTGGCTGCAGGGTGCAGGCAGAGTCTTTTCGCCTACTGCGTAGAAGAGGAAAAAGCGCGCGGCGACACCGTGGCCCGTGGGCGTGGCAAGGACGCCAAGCGTTGTACGCGCAGTAGACCCTGGTCACCGTCTGCGGTCTGTCTCTTTTGCGCGTATATCTGGAATCTGCCTGCCTGCACGAGCTGCGTGTTTCGTGCAGCCACGCCTGCTGGATTCTCTTATAGGTGGTCGCCGCGGGTTGCTTCGGACGTAATGCTCCCGAGATTGGCTCAGCTCGACCGGCCAAAAAAGGAAGAGCAGGGGGCGACAGGAAAATGGAAACCAAGGACAGGGATCGCTTGCATCGGAAATCATGGCGGCAGCGCGCGTCACGCTTTCGTCTTTGCAGAATCTATGGGGGTTCCGGGAATTATTTGCCCGGCCAGGCCGGAGGATGTGGCTGTCTCGGTGGGAACAGTGGAGTCGCGAGGACGTGATGATGATTTGATGGGCCGTTGTTTTGCTCTCGGAGCCTCAGCAATCAGCCTCTTCAATTTCGCAATTATGTGGGTGCCATACAATACAACCATAGGCAGGGGTGTCATAAGCAGGGTTTTGAGTGGATGTTATGCGCGATTACGTTGTGGCGTCGGAGCAGCCACACGTGTAGTTATCGGCGCTAATTAATCGATGCAATGACAGGAGGGCATCAATGATCGTACCGCGCGATGAGGTCAGGTGAAAAGGAAGGTTCGATGCGCCAGGCAGCAGGGTCAGATGGCAACTGAAAAGCGCGTCTCGCCCGCTGATCACTCTCACTCCAATAGTCCGTGGAGCAAACCTATGGACTATGGTTTTGGGTGAGCTTGAATATATGTCGTGGGAACCGAGGATCCACGGACGATTACGAGAACATGAATAATAGACATAGACTTATCGGCGACGAACACCGCGGCGACGAACGTCTATTATTTAAACACACGATTCGGCTCACTCTAAAACACAAGCGTACGCGGCCAGTTTATACCCACGGCTTCACGTGCACGTACACATGGCAGCCTGAACGACCTGGTTTCATGCGTTCGTGAGCCACATACTCCTTCGCATGAACGGCTCTCCATCCTTCTCTCGCGTGGCGTGCTCCTGCATGCGCTTAACCGCCAACGACTTGGCCTCTAGACTCGATCAGCCTACACACGCATGCACTTGATGAACGACATGCAAGCACACACACGCTAACTAACCAACTGATTTGAAACACACTCGAAGACATGATTATCCTAACAAACTCCCCCTAATCTTGACTTGCCGTTGCCGGAGTTGCTGCATCTGCCGTCATCATCATCGCCACGGCCGCCGCTACGGCCTCCTGACCTGACGCGGCCACCTCTGCATGCCCCATCTCCGCACGAACGCTGTAGCCTTCTTCTCGGCGACACACGCCGTTTCTCCGGCCGGCGACACACGCCGATGCTCCGGCTTCGCCTCACCAAGGCAACCGTGTGCCCCGCACCTCCACAGACCGACACACGCCCAGAGCTTCATCGCTGAAAGGATCAAGATGTCTAAGAAGGGGTGAATTGAGTTAATTCTAAATTTTTTACAATAATTAAGTCATACACTTAGCCTATTTCACCCCATTGTGCCTATTGTTTCTATTGTTCTACCGCACAAAAGTTTTATACCCTAGGTTCCAATCCTACTCTAGCATGACAATTCTAAAAATGTAAAGACATAATTAAATTAAATTGCTCAAATGTAAATGCTCAAAGTAAAGAGAGAAAGAGGAACGCGACGATGTTTTTTCCGAGGTATAAGAGTCGCCACTCCCCACTAGTCATCGTTAGAGCACCCGCGCAAGGGTGTAGCTCCCCTTGATCCGCGCAAGGATCAAGTGCTCTCTACGGGCTGATTCTTCGACACTTCATAGCGGTGAATCGCCCACAACCACTCACACCATGACTTGGGTCATCCACAAGCTGAGCTGGATGATCACCAAGCTTCCAATCACCACCGAGCCGTCTAGGTGATGGCGATCACCAAGAGTAACAAGCACAAGCTTTCACTTGATCAAGACAAGCCTAATTAGAAAGGTGGATGCACGTTTGTTACTCTCTATGTACTAATGAGGTCCTTAATCTTGGATTATTAAATCTCAATCACCCCACTAGGCTCTTGCACTCCGTTGCACTCCAAAAATATTTCTCAGCTGAACAAATAGACAAGAGAGAGGAATTGAAAAAGTAGGAGAAGTATAAATACCTCCCACTCAAAAACACAACCGTTGGGGGCCGACTCCCTTTTCTACGCGACAACCGGACCGTACCGAACCAGACCAAGTTCCCTTGGGTTCGACCCTCACAGATGCTACAGCGCAGGCACTGAGTCAGTGAGGACCGTTAGAGGGTCCGGACCCAAAGCCACAGTCTAGATGCCCCAACCGGACCCAGTCCGGAAAGAAAATGCCTTCTCTGGACCTTACTGTGTACAACCAGACTCAGCTTAGACACGGTCCGGACCGGTATTGCGCAGCGGGTCTGGATGTCCCTAACCGAGTCCTAGCCAAACCGGACCGTGCACCCAGGGTCCGGATGCCCTTCTCACCTGGGTCTGGAGCACTCCTGTGCCTGAGGGGCTCCCTGAACGAACCACGTGTCCTCCGGACCCTTAGACTTGGTCCGGTTCACCCTGTCAGACAGGGTCCTGTTCCAAGTTGTAACATCCTAGATGTTTAGAAGCAAATGAAATTTGATCATGATGAAGCATAAGTATCAAGCATCATGTCAAGAATGCACTCCATGTTTCAATTTTAGTATTTATATGTTGTTTATGTGGTGTTTCAAGTATTACATGAAATGTTATTAGTAATAATGATTAAGGTTCTTTGTGAATTTGTATATGAGAATTTGCTTAAACAATTAAAATTTTGATAAAATGAACTTTGTTGTTCAAAGTGAGCTTTATAATGTAGAATCAAAATGTAGTGGTGTTTTGAATCAAACATGTTTAACTTGAAGCTCAAAGATTGGATTTAAAACTGATTTTCTAACTTAGCCATTTTTGCCTGTCTTTGAATACCAGTTTTTAAGTTCAATTTTTGGGTATTTATTAAATCAATTTTTATAAATAAAAGTGTTGCAAAGTTTGTTTCATTGGTTGGTAGAATGTTTGGGCTTTGACTCTATGCAATTGGTTGTGATGCTTAATTAAGGTTTAACCTTTAATTCATTAACCTAACTAGCTAAACAATGTTGTTTTTAATCTCTGAAACTGAACTCTAATTTAAGTTTCAGTTTACCCTTCTTTGAAACTCCAAAAATTCAAATCCATTGATCTTTTGACATTGAAACTTGAAACAAAGTTGTGTATCACAGATCAAAGAACAAGTTTTACTAAAACAGTTTTTGAAGTTATGTTGCAAAATTGAGAGAAAAAGGGAGAGGAAATCGTTCTGTCAGACATGCACAGTGTTCACCGGTGACCTGCTTACCTGCTCGCCGCGCCGCCTTACAGCGCCGCTCTTGTGCACACGGCACGCAGCTGCTTCGGTGGCGCGCGCAAGCAGCTGCTGCCCTCGTCTGGACGCTTGGCCCATGCGTTCCCCTCGCCGTTTTAAGCACAGCGCAGCCGGCCACCCTTCCTTTCGCTTCTCTGCTCGCCGACGAACTCCTTGGCCGCCGGCGAAATTCGTCGTGGCTGCTCTGCCCTCGCCCAATAGCTTGTATCCGCAGCGCCGTCTCGTCCTTGCGCGTCGCTTGACTCAGCTTGTTCCAGTTCTCTCCGTCGGAATCGGCCATGCGCCGGCTTTCCGTCGCGGCGGACCACCATAGCCGCCGTGTCGCCCCTCGCCGTGGCCAGCTCATCCCGATGTGCCTCCCTCCCTCCTATCTCTCGTTTTAGCTTCCTCGTGTTTTCGTGATGCTCTTTGGCTCGTACGTTTTTGTAGACGAGATCCCAGTGCGATGGAACGCCGCTTCGCCGCCCAGTCCGCGCCGCTGTTCTCACCGTCGACGCCGGCAACCGCATCAGCGTCGTGTCCGTTTCAACCAACAGGTCGATAAAGTAGTGGTGAGCTCCCTGGTCGTGCGACGAACACCATATAGGTCTATTAGGGCCGGTAGAAGCCGGAGCACCGCCTGTAGCAGTCGCCGCCGGCACGACCACCTCTGGTCCGCCGTGCTTGCGTGGCCAGGGCGCCATCGTGGGTCTCAGGCTGGGCCGAGCATCTCCACGGGTGCACACGGTCCTGAGCTTGCCCTAGAACCGCCTCTCACCGCCGGTGGTCGTCCCAGCCGGCCGAATTCGGCCGTGCAGATCTCGTCCTCTGCTCCTGCGTCGAGATGAAGAAGAAAAGGGAAGAAACGAATTAGAAACTCTTTCGAGGGTTTCTTATGCTTAATGACAAGAGAGAGTAGTCTTCAAATATGGCCTTGGTGGATTAGTTAAAAATGCAGAGTCCCTAATGCAAATGTCTTTTTCTTTTTTCCTGTTTATCTTTTTCAGAAAATGCTATTATATGCTGATTCTTGTTTAATTCATAACTAATTACTGGAACATGCTAAATTATGAAATTTGCTCTGTAGCCTTGTTATGATATGCTCTACCATGGAAAAATATTAGTTGGTCATTTTTAGTAGTTTTGGTATGCTTAAAAATTACCTCTTTTAATTAATAAATAAACCTTGCATGATTTTTATAGACTAAAATATTAATCCTTTAATCATGAAACTTTTTGTGTAAATGTTATGTGATTATACCGGACTTCATAAAAAGTTTGGTATTGATTTGATAATTCTAACTTGGTTAATTAATTTAAGTGTGTTTAAATACCTTTTCCCATGAGTAATAAATATTAAAAGGGTTTAAGAAAATGTTTAGTTGATTTTGGGAGTTCTCTGAAATGTTTATGGGATAATTTAAATATGTACTGATCCATAGTAACTTAGTCCTTTTCTTGATAAACAATTAATGAGCTTGTATGTTGATAATTAAGTACCTTTTTATAAATCCTAAAATGAAATATATAAATGGTCGATTGATCTTGGTGTGTTTGTAGCATTTCTTGTAGACCTTGGAACACCAAACCCATGCTGTTTCTTGGCAACTTATTTACTTCCTTTTTGTGCTCATAATCAAACTTGTTGATTAATAAATAAAATGGTTTACTCATAATTATTAGTAGATGCATGTGAGTAAGGCATGTAATGATCCTTGCTTACCCTCTTGGTTGCAATTTGTGTAATGTTTAGTTAAATACCTTGCCATGCTTGACTAGTATAATGTGATAAGTGTTGCTTTCTTGGTAACCACATGATTGACTTGTTAACCAAATAATTAAAATGCTTTGTGAAGTACAACCCTAGTTGTACCGTGAAGAAAAGTTGTATTCAACTTTCTTAGATTAGTTTAAGTTCTGTCATGCACTTGTGTGTCTCTCATCATGCATCATGTCATGCATTCCATCATGCTAAGCATGCATCATTATTACGTGTAGTGTATACAAGAGTGAGAAGACTCGTGTTGATCAAGTTTTGGAGAAGGTCCATCCACCATTGGTGTTGGTGTCAAGTCTAACTCTTATGGATCTTTTTGTGGAATCTAACCTTCTCTGCAATGCAGGCAAGCCTCGGAGCATAAATCCTTCTCTAGTATTTACAAATCTTTATTACACTTAAGTCTTGTGAGATGTGCATTAAATAATTAGAAGTTGGTCAAATACTGTTGCTGCATGATTACCTTGATATTCAGGTATCCTTAGTCCTACCCTGCTAGTATGTGTAGGTCAATACCTCTAATGCTTAGTAATGCTAAGACTTCGATAGAAGTTGAATGATGGTTTTATCATTCGAGAGAAACAAGTTTACCTTGCTCTTCTCAACTCTGGTTATGGGTTGTGAATACCATGGTCATGATAATGATAAATTGAGACCGGGCAGGTAGCTTGCATCGAGAATGGAGTCTCAATATAGTGCTCCGCCTGTGTCGATTGAGGACCGTTCGTTGTAGGCCTGTGTACGATCGAGACCTTGTAGTATTGGCTATATACTCCGGTAAGCCTAATACCTCGGCTATTCCATTATGAGAAAGGACAACCACGCACTAGGAGTGGAGAGATGACAAGAGTAGCCTGTACCCATCCTATGAAACCGCTGGGTCAGCGTAGGGAGGTGGATTACTATATTCTCGGGTGGCACGAACCTGTTCTCATTTTGGAGGATACGAGTGAGGGTTGATATATGTAGGTCTAGGACCTGCATATGTCGTGTGCTAAGGAAACCCTAGCTGGGCCAAATTGATTCGAATCGTCGTGCTCCTCGGTTATGGAGACTCGACCCTCTGACCATACATCGTAGTTAATCAATGGAACATGGTACTTATGGATATGAGATGAAATGAGATGAGATGAGTAATGAGGTGATTGAGCTAGATCAGGTGCAAGCTGGAAACTACTGATAACTTAAACACGAAGCTAAAACATTGAAAGTAAGGATCCACTCATAGTAATCTTTTTTGCAAAAGTTATTCTTGCTTTAAACTTTTCTTTAAGCCTGAATACCCTTGGAGTCTTTTCTTTTAGTCGGGTAAGACTTATTGAGTACCCTCAAGTACTCAGGGTTTGTTAACCCCTATTGCAGGTTCTGACTTATGCTGCTAATCGAGGTCATGTCGGTGGGCTCGCGACATGATCTGGCTGTCTCGTCTACCTTAGATGCTTCACCTAAGTTGTTTCTGTAGTTCTACTCATATTTTGGAACTTGAGTTAAAGTTTTACTTAAACATGTTTTGTAAATTAATGTTAGTAATCTTCCGCACTCTGATGTAAGTTATTCTTGTACCAAATGTTGTAATGTTGTGGTAACTCCATATTGATCCTATATGAGTTGTAAAATATGGATGATTCAGGGTTCCCTAAGGACACCCGACAGACTACCTGAGTTATCTAGCTCTCGTATGCAGCGGTCAGAGGTCTTAAGGATAATGACAGGTGCACGTGGGCCATATAATTAGGGTGGTTCTGCCACACAAGTAAATCCCCAAATCACTTCCAATTCAAACGCTTTTGTGAACGGGGTTTGTTCCACTTGATCTTTTAGGATATTCCTGAGCTACCTAATGCTAAGTTTGATAAGTGTGCAGACATTAGACTCACCTATGTCAAGCTACTAGTTCATATCCCCTTTAATAGTATGACCAAATGAAAAACAAAGTCACAAACTACTCTAAGTGTCTCTCCAATACCAAATGACACTTAGAACTAGTCCGTCCTTAACCTTATTGTCCATCGTTTGAAAATCAAAATGAATTCCATCGATAGGGGCATGAAAACCATGGATTGCCCAAACAATTAGCATTATCGTGACCTAACTTAAATTGTCTCTGCAAAACACACGTTAGTCATAATAATCTTATGTCGTCATTGATCACCGAAACCCACTAGGGGCCTAGATGCTTTCAATCTCCTCCTTTTTGGTGATTGATGATAACATAACCTCAAGTATGTTTATAAGAGATGGATGAGGTTTTCAACATGCTTGGTTCATATAAGCAATTGACAATTAGATCAAAAGGGGTTAGGAATACTTATACGAACCAAGCCAACATAGGCACTCAAAGGAATATGAATTAAGCATGAGTACACAACATAGAGCTAACATAGAGCTCATTTGAATCGGAGTAAAGCGCGGAAGCATAGCAAATGAGCAAAGACAAGTGACATCATACAAATAAATCAAAGTAGAGAGCACACATGTCACCTAATCCATCACAACATGCAAACACACGTATAATACAATGCACAAAAGTAGATGTGAATGCATGAAGTATCACACACAAAAGAACGAGTCCATCTCACACGCTCCCCCTAAGTCTAACATACTCGCTCCCTCTCTTCCTTTGGCATCAAGCACCAAAAACTAAGGGTCGGTGGGTGGGTGAGGAGTAGACGAGTTAGGCACTGAGGTACGGTGAGAGATTTAAAACTGAGTAGCATCATCGTCTGACTCTGGATTTGGAACTGTAGGATCCACTGGAGCTAGGGGTGGCTGACCCTCTGACTTTGAAACAGTAAGTGAAGCGGTCTGGGTCTGCTCCACGGTCTCGGTAACTAGGTCAGCTAGCTGAGAAGTAGAAGCTAAAACTATAGTATGACCCTATGGCTCTAAAGCTAAAACTATAGGAAGTGGAGCCATAACTGCCTCTATCTCTGTCGCTGAAGTCTCAAGTGTAGGGGTGACTATCGGAGGCGGCTCTGACGAAGCAACAGAAGACAGAAGAGTCTCTGTCATCCCTGTGACCGGAGCTACTATAGTAGGAGCAAGGACTCGAAACTCTGGAGGTGTAGGCTATCCTGTGAGCTCACTAAAAGTAGCACCCAAACTCTGGGAAACTGGGGTATCGGTCACTAGCATGGACTCTGACTGAGTAGGAGTGAATCCAGTGATGATCTGTGTGAACCTCTGAGCCTACCCTATGACTAGAGAAGCGAACCACTATGAAACCTACACTAAGGGCGAGGCGAACTATGCTGGCAGCTGCTGACTCTGACTCTAAAATCCACTGGACTGTAACGCTAGAGTCACTGTAGGAGTAGCAGTCACTACAGGACCAAGTGGCTGCACTAGAGGTTGATATGTAGGAGTGCTAGTATGGTGAAGAATGTGCTCCATGAAACCAAAGGAAGTCTGCTGAAAAGCAAAGAACTGCTGCTGAAAGAGCTACTGCTGCTAGAACTGATCCTGGTGAGCCTACATATGAGCGATGGTGATTTCCTGTGCCTCTAACTGATGTTGTATCCTATCAAGGATAGCAAGCAGAGCCGGATCGGTATGCAGAGGTGGTGCTGAGCTAGAGCCACTGGCCTCTCTATCGTGTGCCCATGGGGGCATAGGTGCAATCGGCCGGTAGTCCTCGTCGGAGCTGTCTGACGAGTTGTCCTAGAACACATCGTCCAGCTGTGCCTCTAACATTCAAGCTCAGCCTCTGTAGCGGCCCTGATGGCCTCATCCTGCTTAGCCTGTCTTAGGAACCTCTGGTCTACGGTGCGACTGTCTCGGTGTCTAGCTCCCTCGATGACCATCTGCAACTGAAGTCATCTGGTAGATGGGGTACTCTATGGGTGACTACTCTAACTCAATCACCAGTCCTCTGATGGCCTAAACCCTCATCATAATTAAGGAATGGATCAAATGGGCATAGGGAAGCTGTCGTCTAGCTCGAATACCATCTGCAATAGTGTCCTCCATCTCACACATCAGAAAGTCGACAATATCAAACGGAGTCTAAGAAACCAAAGCTAAGAGAAGCCACTACTGGAGGTTAGTCAACCCCTCCTTGTAACCTATCTTGGGTAGCAAAGTGCTCCTCATGACCTCGTTCAGAAGACGAATGACGGATCGAAGGTGACAAGGTGTATGACTGGAACCCTCTCCGAACGATGGCGTGAATAGGGATGCCACTATCAATGTCCGGAGTCCATCCACCTAGTGCACATTTAGGTAGCTCATTAGTCTCAAAACACTCGTCGTGAAATCTAGTGGAGGTCTCTATCAACCTGAGAGTCTCCTGGATAGCACTAGCATATAACCTATAGGGGGTACCTCTGAAACTGAACTACAAGTACTTGTGATCTGAATCTATCCAAAGAGAGACATAAAACTCTCTGACCCAAGCCTCCACATACTTCCTGGACCATCCAAGAGGGTCTTCCAATCTCGGTAGATAGGTCAAGTAGGGATGGATCTCCTTACCACCTGCTCTGACTACACGCTCCAAAGGGCAGACTCTGTGCTTGCAAAACTGAACCTCAGTCATGTCCAAGGTAGTGTTGTAGTCCTCGGGAAGTGGGTGGTACCATCCCTTAGAAGTTCTAGGGTCTCTCTTGTGGAAACCACTCCTCTAGCTCAACAAACCTTAGCTCACGGACTTTGGAGGCAGAGATGCTCCTCAAGTCAAGGTGAACTAGTGGTGGTGGAGGCTCTGTTGCTGCAGCTGCTCTCGAAACATGAGCACCATGTCTTGGACTCTTAGGCCTAGGCTACGGCTACACATGAGTATGAGCACATGTGGACCGATGAAGCTGTGGTATGTGCTACTGCTCTATCTGCTGCTCTACCGGTGGTGTGGGGTCCTCTATCTGTGGCTGCTCTGTCACCTCTGTCCCAAGCTCTCAGCCCTCGAGGTGAAACAGGGCCTCACCTATGTGAACACCACTACCTCTGCCTCCTCTCTCGGCACGCTCGACTATTGCTACCACTGCTGTGGCCCTCTATGCCTCTATAGCATCTCGCTTGCGCTTCTTCTTTATAAGCATCTTCTTTGGCCCCTTCACCTTTTCCTGAGCTATCAGGCAAGGCGGCCGTCTCTCATCATCACTGGGACCACCACCGGTGTTCTTGCAACGAACCACGACTGACACTAACTAGGAAAAACTATCATAGAGAGATAAACTACCACTAATAGTCATCTAACAAATCACTGCTCCCCCTAACTCACTGCCACTAACAAGAAAAGACTAACAATCCTATCGCTGCCCAACTGACAAGAACAACTACCGTTGATACTTGTGAGGCTTGGCCTTAATCCATACTCGTGGGCTTGGCCCTGAGTCAACTGTCACTATCCAAATTACCAAGCAATCTCGTTCCCCAAACTCGCTGCACGAATGGAGATAGATGGAATACATATAAGCATCACATTATATTCTAGAGATAAGTAGTTCACCTAACAGAAGCAAGCAGGAGTTAAGTGAAAGACAACGATGGCTTGGTACCTGTTGAAATCCTATCAAAAGGTGAGGTAGCTAAGCGTAGGGTCACCACAACATAGCAAAGGATAAGCTCTGCAAGAATTAGGCCAAAGAAAGGTTCAGAAACTGGTGCAACATAGGTGGGGGCAATGTACCGAGCAACAGGAGGGCGTACACTGCACTCACCCTGAGGAAAGCTCAGACCGACCAAGGAATTATCAGGAACTGAGCACTAGACATGTAGACGCACCACAGGAATCCAAACAGCGGCACTGCATGAGCATCGGCGAGGAAATGGATAAAAAAACATGCACAGATACGGTTCAGGCATAAGATTGAACACCTTGTGGGCAGTGGTGAAACTCACCTAGGGTGAGGCAATGTCGACCAAGGATGATGCCGGAGAGGAAACTCAGGGCGCAGAGAACGCAATCCCAAGGTCACTGGAGTCGAGGAAGAGGATGACGTGGCCAGTGAAGTAGAACCTCGGGTGGTGACGGTGAGCATAGCACGACGAGCACGGGCTCGGGCGAACGTGGCATGGCGAGGCTATGTAGCAGAGTGCGAAGAAGGCACGGAGTGCGCGTGGCAGGAGTGCGCGAGCATGGGGAGGAGCACGAGGCTCAGTGGTGAAGGGTGGCGCGGTGGCTAGGGTTAGGGCTTGAGCACACGCGGCGGCGGCGTACGGAATAGGCACGGGTGCGGGCCAATTTGGTTGGGAATGGAGAGGAGTGGAGCCACAGGCCCGGATAGAGAGAGAGAGTGAGCACAAGTACTATGGTGTGGGCCCCATGCGTTAGACGGATTTTAGATTTACTGTGCGAATTTTCTTCCTTTCGGACCGTGGATAGAGTATGGACCGAAAGGGAACAAAGAGTTCTGGAACAACATTTTTGCCTTTGGACCGAGTTCGAATGACACTTCCGGACCGAGATGCTGGGTTCGAATCTCATGCTACGTAGAAATAGTGTTGGCGGTCCTTATCGACCAAATTTGACCGCCAAATAAGACACAAAAAAGAGGAGAACTAGCATATCTCACACACATATGTTACTTATATTGACCTAGTTCCACATGTATTAGAGAATCATTGTTTTACAGGACACATACAAGAAATACATAGGAATAGAGTCAAAATGCGCAATGAGGAAAGTGCAAAATAAGCAAATAAAGAGAGAGGCCCACCTACCCTCCAATCTAGGTCAACCATCGGCATGGCTACGCTCCTAGCCCAACAACAAACCGCCATGCGGAAGGCGGTGGCGGGGAGGCTCCCCTAGGTGCGCCCGCACCCCCACCTATGCCAACCGCCTCTAGCTTCCACGTGGTGCCTCCTAGTGAACTCCCCATGGCGGTTGCATGTGTGCATGCATGGAAATATCCTCCAAACCGACCATGCCATGGCTATAAATAGACGGGGAGGGCTCTCACACCTCACACACCACACAAGAGCCATTCTCCCTTCCCACTTATATTCTTTTTACTATTTTTAGTATTAGGAGCTTGGCAAAGCTCGTAATTGGAGTTCAAGAACATCTTGAAGATATTTGGTATGATCAATACAATGTTCTTCATTTTGATTCATGTCATGTTCTTCATCTTGTTCTTGTTCTTATTCTATCAATGTTGCTATGATAATGATTTAGAGCTAGGTTCTTATGTTACTAGTTTAGCATATGATCTTCTATGCTCTATCATTCATACAACACACAGGGAGAAGAGCTACACTATCCTTAGGGATAAGAGCATCGATCCTAGGGCTCATGCCCTAGTTATCTAGTTAGAGTTGAGTAGAGAGAGATGTGAGGGAAAGTTGGGGAAGAGCTGGACTAGCCGGTAGCCTTCTCTCGCTAGCACCTCAGCGAACACTTATTTTGTGGATTCATTCGCTAAGTAAGTGTTCGTGGTTCTTTTGGTATAAAGTCCTTTGGTTTGTTAATCTTTACTCTTATTTGCTTGTGGGTTCATCGTCCGTTCTTATAGCGGATACTCTAGTAGAGGGCCCTAATAAAGACGGATAACCCTACTGGAATGCTAGAGTAGTAGTCAATAGCGTAGACATGGTGTCTAGGCTAGAGGCTATCTTTGTTAACCTCGAACTCTCTAGTTGAGGGGTAGGCGACAGGTGGTGACAACCCTGTCCATACCTTGTAATCCCCCATGTTCAGGTTCGGCATAGAGCTGGAAGCCGGAGGTACTTGGCAGACCAAGTATAAGCCGGTGCCCAAAGTAAGCAAGGAGAAGTAAAATTCATTTATCCTCAGACCCTAAACCCATAGGAATCCATCTGTATCCTCATCAACTCTACCCTTGTGTACACTAGGATGCCTGCTCCTGTTTAGGTTTTATTCTTTTATTCCTTATTCTTTCTTTTATCTTTATCCTTGAGATTGGCTTGAGTGTGTGTGTCACACTATCCCATATTTATCCTGGCTTACCCCTGTTATGAACTTTAGTCTACTATACAACATGTCATCTTGACCATGTCCCTACTAGAGACTTTTATACCATGCCTTCATTTGAGAAAATATAAATGAACGATACCCGAATACTTCTAGGTGAAATGCTACAATGATATATCTGTGCGCTTGCAGAATATTTCTACATGTGTTCAGAAATATCGTCATGGCATTTCTGGTGCCATTGCTAGAAAACACCAATCCTAGTGGTCACGCTAAGAAACGCCAACAAACGGCACAGCCGGACTCTCGCACATTGGTACGGAATCTTGTTCCAACAGGGTCTGGATCTACAATCAGGGCACCGCCTGTGCTTGGTTCGCCTACTAGACTCAGGCGGATGGGTCCAGTATTGTCCTCCTTCTGGGTCCGGTTGATGTTTTTCTTCCTTGTCTTCTCAAACCTTCGCGACGCTTTCTCCTAATCAAATTCCAACTCAAATAAGAGGCAAATAAACACTAGTTGGAACTGATATGAGAGACCTCTCTCAAACCCTCAACTTTTCAATATAATTTGCCTTTAGCTATAATCTTTTTAGGAAAATAAGCGACAAAAACTGGCGAGGAGCACCATGTGACCACACAATAGAGAACTTAACCAAAGGGAGCCTCAAATGCTCTCTCTATTTATGGACGAACACAGTGGATGCTCAAAACTTAAGCAAAAAGAAATGACAAAGCAACACACATGCATATGTAATGCAATTCAAGAAAGTAAATCTAGTTGCTTGTCAAGTTTGATCCAAGGTTAAGCTTTTTCACATGCTTTTCGCCAGTTATCTTAACCATGTTAGACAAGCCCTAAGTGCATTATTAGAAAATGAAACATGTTTTATATTACAATGCAATGCAAGGGTCAACACAAGCTCATTTTTTAGTGAAGTTACTTAGATCAAGCACATTGAGCTCATTCCTTAACCTACAAAATGTAGCCTCATCTAACGGTTTTGAGAAGATATCCACCAATTGATCATCGGTCTTTACACCTTCTAGTGATATATCATTTTTAGAAACATGATCTCTAAGAAAGTGATGAGGGATATCTATGTGCTTGGTACGAGAGTGTTGAACTAGGTTATTAGCAAGTTTTACTGTGCTCTCATTGTCACACAAAAGGAGAAACATTTCTAGAACTACACCATAGTCTAGAAGAGTTTGCTTCATGTAAAGGATTTGTACACAACAAGCACCCGCGGTAATGTACTCCGCCTTGGCGGTGGATAAGGCAACACTATTATGCTTTTTAGAGGTCCAAAACACTAGTGATCTACCAAGCAAATGGCACCATCCGGTTGTGCTTTTTCTATTAATTTTGCAACCGGCATAATCTGAATTGGAATAGCCAACTAGTTGGAATCTAGCTCCTTTGGGATATCAAAGGCCAATGCTTGGTGTATGCTTAAGGTACCTAAGGATTCTTTTAACAGAAACTAAGTGAGCTTCCTTAGGACTAGCTTGAAATTTCGCATACATACACACACACTAAACATGATGTTGGGCCTAGATGCAGTCAAGTATAACAAGCTACCAATCATAGAACGGTACAGAGTTTGATCAACTGATTTACCTCCCTTATCTAGATTGAGATGTCTATTAGATGGCATTGGTGTCTTGATTGGCTTACATGAAAATCCCTTCTCTCATTTGCTTGACTTGAAAACCAAGAAAGAATATAAGCTCTCTAATCATAGACATCTCGAACTCCTTCGACATCAATTCACCAAACTCTTTACAATAGTCTTCATTTATTGAGCCAGAAATGATATCATCAACATATACTTGACAAATGAAGATCTCTCCATTAAGCTTCTGGGTGAATAGTGTGGTGTTGACCTTCCTAATGGTGAAGCCCTTCTCAATGAGGAAATCCCAAAGACGCTCATACCAAGCTCTTGGTGCTTACTGTAGCCCATATAGCGCCTTAGACAACCTATAAGCATGATTAGAATATCTAGGGTCTTCAAACCCGGGAGGTTGAATAACATAGACTAGCTCATTTATGAAGTCATTTAAAATTCACTTTTAACATTCATTTGATATAATTTCATTTTATGATGAGATACATATGCAAGGAGGATACGAATGGCTTCAAGTCTTGCAACCGGTGCAAAAGTCTCTCCAAAATCCAAACCTTCAACTTGAAAGAACCCCTTTGCAACTAGCCTTGCCTTATTCCTCACAACGATGCCTTGATCATCTTGCTTGTTGCAGAACACCCACTTTATTCCAATGACTCTTGCATCTTGTGGTCGCTCTTCAAGTGTCCAAACTTCATTGCGGGTAAAGTTGTTCAATTCTTCATGCATGGTATTTATCCAATTCGGATCTTGAAGAGCTTCTTCTATATTCTTAGGCTCAATCTAAGAAACAAACGAGAGATGTTCAATAAATGAAGCAAGTTTTTGAGAGCGAGCCATTACACCCTTTGAAGGACTCCCTATGATAAGATCTTGTGGATGTGCTTGAAGTAGAGGTGAATTTCTTCTATCAACCACTTGAGAAGGAGGTTGTGGAGCATCAATATCTTGAGCTTGTGCCACCATTTGATCATGGGACACATGAGTATCTTCATTTTCTTCTCCCCCATCTTTGTCATCATCTTGTGGCATATTTGATGAAGAGGGTGGATCAATCACATGCACTTCATCTTCGTCATCCTTAGGCTTGATGTCTCCAACCAGAATGTTCTTCATGGCCTCCCTCAATGGTTCATCACCTACATCATCAAGATTCTCATGTGCTCCTTGGGAGCAGTTAATTCATCAAACTCCACATCATATATTTCTTCTACCAAGCCGGTGGCATGGTTGAATACTCTATATGCTTTGGAGTTCGATGAGTAACCAATAAGAAAACCAATATCACAACGTCTTTAGAACTTTCCTATGTGTTACCGCTTCTTATAGATATAGCATTTGCAACCAAACACCTAGAAGAATGAGACGTCTGGCTTCTTCCCATTGAGCAACTCATAAGGGGTCTTGCCAAGAACCTTTTGAAGAGATAGGCGGTTAGATGCATAGCATGCGGTGTTGATAGCTTCCGCCCATAGATCTTGAGGTGTGTTGTACTCATGGAGCATTGTTCTTGCAAGAGTGATTAGTGTCCAGTTCTTTCTCTCTACTACACCATTTTGTTGAGGAGTATAGGTTGCGGAGACCTCATGCTTGATCCTGACTTCATCACAATATGCTTCAATGTTTGTGTTGTCAAAATTTTTCTCAGTGTCACCTCTTATCTTCTTGAGCTTCAATTCAAATTCATTTTGTGCTCTCTCGGCAAACTTCTTGAAACATGCGGCCACTTCGGACTTGTCATGTAGGAAGAACACCCAAGTGTATCTAGAGTAGTCATCAACTATCACAAGACAATAGAGATTGTCTCCCAAACTCTTGTAAGTTGTTAGTCCAAATAGATCCATGTGGAGAAGCTCTAGCACTCTTGTTGTTGACATGTAAGCTTTGGTTGGATGAGTGTTTACAACTTGCTTGCCGGCTTGACATGCACTACAAAGATTATCATTTTCAAATTTCATATCCTTCAGACCTCTCACCAACTCATTTTTCATTAACTTCTTGAGTGAACTCATCCCAACATGTGCAAGTCTTCTATGCCAAAGCTACCCAAGTGATGATTTGGTGAATAAGCATGTCTTCAAGTTTACATCTTCGGAGGTGAAATCCACTAGATATAGGTTGTTGTATCTAAAGCCCTTGAATATAACTTGATGATCATCTTTGTTTGACACAACCACTTCCTTCTCGGTGAACAAATATTGAAAGCCAAGATCACACAATTGACCAACGGATAGCAAGTTGAAGCTCAATGAAGCAACACATAACACATTTGATATTGAGTGATCATTTGATATTGTAACTTTGCCCAACCCTTGTACTCTGTGAAAGGATCAAGATGCCCAAGAGGGGGGGGGTGAATTGGGCTAATTCTAAATTTCTTTCAATAATTAAGCCCTACACTTAGCCCATTTCACCCTCTTGTACCTAGAAGTGTTTCTATTGCTCTATCGCATAAGAGTTTTGCACCATAGGTTTCAATCCTACTCTAGCATGACAGTTCTAGGCATATAGAGACATGAATTGAATTGCTCAAATGTAAATGCTCAAAGTAAAGAGAGAAAGAGGAATGCAACGATGTTTTTTCCGAGGTATCAGAGAGACGCCACTCTCCACTAGTCCTCATTGGAGCACCCGTGCAAGGGTCACTACAAGCATTTGACCCTTATAGCACCACTTGTTTTTGCAACACCACACATTTGGTTGCAATATTTGGTTCTATGGCAACCAATGTCATAATTGGTAGCAATATATGGGCCTTATAGCCACCAAAATTGTGTGTTGTGTTAGTCATAAGCTCCGTTGCAACAGGTAGGCGCTAATGCCACGGTGGAAAAGGTGGTTGCGAGACTAGGTGGCTATTGCCACAGCTAGTGTTGAGTTGTGATAATATTGATGTTGTGTTGCAATAGCTAGATGTTGTTGCCACCACTATAAAGTTGGTTGCAAGTAGTTGCACATATGGCCATGATGTAATTATGTTGTCTTAATTTTAACCTGCGTTGCGATAGATCTTGCTATATTGCATTGAAAATATGATTAGTTGCAAGAGTTGTGAATATAGCCACAATGAAACTTTGTTGTCTTAATCTTGCCCTGCGTTGCAAAAGATCTTATTATATTGCATTGGAAAAGTCATTTGCTGCATCTATTGAGGGTCTATTGCCACTAACATCATATGTGGCTACATTTGAGTATATTCGGTTGCCAGAATATTTATATTTCCACTAAAATTTGTTTGTGGGCATTGTGTACCATGCCTAACACAAAAGGAGTTAGGTCGGCAGCCCACTAGGGCGAGTGGTCATTTTCCTCTTGCGCAACCATGGACGCTGCCCAAAACCCCACCCTCTAGCATGACATAGACAGATCGCATGTACTTTCTAAAAAAAGATTGGTCGCACGCTGTTTTTACACATGCCGCCAAAGATTGCCACCCTACTCGCATCCGTGCATTCGGTTTAAACTGCTAATTTGGTTCAGTTTTATTCAGCTTTTGCAAAAATTCGGTTTCAAACAAACAAAGACTGATCGGTTTGTTTGAAAACCGAAAACCGAGCATTTCAGTTTTGGTTTTTGTATTTCGGTTTTGATTTAAACCAAAACAACCGAACAATGAGTACAGGATTAAAAAGGAGTGCATGATAAACCATTAAACCATCAAAGATTCAACAATACAGATAAAAATAGGTGCAAAGACAAGTCGTCACAACCATCAAAGATGCGCCTCTCGCGAGACACAAGCAACAAGCCAATGTAATCTGAATATACAAAGATACGGGTTCATTGGACCGAATCAATGACGCATGTTTTTCCGGCATTTGTAGGTCTGGTCCCGGTACAATTGCAGAGGTACTTATAAGAGGACTTCCTATATCCCGAACTACTTCATCCTAGGAATTTTGAGACATCCTCTACTATTCCTCCAAGTATCACTATCACTAATTTGGTTTATCGAACCTAAGCAAGGATATTATGAAGCTAGGTGAGCTAGTTCTACATTTTGTAGGCCACTTGAGAGTGATCGTTTCTATATGCTATTGCATAATGTTTTCTTTTACGTTGCCCAAAAACTGTTTCTATAAATTGGTTCTTTTCATAATTTCATTGGTGTATAAGCATCGATCTCAAGCGTGCCAACTCATGCTTAGCACATGAGTTTTATACGATAGTAGTACAAAGTTTTAGACATAAGTACTAGTATCTACTATGTTTTCTCGCTTTCGGTTGCACTTGCTACAGCCATAGTGATAGCACAACCTAGTGGAGTTTTAGCCTTAGTGGGTCGTGGCCTTGGCTTTGAAGAAGATAGTGGAAGATAAAATTGCAAAAGGTGATGTAAAAATAGAACCTCGCCAAAGAATATGAATATAGCACCTACTACCTATGTATCTAGTTCTAGACCAACAATATACACTTGTGCTCATCCCAGTTCTTTGTTTGTTGTACTAAGTATCTAGGTTTTTTATGAGTTGTATTCACATCCCGGTTCTTTGTTTGTTGCACTCCTGCAACTATAACGAAAGTCTAAGGCAATTGGTCCGAGGTTAGAACATTCTTTGCTCATTGCTCGAAACTCGTAATAGCTTATTGCACCGACTTTGTATAAATGATTTTTTGTTTCATTAAGCTCTCTAATGTGCGTCTTAACAATTACTATGTTCTACACCAGATTATCATAGGCGTGGCGATGCAAGACGCATTGAGCTAATAATGTTATGTACTTACGTTCCAAGTATTCTTCCTTCCTATGTCTGTATGTTCTAGTATTATTTCTTCCTAGATAGTGTTGCATACTACAGTCTGTTCTATTGTTAGATTAGAACATTAGAGTAGAAATTTATGTTGGTGGATTGATAATTGATGGATAACATTACATACTCTGTTTTCTGATTTTGTGATGCAAATGACAGTGAGTTTACCTGATTCATTACTTGAACGTTCTTGTTCTTATTTTTTTCATTTTTGTTCCCCAAGTGTTATTTTCTCTTGACAAATATCTTGTTTTGTAATGATATTATTATTTATGTGTATTCTATGCATGCATGAACCCCATCCATTAAAGAATCTGCCTCCTTTTTCTCATCCTTTTCCTGTTTAAGAAATGAAAATGGAAGGATGCAGTTACACAATGGCTATGGACTCACGTTTCAAAGCACTTAAAGTTATGCTACTAAAGATACATCTGCAAACAAGGTTCCGATATTACATTAAATCATTTTGTATCCGTTTATAAAATGCAGGGCAGCTTGGACAACCATAAGAATTAGATAAAGGATTATGCCCACGTGCTGGTGGTGATGGTTCATCAAGAGATAAATGAGTGAATCAAGATATATATATTTTTTGTTATGGCAAACATAGTTTCAAACTTTGTAGTTTGAGAGGATGGTTATGCCTGCGTGCGTGGTGGTGACTTTGTAATTTACTTTAACATTATTCTTGTTGTATAATTATTCTAGTTGAGACATAAGATTACGATTAATGAAGGTTTGAGTTCTTATATGTGATGATGAAATCTGTACTCATGGCACAATTATTTTGTAACAACAATTAAATTCCTAGCTACAAAAAGAAATTAAAAAGACACTGGCCAAAATGCCCTTGTTGCAACAAACTACTATGTATCCACTTTTGTTGTTGCAATATACATTATTGCCACAAACTTTGTGTTGCTGTATGACATGTCTACCACCGACAATGATTAGTTGCCTTTTCCATCTACTGCCACCAAAAATGATTCGTTGCATTTTTCATATATTACCACCAACAATGATTCGTTGCGTTTTTCATCTAGTACCACCAACAATGAGTCATTGCATTTTCCATCTATTAGCCCGAACAATGATTCGTTGCATTACCTTTTATTGCCACCAGCAAATGAATATGGCAATTGTGACTCTAGCTACTAAATTTGTTACGTTGCAAGATTTCTTTGATGCAATGGAGCACATCGCATGGCAATATGGCCATAATCCCACATAATTATGGAGTGGCAATAAAGCTATTTTGCGACAAGTTCGTTCATGGCAATACTATCATAATGCATCCACGTGTTTCGTTGCAACAGTAACTCACGCAACCATTGTGCTGGTTGTAATATTTGTGCTTGTAACCAGAACCTGGTTGCGTTAGTTTTTTATGTTCATTGCAAAACCACCATATTGCAACACCACATCCAAAAGGATGCAAGAACCTATTGCACCGTTCCAAATGCAACCACCTATCAACGACCATATATAGATGCAACTGATCTGTATTGCAACCAAAATAGTCATATTGCAACCCAATATAGGCGTCACGACAGGGCTGGATCCTAGTAGTGGGTGTAGCTCCCTCTTGATCCATGCATGGATCAAGTGCTCTCTACGGGCTGATTCTTTGACACTCCATCGTGGTGAATCGCCCACAACCACTCACACCATGACTTGGGCCATCCACAAGCTCCGACGGATGATCACCAAGTTCCCAATCACCACCAAGCCATCTAGGTAATGACGATCACCAAGAGTAACAAGCACAAGATCTCACTTGACCAAGATAAGCCTAATGAGAAGGGTGGATGCACACTTGCTACTCCCTATGCACTAATGAGGTCCTTAATCTGGGATTATCAAATCTCAATCACCCCACTAGGCTCTTGCTCTCCCTGGCACTCCAAAGGTGTTTCTCAACTGAACATATGGGCAAGAGTGCTAAGTTTGATGAGTAGGGGAGGTATTTATACTCCCCACTTCAAAACATACTCGTTGGGGTCCAACTCAGCACATTTTGGGGTGACCGCTCGCTCAAGTCAAAGTGACTGGATGAGTCCGGTCAGTGGCCAACGGCTACATGATGCTAGCCTAGTTATCAGAGACCGGACTCTGACTAGTGTTCGGTCACCACCCATCAGACGCGTCTGATCAAAAAATTTCTTTCTCTAGATGCTTACTGCTGTTGACTAGACACTACCTGTAGTGCGTCAGGTCACAACGTCCTCAGCGTCTGGTCAAAAAGCAAACCCTAGCAACACAAGCTAATACTGACCAGACACAGCATCTGTGAGTCCGGTCCAGCGTCCGGTCAATGAACACACCCTAGTTGCGCGAGCTAACACCGCCTGGACGTGGCACCTGTGCGTCCGGTCCAGCATTCGGTCATGATCCAAATCTCCATTCACCTCAAATTTTACCAAGTTTGTGAACGACATCGACTTCAACTGATCTATGGGCTATCCTTAAGCTACCTAGTGCTAAGTTTGACAAGTGTGCACCACACCAAAACCATTAGACTCATCTAGGTCAAGCTACTAGTTCATACCCCCCTTAATAGTATAGCCAAAGGAAAAGAAACTACTATAAGTGTCTCTCCAACTCCAAACGACACTTAGAACTAGTCTGTCCTTAACCTTGTTATCCATCATTTGAAAACCGAAGCGATTTCCATCGACAGGGGCATGAAAACCATAATTGCCCAATCAATCACCATTACCATGACCTAACTCAAGTTGCCTCTACAAAACACACGTTAGTCATAGTAATCTTATGTCGTCATTAATCACCGAAACCCAACTAGGGGCCTAGATGCTTTCAATCTCCCCATTTTTGGTGATTGATGATAACACAACATCGAGTATGTATAAAAGATGAGTGAGGTTTTCAACATGCTTGGTTCATATAAGCAATTAACAATAGAAACAAGGGAGGGTTAGGCATGCTTATATGATCCAAGCCAATACAATGTACTTACAAGGTATGAAATAAGCATAAGTACACAAAGTAAGCTCATTTGTATCGGAGTAAAAAGCGAAAGCAAAGCAAATGAGCATAATCATGACATGACATGACATGACATATATATATATATATATATGAAGGTAGAGAGCACATATGTCACATAAGTCTCACACATATATCACATATAACATAATGCATGAGAGTAAATGTGAATGCATGAAGTATCACACATAAAAGAATGAGTCCATCTCACACGCTCCCCCAAAATCTAACATACTCGCTCCCTCTCCCCCTTTGGCGTCAAGCACCAAAACCTAAGGATCATAGGGCAGGGTAACAATAAACGAGTCGGGCGCTAAGGTACGGTGAGAGATCTAAAACTGAGCTGCATCATCCTTGGACCCGGAGCTCTGAGCGATTGGACCCTCGGTCATTGGAAGTGGAGGTGAAGCGGTCTGGGTCTGCTCTGCAGTCTTAGTAACTGGGTTGGCTAGCTGTGAAGTAAAAGCTGAAGTAGTAGCCTAACCCTGTGGCTCAGAAGGTGTCACTGTAGGAAGTGTAGCCTCAACTACCGCTATCGCTAAAACCTCAAGGGTGGGGTGACTATCAGAGGCAGCTCGGACGAAGCAACAGAGGACGATATCGTCTCAGTAGTCCCTATGACGAGAGCGGCTATGGTAGGAGCACGAGCTCTGAACTCAGGCAGTGTAGGCTGTCCTATGAGCTCACTAAAAGTAGCACCTAGACTCCTAGAGACAGGGGTGTCCGTCACTAGCACTGACATAGACTGAGTAGGAGTGAAGCCCGTGACTATAGGAGTGAAGTGATGATCCTGCTCTATCCCTGGTGAAGAAAACCACTGAGACACCTGCTCGGTAGGTGAGGCAAACTGTGCAACCAGCTGTCCTTAACTCTAAAACCCATTGGGCTGTATAGCTGGAGTCACTGGGGTAGTAGTAGCAGGCTGACCGAGCTACAACGTGGGCTAGTGAGGAGCAATCCCTGTAGCGGAAAAGATATGCTGCATGAACCCAAGAAGCTGCTGCTGAATGATAAGCTATTGCTGCTGCATGGCCTGTTGCTACTACTAGAACTAATCCTGATGGGTCTGTAGCTAAGCGAGAGTGGTAGTTATGGCATGTGCCTGGCGAGTCTGCTCCTACTGCATCCTGTCAAGTATCGCTATTAGAGCAGGGTCTATTTGCGGTGGCTAGGGTGGAGCTGAGCTAGAGCCACCGACCTCGCTGTCGTGAGGATGTGGGGGCATCCATGGAATAGGCTGGTAGACATCATCTGAGCTGTTAGTCGGGTCGCTCTCGACCATGTCTGTAACACCCTAGGTGTTTAGGCTTCCACTAAATTGCATGTCATTTCATAAACATGTGCATTATCTATGTCATCATGCCATGTGTTTCATGTTTGATTGCTTAGAGTGGTAGTAGTGCAACATGTGAATGTAACATGAAACTCTCATACTTTGAAACATGGCAATATGGTAGTAATGTGGCAATTATAAAATGACAACAAGGTCTTGAAACATGTGAAACATTGCATTGCAACATATGAGTGAATTACTTGTTTTAGTTGCTTTATCACATGTGATCATTAGAAGTTGGTATAACAATTTTGTAAAGTGGTTGATTATGGTCTATTACACCTTAACTACACTTAGGTTACTTGTTGGGACATTTTTCATGTAGATCAAATTGACCAAAATGCCCTCAAGTGGAGGTTTGACTTGAATTGACCCTAGGAGTGTCCCTGTTTGACTGATTCAAAAGACCAACTTAGGGATCTTGCATGGCTGTGCGCTCTTTACCAAAATTGTAGCCAATTTATCATGGAACAAAAGTCTCAATATGACCATCTCATGAAAATGGCTAGAACATGCTCAAACATGGCCCACAATTCAGAATTTCATGCTGATTTCAACACTGAAAAATATGCTAAGTCTTAACTGCATTTCAGTTGGATCAAGCCCACTTTGGCTTCATGTAACTTCTGATCCATGGCGAATTAGAGGATGGTCTTTGAAAAGAAGTTGTAGATGGATGGTAGGCCTACATTTTTCATGTATACTGTTTTTGCAATAGATCGATGGATTAGCCGTGTTGACGCGTCGAATACGGGCTGTCAGGCTTGTCATTAACACTGAATCGCGATTTTTCAGAAAACGTTCAGTGAACATCGTGGCTGACCGGTTCAGAAAGCAAGCGCCGTGTGTTGCCACCCGTCGCCGGCCTTCTGCTCGCGCAGGCCACGCACTGTGCGAATCCTGGCGCTACTGGCCACGACATGAGAACCCTGCGCGCCTGTCGACCGACTCGCCTGCTCCATTTGCTTTTCCTCCGCTCGCCTGTAGCTCCACAACAACATAGCAGCAGCTCCGCCATTGCCGACCAAGCGTCGCCGTCATCATGCGCGCTCACCACCGCAAAAATGCGTCGGCCAGCTCGTTCGTAGCTTCGCCGTGTTCTTCTCCACCTCCTCCACCTCTCAGCCGGGTCGTTTGGGGCTTGGTAAGGGCGTATTCGCCATTTCCTCCACCGCCGCCATGGCGGGACCTCGCCGGAGTTGGCGCTCCACGCGGCCAACTGCCACCGCGGCCTTCCCATCCTCTCCTCTGTGCTTGGTTAGCTTGGTAGTGAACTCCGAAAGCTCGTCCCTAGCTTAGCCGCACCCTACGGGGTCGGGTCTCGTCGGAGCCGGCCATGCCGTGGCCGTGCGCCGCCGTGCTCATCGCCAGCCCTGGTAGCCATGCCAATAGCTTCAATTTAGGGTACCACTAGATGCGCACGAGTGAGACGAACAAAGTAGCGCCGATGGTCTCGCCGGAGAAGCCACCGACGGCGAGCCACGTCGTATTCTTCCTCCGTTCCCCTGTTTCTCTCGCTGACGCGCGGGTCCACCTTGTTAGCCGCTGAGGCTCAGGCGGGAGACAGCTTGGGCTGAGCCGTGTTTTGGGCCGCGCCAGCGCGTGTTCGCGGGCCGCCGGATCTATTCGGGCCGGCCCAGCAGTAGAGTAGGATTTCTTGTTTGTTTTGTTTTATTTATTTCACAGATTTGTGTGCATATTCAAAAATATGTAGCTCTTAGATGGTAGATCCAAATGATGTGGTTCTAATTTTGTTGAGTTCATGAAAATGTCTAGTATTTAATAAAAATATTATATGGGCACATGTTTTAGAAATTTTGGATGAATTAAATAGGACTTTGAGATGTGTTTTTAGATGCATGCAAACTTGTTTGAATTTTATCTTTAGTTTCTATGGTCCAAAAATTATGAAATTTTATGGGTAATCTATTTTTGCTTAGTATAAGCTCTGGTTAAAATTTCAGAGCTAGTACATGTGTAATTTTTGAGTTATATAATTTCCTTTTATCAATGGATGGATCTTGTGTGAATTTTCATAATTTTTCTATAGATCCAGTAAAGGTAAAATTTTGTGAGTGTTATTCTTATGCTAGAATGATGCTAGGAAAAATGTAAAATCTATTGCTTGACACTTTTCATTAGGGTTTCCTAATTATGCTAAAAATAGACATGCTACCTGTTATTTTGGATACAACAAGTTCTGCTTGCCCAATAGCTTTGAAATTTTTATGGTAGTCTATGTGAAGCATGCGATAGCTACTGTAATTTTTGTAGATTTTTCTGAATAGATTTACTATATATTGCTTTAATCACCTAATTAACTAAATAAATTAGAAAAGGATATTAAATAATTTATTTAGAAGTTGGCACTATACTTTCTGGTGTTCTTGTGATATGTGTGATAAAGTCGTAAAGTGGGTTTTGTCTATTTATGTGTTTACCATATAAGTTAATAATTATTTCTTTTTGCATTATGTCCTTCTGGACAGATCTGGGGACTTTATAAAGTTTCCCATGATAATTTGGTTTTCTGTGAATGTGATGAATACCAAAGTTGTAGATAATTTCATAAGATTTCCAGAATGTCCTCTTGTAAGTCATTTGGATTTGTAGAACTCTTGTTGTGATTGAATTAAGGAACTACCCGTTTGCATATGAAGCTTTAACTATTGTTTTAAGTATGCCTTTATTATTTCTAAGTTTGTGGTAATGTTCCTAGGTGTTAGGCCTTTCACTGAAGATGAGCATCTTTATATTAGGTTATGCAAGTTAGGTAAGTTGATCTTGTTCTTCAAGTTAAGTTAGATACCTGTTTTAAAGTGATTTGAATAGAGTTATTCTTAATCGGTAAACGAGTGTCCAGTAATGTTTTCGTAAACACTTACTGTGATTCATTCATCATGAGCATCGTGTCATTCCTTATGCATCCATGATATTTATCTTGTGCATCGGCATACAATAGGTGTACCGGAAGGAGTGACCCTGCTGGAATTCAAGGAACCGAGCGAGCAGCAGCAGCCGACACCGGAAGTTCAGGAGGTGCAGCCTTCAGAGGAAGTGCCAGACGAGGTCGCCGTTGAGTGCCCGGATCACCGTCCGTGCAACTTTATGAAAGGCAAGCCCCGGAGCATATTAAGCCTCCTAATTTTCGAAATGCAGTTACAGTATTATTGTTACACATATATATTGTTGCATTAAGTTTAGGTGTTGGATGCAAACACTTGCTGCATTGGTTATCCAATCCTTGTCCAGATATTGATACCCTGAATCCTATGTAGCTCAGGCTCGTGTAGTGCTTAGCCCTGCTCAAACACGGTAGAAGTCGGGTGATTTCCTGTCACCTGCGAGATATAGGAAGATACATATGGCACGGTTGGCTATATTTGCTATCGTGGAAAAGAATCAGTCTTAATTTGAAATGAAGACCGGATGGAGGCTTGCTGGTTTGCAGTGACTCCGTCTATGTCGATTAAGGACTGAATCTTGGAGCCTTTTCTGTTCATGTTGAACGCATGCCTCTCTCTTAGTTGGCCATGTCCGATGACCGACCACGAAGCCGAGTAGCTCACCTCAGGCCGGGAGTCGATAAGTATAAAGTGCGCCTCGGAAGGGAGCCATACGCGTGAGTCCAAGGGCAGGTGATTTAAAAGTCCTGATCGTCCTGGCAGAAGGGTAATCCCTGAGAGTGCTGGCGCTGATCGAACCCGCGAATTTAGTTCCTGAGTTGTTCCAAAGGTGACCCACGGCTACCCTTGCAATGTATGCCAAGGTGAGAGTTAGGAATACCCCCTCAGCTGAGTTGTAATTCGATTCGAGTCACCGTCTCTCCCGGTTAGTGAGAACTTGATGGGCTTATCTCCAATGTAGATGCACTAAATAACATAATGGTTCAGAAATGATGATATGATGATGACAGCCTTATCATACCTGCTATGGTTAATATTGTTTGCTCCTAATAAGTGAGTGCTCTAGTACAGGTGCTAATCTAGTGGACAGGTAAATGATGATAAGATTGATGCTAAGTTTAAATTGGTCACTATATTCATAAGCTCTTTTATGCAACTGTGTCAAGCTAGCCCACCTCATAAGCCTTGCATGATCCTTGGTGTCTTTCATTTCTGGTTTTGTCGGGTAAGTCTAGCCGAGTACCTTCTCGTACTCAGGGTTTATCTCCCACCTGTTGCAGATGACCAGTTCTACTTTGGTTGCTGCAAGTACTGCCTTCTCCCAGCTGGGGATGAAGACTAGACTGTTGGGCGCGGTCTCTACTAGTTCTTGTACCTGATAATGCTTTTGTGGGACATGACTCAGACTTGGCAATGTATTTGAAACTATGAAGTTATGTACTCAACTATGTTGCTTCCGCAAATTTGAACCTGGCTTGTAATATTTTATTCGCACTCTAATGGATGTAATACGAATGCTACTTATGAAATGTTGTAATGGATGATGTGTTGTGTTGAATCACTACGGTCTTGGTTTGTATGTCGAGAGTTGGTTGAAATCCTTTGTGATTTCTAGACTACCGGGATTATGGGAGCTTAAGTACAGGAATTTGATCGCTTCACTGATTGTTTTTGTACTTACGTTCTTATGATTTGGTCGGTTCTGTTACAATGTCCTCCTGCTGTACCTCAAGCTGCATGAGTTCTATCTCGGTAATAGCCCGATGGCCTTGTCCCGCTCTGCTGTAGTCTCTGGCACCTCTAGCCTCTAGCGATGGCTCAGCATCGGTGTCCTACTCCTAGTACTAGAACCCATCAGCTGGCGCATGTCGTACTCGAGGAACTCAGTAGTAGTGCTAGTCAACTTAGACACTACCTGAGGGGGTATATGTGAATAGGCCTTGAGTATAAGAAAGCAGATCTAATGGGCATATGGTAGCTAACAGTGGCCCTTGAATCCCTCTACAAGAGTGTCCTACATCTCTAAAAGTAGTAAGTCCCAAATATCAAACAACATCTAAGAGATCAGGTGGTGGACTAGCCAAAGATGAATGCGAGTCAAACCCTCGTGGTAACCACCTCTCAGTAGCAAGGTCCTCCTCATATCGGCGTCTAAGAGATGAGCCGTAGGTGTAAGGACACCCAAAGTCCGTCGTGAGCCCTCGTCGAATGGCTCTCAAAAATAGGCCCTGACAAGGTTGGTGGGTAGCATTGCGCCACCTTGAGGACGTCTCGGTGGCTGAATCTGTCCATAGCAAATCTGGTGAATCTGGGTGGCTGACTCTGGAATCTGTAGTATCTCTCTGACTCTGTCGCTGTACAGCCTACGATCATGTCCTCTGAAGGTGAAGTGAATGAACTTGTGACTGGGGTCAATCCACAAAGAGGCGTAGAACTCTCTAACCTAGCTAGCAACGTACCTGCTAGTCCACCCCAAAAGGTCTGCCAAGCCAGGTAGGTAAGTGAGCTGGAGACAAACCTGTTCTCCTCCAGCGGCCACTATAGCCTCTAAACGACACACTCTCTGAGATCTGAAAGCTACCCCACTGTTCAGATATGCATTATAGAAATCTTCCTGGAGCACAGTGTAGAAGCCCTCTGAATCTCTCTTGTCACGCTGAGGTGGGAACCACTGCTCAACCTTCACAAAATCATAGCTGCTACCCCTACCGAGCTGTGGCAGCCCTCAAGTCCAAATGCTCTACTGGCCGTGGGCCTCATGGTCTGGGAGGTGGCCGAGAGCCACGCCTCTGCCTCTCTAGCATGGGTGTCACCTGAACATGAGCACGACTTGAGCATCGTAGTGGTTGATCCTGTTGCTGCTCTGCCTCCTCCTGATGCTACTCAGTCTCCTCCTGGGGCTCAATCTCCTCTACACAAGTGCCCTCTGGTGCACCCTCTAGAGGGACACTCTGACCTCCAAGCATGATAGTACCACGTAGACTGCCATGCCTAGCCTCAAGCTCCTCGACTGTGGCCCTCTATGCTGGTGACAACTAATCGCCAATACGAATACCACTACCTCTGCCACCTCTCTCAGCATGCTCTATGGCGGCAGACACTGCTGCTGCTCTCTCTGCCTCTGTGTCACCATGCTTGTGCTTCTTCTTTGTAATTGTCTTCTTTGGCCCCTGCCCCTTCTACTGCTCTGTCAGACAAGGTGAACGGCTCTCAGCATTGATAGGACCACCCCTGAGGTTCTTGCACCGAGCCATATTGACATTCTCTAAATATAATCACCACTAAAAAGACCAACTGTCAAATCAACTACGCTCTGACGAGACAACCACTAGCAAAAAGAACCACTGTCAGCTAACACTCGTGAGGCTTGGCCTCAATCCGTACTCACGGGCTTGGCTCTAAGTTGTCTGTCACTGTCCACAGCCAAGCAATGTCACTGCCCAAACTCGTTGCATGGAAGGAATAGAGGAATGTAAATAAGCATTATATACTCTAGAGATAAGCAACTCCCTATTGAAGCAAGCAATTAGGTAAGAAAAGAATGAGTAATGGCTTGCTACCTGACAAATCCCTGTGAAAAGGAGAGAAATGAGCACATTGAGGCTCCACACAATCAAGGTGAAGTTCTTGGAAAGTGAGGTTCATTGGAGCTGAGGGAGTCGATGCCGAGGGAGAAGAAGAAATCTCCGGCGACGGCGGCGCACATGGCGAGTGATGGCACAGGCATGGCGGTGAGGAAAGCATGGCTGTAGCAGCGGTGGAGTGGGGGTAGTGAGGGAAGGCGCGATAGTGAACAAAGAGGTCCAGAAATGCTCTCGCCATGACCGGATGCGTTTGATCTCACGCGACCGAACGCACTACAGAGTCCGGTCATTTTTTGAGGAGCCCCACTTAACGACCGAACGCAGCGTCAAGTGCAGACCAGACATAGATGAACTATTGTTCATGTGTCAGTTCACTTGAACACCGAATGATCAGACACGATAGGCAGAGTGACCGGATGCGCCAAGCAGTGAGTCTGGTCCAGCGTCCGGTCCAGGTTCCGTAGTAGTTCCTCCTTTCTCCATGATGCTTTGTCCCAATCCAGTCCCAGCTTTGATAAGACCAAAATAAACATCAATTGGGATAGATATGAGAGACCTCTCTTATACCCTCAAGTTTTTCAAAATAATTTGCCTTCAGCTATAGTTCTTTCTAGAAAAATAGGCAACACTAGAGTCGAGTAGCAACATGTGGCAGGGTTTATAACCAATAGGAGCTTCAAATGCTCTCCCTATTTGTTGATGAACACAGTGGATGCTCAAAAAATAACCGAAAAGAAATGACAAAGCAACACATATGCATATGCAATGCAATACTTGAGGGAAAATCTAGTTGCTTGCCAAGTTTGATCCAAGGTTAAGCTTTTTCACACGCTTTTCGACGGTTATCTTAACCATGTTAGACAAGCCCTAGGTGGTTACTACAAATTAAACATGTTTTATATTACAATGCAATGCAAGGGACAACACAAGCTTATTTTTTAGTGAAGTTACTTAGGTCAAGCACATTGAGCTCATTCCTCAACTGACAAAACGTAGCCTCATATAGTGGTTTTGTGAAGATATCCGCCAATTGATCCTCGGTCCTTACACCTTCTAGTGATATATTATTTTTAGAAACATGATCTCTAAGAAAGTGATGAGGGATATCTATGTGCTTGGTGCAAGAGTGTTGAACCGAGTTATTAGCAAGTTTTACTATGCTCTCATTGTCACACAAAAGGAGAACCTTTTCTTGAACTACACCATAGTCTAGAAGAGTTTGCTTCATGTAAAGGATTTATGCACAACAAGCACCCGCGGTAATGTACTCTGCCTCGGTGGTGGATAAGGCAACACTATTTTGCTTCTTAGAGGTCCAAAACACTAGTGATCTACCAAGCAAATGGCACGCTCTGACTGTGTTTTTTCTATCAATTTTACAACCGACATAATCCGAATTGGAATAGCCAACTAGTTGGAATCTAGCTCCTTTGGTATATGAAAGGCCAATGCTTGGTGTGTGCTTAAGGTACCTAAGGATTCTTTTAATGGCAACTAAGTGAGCTTCCTTAGGACTAGCTTGAAATTTAGCACACATACACACACACTAAACATGATGTCGGGCCTAGATGTGGTCAAGTATAACAAGCTACCAATCATAGAACGGTACAGAGTTTGATCAACCGATTTTCCTCCCTCATCTAGGTCGAGATGTCCATTAGATGGCATTGGTGTCTTGATTGGCTTATATTCATCCATTTTGAACCTCTTGAGAAGATTCTTGGTATACTTTTCTTGTGAGATGAAAATCCGTTCTCTCATTTGCTTGACTTGAAAACCAAGAAAGAATATAAGCTCTCCAATCATAGACATCTCGAACTCCTTCGACATCAATTCACCAAACTCTTTACAATAGTCTTCATTTGTTGAGCCTAAAATGATATCATCAACATATACTTAACAAATAAAGATCTCTCCATTAAGCTTCTTGGTGAGTAGTATGGTGTTGACCTTTCCAATGGTGAAGCCATTCTCAATGAGGAAATTTCAAAGATGCTCATACCAAGCTCTTGGGGCTTGCTGTAGCCCATATAGCGCCTTGGACAACCTATAAGCATGATTAGGATATCTAGGGTCTTCAAACCTAGGAGGTTAATTAACATATACTAGTTCATTTATGAAGTCATTTAAAATTCACTTTTAATATCCATTTGATATAATTTCATTTCATGATGAGATGCATATGCAAGGAGGATACGAATGGCTTCAAGTCTTGCAACCGGTGCAAAAGTCTCTCCAAAATCCAAATCTTCAACTTGAGAGAACCACTTTGCAACTAACCTTGCCTTGTTCCTCACAACGATGCCTTGATCATCTTGCTTGTTGCGGAACACACACTTTGTTCTAATAACTCTTGCATCTTGTGGTCGCTCTTCAAGTGTCCAAACTTTATTGCGGGTGAAGTTGTTCAATTCTTTATGCATGGTATTTATCCAATCCAGATCTTGAAGAACTTCTTCTATATTCTTAGACTCAATGCAAGAAACAAACGAGTGATGTTCAATAAATGAAGCAAGTTTTTGATAGCGAGCCATTACACCCTTTGAAGGACTCCCTATGATGAGATCTTGTGGATGTGCTTGAAGTAGAGGCGAATTTCTTCTATCAACCACTTGAGAAGGAGGTTGTGGAGCATTAATATCTTGGGCTTGTGCCACCATTTGGTCATGGAAGACGTGAGTGTCTTTGTTTTCTACTCTACCATATTTTTCATCATCTTGTGGCATATTTGATGAAGAGGGTGGATCAATCACATGCACTTCATCTTCGTCATCCTTAGGCTTGATGTCTCCAACCGAAATGTTCTTTACGACCTCCCTCAATGGTTCATCACCTACATCATCAAGATTCTCATGTGCTCCTTGGGAGCCGTTAGATTCATCAAATTCTACATCATATGTTTCTTCAACCAAGCCGGTGTCATGATTAAATAGTCGATATGCTTTGGACTTTGATGAGTAGCAAACAAGAAAACTAATATCGCAACATCTTTGGAACTTCCCTAGGTGTTGCTATTTCTTGTAGATGTAGCATTTGCAACCAAACACCTGAAAGAATGAGACATCCAGCTTCTTCCCATTGAGCAACTCATAAGGGGTCTTACCAAGAAACTTTTGGAGAAATAGGCGGTTGGATGTATAGCATGCGGTGTTGATAGCTTTAGCCCATAGATCTTGAGGTGTATTGTACTCGTCAAGCATTGTTCTTGCAAGGGCAATTAGTGTCCGATTCTTTCTCTCTACTATTCCATTTTGTTGAGGAGTGTAGGTTACGGAGACCTCATGCTTGATCCCAACTTCATCATTATATGTTTCAATGCTTGTGTTGTCAAATTTTTTTCCATTGTCACTTCTTATCTTCTTGAGCTTCACTTCAAATTCATTTTGTGCTCTCTTGGCAAACTTCTTAAAACATGCGGCCACTTCGGTCTTGTCATGAAGGAAGAACACCCAAGTGTATCTAGAGTAGTCATCAACTATCACAAGACAATAGAGATTGTCTCCCAAACTCCTGTAAGTTGTTAGTCCAAATAGATCAATGTGGAGAAGCTCTAGCACTCTTGTTGTTGACATGTAAGCTTTGGTTGGATGAGTGTTTGCAACTTGCTTGCCGGCTTGACATGCACTACAAAGCTTGTCCTTTTCAAATTTCACATCCTTCAAACCTCTCACCAACTCATTTTTCATTAACTTCTTGAGTGCAAGTCTTCTATGCCAAAGCCACCCAAGTGATGTTTTGCTGAATAAGCATGTGTTCAAGTTTGCATCTTTAGAGGTGAAATCCACTAGATATAGGTTGTTGTATCTAAAGCCCTTGAATATAACTTGATGATCATCTTTCTTTGACACAACCACTTCCTTCTCAGGGAACAAACATTGAAAATCAAGATCACATAATTGATCAACGGATAGCAAGTTGAAGCTCAAAGAAGCAACATATAGCACATTTGATATTGAGTGATCATTTAATATTGTAACTTTGCCCAACCCTTGTACTTTGCCCTTTGAATTGTCATCAAATGTAATCCTTTCTTGACCATCTACTTCTTTATGTAGTGAGGTGAACATACAAGGATCACCAGTCATATGTTGAGTACAACCGCTATCAATAACCCAATGACTTCCACCGGTCTTGTAGTTCACCTACACACACAAGACATCAAGCTTATTGTTTAGGGACCCAAACTTGATGAGGGCCCTTGGCTTTCTAAACTAGTGACTTAACAACCTAAATTTGCTTAGGCCTATTCTTGTTGGGTGGACCTAAGAACATGACTTTCATTTTTTCAGTAGAATCTTTTCTAAGCATGTAGTGAGCATTGAAGGCAAAGGGTCTAGCATGCTTCGACAAGGGTTGTGGTGGTGGAGTTTCACACTCATGAGCAAAGTGACCTTCTTATCCACACTCAAAGCATCTCTTTGGCTTAGGCTTTGACTTGTATTGTTGTGGATGTTGAACTTGAGCTTTTTTCTCTTGATTTGCCAAGAACCCAATAACACTTCTATCCATCTTCATCACGGTGTTCATAAGTAGCTCACTTTGGAGATATTGGCCTCTTGTGAACTTGCTCAAACCGGTCTTGAGATGCTCTTTCTCCAACTTAAGTTTCTTGTTTTCTTCTCTAAGTTCATCATGGTTCTTCTCCATCTTGAGCCTCTTGTTCTCTTCTATAAGCATATCATTCTCAAGAGACATGTCATGATCATTGTCAAGTGTATCCAAGGCAATTGTGTTGGTGGTTGCTAGCTTTTCAAGATCTTTCTTAAGCTTCTCATTCTCATTCTTGAGCTTGACATAATCATCATAATTGTCAGACTCAACCACTTTCTTGACTTTGCTACTAGAACCTTGCTCAATGCTCTCAACAATCAAGTCATCACATGATGTGGTTATATCAATCTTAACAACTTGGTTAGTAGCATCATGCGGTTCATTGGATAAATACTCATGAGAAAGCACAAGATTATCATAATTAACTTTGAGAGTGGTGTATTCTTCTTTTTGCAAGTTGTATCTAGTGGTGAGCTCATTGTGTATCCCCTCAAGTTTATCATGTTTCTCTCTAAGCTCCGTTTTAGAAGTTTTGAACTCCTTGAGCTTGGATGATACAATTTCATTTTCTTCTCTAAGCTCACCACTAGCTTTTTTGGCTATGTCATATTTTGCTAAAAGAGACTCATTCTCAAGTTTTAGCTTTTCATTTTTAGCTCTTGTCTTTTTTATGATTTTAGTGTAGTCATTTAGCAAGACAACTAGATCATCATAGGAAGGTGATTCAAATTCTTTATCACTATCACTACCATTTTCATCACCACTACTATCATCATCACTTTGTACCTTTTGATCACCCTTTACCATAAGGCATAGGTGTGTAGAGGATGATGGCGGCGGTGGCGGTGGAGGTAGTGGAGTTCCAATCACAAGAGCGGCCACCTTCTCCTTCTCATTATCACTTTCATCACTGGATGAGCCACTTGATGATTCAATGTCCGTGAGCCAATCACCAATAATATAAGCCTTGTCATTTTTCTTCTTGTGATATTCCTTCTTCTTGCCATTTTTCTTCTTGTATGGCTTATTTTTCTTCTTGTCATCTTCATCACTTGAGTCATCTTTCTTGTCCTTGTTCTTCTTCTTGTACTTTTCTTTCTTGGGTTTAGGACATTGATGAGCTAGATGACCAAGCTATCCACAATTATAGCAATCCATTTTGGAGATGGGCTTCCTCTTGCTACTAGTGAAGAACTTATTCTTATTTCCATCAAACTTGACACCATTCTTTTTGAGCTTTTTGAGCATCTTGGTGGTTCATCTCACCATGAGAGCAAGGCTTGCATCATCAATCTCATCATCACTTGAGCTATCATGATCAACTTTGGCTTTGCCCCTCTTCTCTTGGCTAGCCTTGAATGCTAAATCTTTCTTCTTGGTGGAAGAAAAGCCATCTCATGGAGTGATGTGTATGGACATCTCATGTGCATTGATCTTCCCTAATATTTGAGTTGGTGTAGCGGTGGAAAGATCACCTTGATGAAGCACCATCACAATATGCCCATACTTGTCAATGGAGAGGACACTCAAGATCTTTCTCACAACATTAGATGGTTGCATTTGAGTGAGTCCGAGCCCATTGACCTCCTCTACAAGAACATTCAAGTGAGAATACATTTCATTAGCACTTTCACTAGGAAGCATTTCAAATGAATTAAGCTTTTTCATCACAAGGTAATAGCGTTCCTCATGTTCACTCTTGGTTCCTTCATGGAGCGCACAAATGTCCGACCATAGTGCATGGGCGTCTTTGTAATTCCACACACGGTTAAATATGTCCTTGCAAAGGCCTCTAAAGAGGGTGTTTCTAACCTTTGCATTCCACTTCTCGTAGTTAGCCTCATCATCAACAAGGTTGGCGAGGTCCTTAGTTTTTGGGAAGCCTTGTGTGGTGGCTCTATACACTCCTACATCTATAGCCTCTAGGTACGCCTCTATGCGAATTTTCCAATAAGGAAAATCATCTCTCTCAAAGACGGGAGGGGGTCCATCCCCGTGAGACATCTTGCTCTAGGCAGTTAAGCCTAAATAAAGGAGCACGAGGCTCCGATACCAATTGAAATGACCAAGATGCCCAAGAGAGGGGTGAATTAGGCTACTTCTAAATTTCATGCAATAATTAAGTCCTACACTTAGCCTATTTTATCCCTTGTGCCTAAAAGTGTTTCTATTGTTCTACCACATAAAAGTTTTGCACCTTAGGTTCCAATCCTACTCTAGCATGGCAATTCTAAGAATGTAAAGACATGAATTGAATTGAATTACTCAAATGTAAATGCTCAAAGTAAAGAGAGAAAGAGGAACGCGGTGATGTTTTTTCTGAGGTATCGGAGAGACGCCACTCCCCACTAGTCATCGTTAGAGCACCCGCGCAAGGGTGTAGCTCCCCCTTGATCCGCGCAAGGATCAAGTGCTCTCTATGGGCTGATTCTTCGACACTTCGTCGCGATGAATTGCCCACAACCGCTCACACCATGACTTGGGTCATCCACAAGCTGTGCCGGATGATCACCAAGCTTCCAATCACCACCGAGCCATCTAGGTGATGACGATCACCAAGAGTAACAAGCACAAACTCTCACTTGATTAAGACAATCCTAATTAGAAAGGTGGATGCATGCTTGCTACTCCCTATACACTAATGAGGTCCTTAATCTTGGATTCTCAAATCTCAATCACCCCACTAGGCTCTTGCACTCCCTTGCACTCCAAAGGTGTTTCTCAGCTAAACAAATGGGCAAGAGATGGGAATTATATGAGTAGAAGTATAAATACCCCCACTCAAAAACATAACCATTGGGGCCAACTCCCCTTTTCTACGCGACAACCGGACTGGACCGAGGTGGAACCAAACCAAGTTCCCTTGGGTCCAACCCTCACAGATGCTACAGCGTAGGCACTATGTTAGAGAGGACCTTTAGAGGGTCCAGACCCAAAGCCATGGTCCGGATGCCCAAACCGGACCCCGTTCGGAAAGAAAATGCCTTCTCTGGACCTTACTGTGTACAACCGGACTTAGCTCAGACACGGTCCGGACCGGTACTACGCACTAGGTCCAAATGTCCCTGACCGAGTCCTAGCCAAACTGGACCGTGGACCTAGGGTCCGGATACCCTTCTCACCTGGGTCCTGAGCACTCCTGCGCCTGAGGGGCTCCCTGAATGAGCTAGGTGTCCTCCGGACCCTGAGACTTGGTCTAGTTCACCCTATTAGATAGGGTATGGTTCCAAGCAAACCCCCTAATCACTTCCAATTCAAACGCTTTTGTGAACAGTGTTTGTTCCACTTGATCTTTTGGGCTATCCCTGAGCTACCTAGTGCTAAGTTTGACAAGTGTGCACCACACCTAATGCATTAGATTCACCTAGGTCAAGCTACTAGTTCATACCCCCTTAATAGTATGGCCAAACAAAAAACAAAGTCCTAAACTACTCTAAGTGTTTCTCCAACACCAAATGACATTTAGAACTAGTCCATCCTTAACCTTGTCATCTATCGTTTGAAAACCAAAATGAATTCCATCAATAGGGGCATGAAAACCAATGATTGCCCAAACAATCTCCATTATCATGACCTAACTTAAATTGCCTCCGCAAAACACACGTTAGTCACAATAATCTTATGTCGTCATTAATCACCGAAACCCACTAGGGGCCTAGATTCTTTCAATTGCCTCATAGCCGCTGGCGAACGCCTCCACCACTAGCATGCCATAGTCATACCAAGGTAGGGACCGATGAATAGACCATTGCCATGGGGCCTCATGCCGGCATAGGCACACACTCGTGGACCGACACACAGTCCGGTGCCTTAGAACGCCACCACCGTTGATCGCCACCTCGTGTCGACCGCCACTAGCATGAACGAATCCCACGACAAGGCTTTGGGACCTCTACCATGTCGCCGATGATGTGCTCCACCAAGACCGTACGTGGTGCGCCATTGTCGGGGCTGTTGGAGCTTGAGTGTCTGACCTTCAAAGTCGACATCTTCAACTTGCTCTCCATTCCCTAACCTAGGTTCCTGATACCAATTGTTAGAACAGAAGATCGATGAATGATCACAAGAACATGAACAATAGACACGGACTTGCCGATGACGAACGCCGCAGTGACGAATGCCTGTATCTTGGCTTCTATTATTCAAACACATGACTTGGCTCACTCTAAAACACGAGCCTACGTGGCCAGTTTATACCCACGGCAACGTAGCACCCATGCACCCACCTTGCGAGCTTCATGCGCACGTACACATGGCAGCCTAGACGACCTGGTTTCATGCGTTCGTGAGCCACATACTCCTTTGCATGAATGGGTCTCCATCCTTCTCTCGTGTGGCATGCTCCTGCATGCGCTTAACCGCCAATAACTTGGCCTCTAGACTCGATCAGCCTACACACGCATGCACTTGATGAACGACATGCAAGCACACACACGCTAACTAACCAACTGACTTGAAACACACTCCAAGTCATGATTATCCTAACAATTGCAGCAGGCCACAGCCATGAAGACTAGTGGATTTGCACGAGAACCAGCCTATGGATCATCGTAGACCGTGAAGGTGGAGGAGCTCACGCACGGCCCGGAAGTTTGCCCTCGACAGCGCTGGATTGCATGGTTATTGGATCATCTCTAATTCTCTACTACACCAGTGGTCTTTACTAATGAAGAACAGTAATTTAACCTCAGTTTGGATTGCATATGGTTTAAAGCTTAGTTGGCTAAGGTTAAAAGTTGAATTTTATAGCACTTTAGCTTACTTGTGGTCTAATGATGAACTAATGATTTTTTGTGAGGTTGAATAAACTTTAGACAACACTTTAACCACTTGTTTAGAGCCTCAAGAGCTAAACTGGTCTAAAGTTTAGTGCCGAAACTCCTTTCAATCCAAACAGGACCACTTTGAACGACCATCAGTGTGCATCCAACCCGGCTCTAACACCAGTGAACAAAAATTGCTAATGTCATTCTCCAGTGGATTAATTACATATATAAGATTATGAAATAAGTCCTTCGATGATTGTCCACCCCAATTTTATTAAGTGGGAAGAAGAATCAAAGGATTTAAATTATTATTCTATTTAAAACTGAGTTTATGGAATGTCGTACTATAATTCAAGAAATGCTCAAATATGCAGGTGTGTCCATGCTCAGAGGATCACTAATGAAAAAAACATTATGAGACACTAATTCATTTCCTGGCTTTTTAAAGCTGAATTTTTCGCATAAAAGAATCCTCCTAAAAATCATTTCGGTGAGCGTGTCAGATCTTGGATATTCGATGGAAAGTTCCTTTCAGATCATTCAGTTTGGAGTAGAGGTCTGATTCTATAGAAGCTATCATGTACACTTTTGACCGGAGGATAGGATGTCACATCTAGTTCTTGGGGTGTAGAGTACGTATAATACCCCTTACCACGTCCCTCATTGCTCTCTTCACCCACTTTGAAAAAAGGCCAAGCATTTACTTCTCCACTACTCTAGAAGATTGACACTCGTGAGATTTGAGTTGTGGTTGGAGAGGAAAAGTTTGTGTCGATGTGTCGAGAGATTTGAGTCCAAGGAGTTCATTACCATATTGGTGGGCATTAGCATTCAGACTCCTTGAAGGTGCGGCTTTGAGTTTGTTGTTCTTGATTTCTTTAAATCCTAGATGGCTAGGGGTTGTCTATTGGAGCATCCAACCATTTATGGAGAGTGTTCTAGGTGAAAGGTACACACAATGCAATCCAATTTGTTATTGTTGTATGACTACCATTTTCATCACGCTGTTGTTCATCGTGTCGCTATTCATACTCTTCAATCTAACCACTATGTTAGGGCTTCACATGTTAGTATCTGAGATTGTTATGATTTATGTGCTGGTTTTAATCTCAAAATTGTCTACTTGCTCACAACAATCATTTATCTCTCGCTTCTACCTAGATACAATCGAATAGTGAGATGCAACCTAGGCCTACTTTGAGGAAAGTGCTAATCTACATATGGATTTGTTCTAATAACAAAATATGACCAAATTGCACTAAGAGAATCTAGACATGGAATTCTGTACACAACCAATTACACTCTATTCTACATATATGTTTATTTCAAAACCTAAAGGGTACTTTAGAAATCTACATCTACCTCAACATATCCCCACCTTCCTTATAAAGAAAAAAAGCATATCCTCAGCTTTACTCTTATCAAGCACGATTGATGATGCTATGGTTTCTTTTTCAAAAAGAAAACAAATGATTTCTGCTCTGGGTTTTTCTTGGTTTAGAATTATGAAAATTTAGATGAGTATAAGTGCCTTATACATGCTCCCCGTTGAACCAAATTAACAAGGTCATCAACGCGGGATGCTAGCTTGGACATTAACACGACCATGCCCTGCACTTTCCTATAGAAAATCTATTTCTCACTCGGGCATTTTATTTGGCTGTGTCACTCGATTCTGGTAGATGTCCGATCTCTCTGTCTCTCATCTGCACCGTCTGCTCTTCTTTTGCTTTGATATGTCTCTTACATGTGGGTCCGTCTTGTTGGCGCCTCCTTTACTGGTTTGGAAATGGAGTTCTGGCGTCCGCCGCTTCATTTCCACATGTGTTTCGAGTTCCTCGTCTGTGAGTGGAGCTCCCAGAGGTGACGCGGGTGACGCGAGGTGATTCGAGGCGATGGGCTAGGGTTTGTGATTTCCTCTTCGTTTTCCCCTTTTGTTCCATGGATCTGAGTTATTTTAGTTGTTTGTATGTATTCTGAATCTTCTGTGTTGTGTTTTCTTGTCTTTCAGTGTTGTTCAAAGAGGCGTTTGGATGCGACGCGAGGCGTATCGGGGGATTCCGCACTAGGGTTCTTGATTTCTTCCTCAATTTCTCATTTACTTCCATGGATCTGACCTATTTGAGTTGTATGGATGTATTCTGAATCTCCTGTGTTGTTTTATTTTCTTTGACTTGGTCGGATGTTGTTGTTCCCCTTTTCTATGGCGGTCTCTGATCTGTTCGTGTTGAGGTTTGCTGCTGACCTGGAGCTTGGATAATCCACGGTGCTAGGGTTCGTTCATTTATGTTAATAGTTTTCTTATTTTTGTAGCGGATGTTGATTGTATCTGTGTATGTTTCATTCTGATCAAATTTATGTATATGTTTGTTGTTTTCTTGGTCGTTTTGGAGCTGCGTTGTCTTGTTTTTCAGTCACCGTGTTGATCTGGAGATTGGATCGGCGTCTGGTATAAGGTATAAGTTTCTCTATCCTTTTCTATGTTTTTTTGTTGTGCACCCCTGTTTGTTCTTGTAAGTGTGATGCATTTTTTTGTGATGAATGTGTTGTTATGGTTTGCTTGATCTATATCATGTTGTTTGATGCTCTAGGTTCAATTTAAGTAGTAGTTTCAGTATGAGGTTTACATCATTGTCAGTTTTGTATAATTTATTTTGATTTTAAGTGTTGGTTAAGTTGAGTTCAACCTATTTTCAGTTATAGTTTAGTTTAATAGAATCTCTTTTTCGTTGAAGTTAACATTCAGTTTTGTTTAGTAGAATCTATTTTTAATTATAGTTTAATTGAAGTTGAAGTTAAGTTTATTCAGTTTAAGTTCAAACTGTATCATGCTTCGGTGTTTTAGCTGTTAGTGTAGTTATTATTTAGAGTTTTAGTTTTGTAAATGTATATTGTTATATCAGGTTTTCTTTCATTTTCAATTTTTTCATTTATTGTGGTTAGCTTATATGTTTAATTCAGTTTCTGTTTATTAGAATTTATCTCCATTTTAAGTTCAGGTTAAGTTGATTACATCTTATTCAGAGTTTCAGTATGATTTTTTTCTTTTATTTCTTCATTTGTGTGTGACCTGTCAAGCATTCATGTTTAAAATCATTTCTGATCTGTATGAATAGTTCTCCCTCATGTAATTTTTTATAGTATATTTGTAATGACTATCCCTTTGTTTTACTTTAGGTTAGATTCATGTATTTGTTGTTTAGATTTAGAATGATCCTCTTACTTCAGGTGTCTGTTCATTTTAGTTTCAGTTCCATTTCATTTTAGTTTTGTTTCACTGTTAGTCATCATTCGGTCATATTTGAGTTTTGATTTTAGGTTTACTTTTATTGTGTCATTTCATTTTTAGTCTCATTTAAGTTTCAGAATCATCATCTTAGTTCAGTTTAGTTTTCCTTTCTAGTTCAGTTTAAGTTTCAGATTTCTTAATCTTAGGATATGACCAGGATAAATTCAGCTTAAAGTAGAATGTTACAAATTTTTCAACGATATGACTAGGATAAATTCGAGAAAAATTAAATTCAATTATTTGTTAGAATTTATTTCAATTTTAAGTTTAGTTTAACTTGAGTACATCCTATTTTTAGTTCAAGTTTAGAATAATAGAATATTTTTAGTCTAATATATTTTTAGTTTTAGTTGAATTGATGTTCAGGTTAAGTTTAGTTGAGTTCTAGTTCAATTTTTTATCAGGGTTCAGTGTTTTTAGCTGTTAGTTTAGTTAATATTCAGAGTTTTAGTTTACGAAATTTCTTTTGTTATATTAGCTTTGATTTCATTTTTTTTTCATTTATTGTCTTTAGCTTTTATGTTTATTTCAGGTTCATGTTTATAGAATTTGTTTCCATTTTAAGTTCAGGTTTAGTTGATTACATCTTATTCAGAGTTGTAGTTTGTTTTTTTTGTTTTATTTCGCCTTTTGTGAGTCACTTGTCAAGCAATCATGTTTAAATTCATTACTAATCTCTGTTAATAGTTGTCCTTTACGTACTAGCTTGTAGTATTTTTGCAATGACTATCCTTTTGTGTTAGTTTTACTTCTTATTTTGATCCTTTGTTATGCTTGATTATTTTTTTGTTTGTAGATGGATACTAGAGGTCAAAAAAAGCATCGAGTTGCTGGTTTTTCTTCTGAAGCTGATTTTGTTGATTTAGAAGATAGTCAGAGTGATGATGTGATGTATTCTCAATATGTTAATGATGATTCTTTTGGTGATAAATCAAGTTCTGATGTTGAGATGTTATCTGAGGTAAGTTTTTTTTAATTTGTTCAGTTTTATTTTATTGTTTTACATATTTTAGTTATAATGTTTGTTTTTGGTCATTTTTAGGATTCTTCATCTGATGATTCAGCTATTCAGAGGTTCAATAAAACTTTGTATGAGTAGTGTTTGCAAGATGTATGTTTCTGTGTACCATCTGTCCATCATGTCTGTTTCTTTCTCTATTCAGTTTCACTTATTTTTTTAATTCCAAAAGTGAGACTTGTATGTGACTAGTTGCTTGGTTTTGTAGGTGTGTATTATTCCTCATTTTTATTTCTGCAAGATCTGTGTTGTGCTGGTGGCTGCATCTGATCTTGAGATCCATATGACTGTGATACAAAGCTTCACTCCCTCTATTTTAGGTCTTATTCTGCATTTCTGCTGACCTTTTTTTTATTGATTGTTGCTAATCTTATGCCGCTATAGTCTGGAATCAGAGTTTCCTGATGTCAGTCTTGATCTGTCAATGCTGTGCCACTCCCTGTTTGTGGATGGTCATTATTTTTCTTGTTATTGATTAATTATCTCAGGAAATCAAATATCTGACCACCTTTAGAATTTTAGCGCTTTTTGCTTTTGTCATTCTCTGTGCTTTTCTTATATTACTGTTTAATCTGTTACACTTAATATGTCATTGATTAGTGAAGATGTTTTTATTTCTTTTCTTTCCTTATATTTTTTCAATGAAGCTATCAGTTTGTGGTAGTGCAATCTGTATTTTGTTTTAGTGCAGTGAGAGTTGCTATCTCTTTTGAAGATTTGTTTGAATTGGCCTTTTAGATTTAATTAGCTATTAGTGTTTTTTATATTTTTTTGAGTTTAAACGCCCTTCATATAAATCTTTATTTTTACTTTATATTTTTTGTCCTTATTTTAGTATGAAAGAATCAGGGCCTTAAAGCGTAAATTGTTTGTGGCTTTGCTAGCTTAGGTATTTATTTATTTATCTTCTTTTCTATTTTTAGTACTGTATATTTTATTTTATTTTTCTTTTCTTTGTTAATATAGTCCAAGAAGCAGAAATCTTCAAATGCTTCGTCTGATGGGTTTACTAGGCACTCTGTTAGTAAATTTGCTATGGTCATTAGTTTATTGTCTAAAGCTAAGAAGGATGTTATCAAGAGATATGGATTTGGCTCTCTACTGCTTTTTGACAAGTGTTTTGTGCCTAAGAAGTTTTCTAAGTGGATGGTGTCTCTTGTTGAGTCAAAGTTTGGAGATCTTACTATTCATAGGAAGGTTATATCGTTGACTGCCAAATCTGTGAATCTTGTTCTTGGTATTCCTATTGGTGGTACTCCTTTTCCTTCCAATTATGCTACTGGCAGAGCTATTGTTCTATCTAAGATTGATAAGACTTCTTTGCCTCAAGTTTCTTTCTTTGCTGAAAAGTTGGCAGCCGATCATCTTACTGATGAAGTAGTGCTGATCTGTTTTTTGGTTGTGGCTCTACATTGTTTCCTTTGTCCAAACTCTAATTTGGTTTTGAGCCCTCGCTACCTTCGTGTGTTTGAAGACCTTGAGCATATCAGTTCTTTTGACTGGTCAGGGTTTGTTTTGCGTTGGTTGCTTGATGGTATTAAGAGTTTCAACAAAAGGAAAGAAAGATGGTCAGAAAAGTTTTGGTACTCTTGGTGGATGTATGTTCTATCTTGCTGTAAGTTATCTCTAGTCTATGTGCACTGTTTTTATTTTTTTAATTCTCAGTTTTGTATCATTGTGTTTGAATTCTTTAGTTTATTCTAATTTTTTACTTTTTTGTTTTTTTGAAAGCCTATGTATTTGGATCATGTTGACTTCTCTCATCGTCGTGTATCTGATACCTTTCCTCGAATTGGAGTTTGGAAGCAAAATATGATCAGAGATTTTTCTGATCTTGATATAAAATCTCCGTTTGGTTATGGTATGAGGCCTCTTCTTGATTTTGAGAAGACATGCTATCACAAGGTATTTTTTGTTTGGTCATATTGTTTTTGTTTATATGTTTTTATGTTTTAATATTTTTTTCTTGTTTGATAGGCTTTGACTTCTTAGCAAGAATTAGTTTCTGAGGCTTCTGATGTTGCTGAGTTCTTCTCTAAGCTTGAAGCAGCTTGTGGTTGTGATGTGCCTGACAGTTTGAAGGCTAGTTTGTTGAATGTCATTGAAGAACATTGCAAGGGTTGTCTTCCTTGTATTCCTATTGATTTGGTCTCTCTTGGTGCTCTTCCTGATGATTTAAAGACCATATTCTCCAAATTGATGACTCAAGTATATTCATTTAAGCAAAAGTCACTAGAATTAGTTATTAAGGTTTTGAAGGAGTTTACTGATTATGAAAGTTCTTCTGATCCTCATATTGCTTCTCCTGAGATGGCTGCTGCATTAGGAAATGAAAATGGTTTTCATCAACCTCATGATTCTCAGGTATTACTTCAGTTTGTTTTTATGCTTTTTTATTTATACATTGTTTTGTTATTTGTAATTTTTATTCATGTGAACTATAGGTTAATGTTGAGAAAGTTGAAAGAGCTTCTTCTTTGGCTAAGGATCTCGGTGAGTTATCTTTTGTGCCTATCCATTGCCTATTGTTTTGTTTGAGTAATGATGTGTTTGAATTTGTTGTTTTATTTCATGTGTTCATATTAGTTGCTCCTCTAGTTGGTACTCAATTTGGATGTTAGGGTGTCATGGGTGTTGTTCCGGGTTCATCTTCTAAGTGTGAGTTATTTATATTTTTTCCTTTGTATTTGTGTTTCATTAGTAATATTTTTTTGTTTTTAATTTATTATTTTTAAAAAAATTATTAGGTGTTCCTTCATCTTCCAAGAAGCAAGTTACATTTGGTTTAGCTGTTCCTCCGAATGATCTTTCTCAGCCATATGATCTTTTTCATAAAAGTGTTCGTCGAGGTCATCTTGTTGGGAAATCTTCTTCTCAGTTTGTGCCTGCACATGTTGTTGATGATGTAATTCCTGTTGCTAAAGATCATGATTCTGATGTTTTAATTGGTGGATTGAATTCTCCAAATCATTTTAGTACAGTAAGTTAATTTATGTATTATTTTCTTTTGTTGTTGTTTATATTTTTTGCATTTAATCTTATTATATTTTTTTGTTGTATTTGTTTATTTTTTTGTATTTCTAGGCTTCAATTGTTATGCAGACTCTTCCTTTTTTTGATGATGAGTCTCCTAATATAACTCCTAAGCTGTCAAAGAAGTTGCCTCCTATTTCTCAGCTGAAATCTTCATCTAAGACTGGTTCTTCTGTTGCTGCTCCTGTTAATGTAATTATTTACTTATTGGTTTCTTTTACTTATTTTTTGTTCTGTTGATATTATTTTTATTTGCTTTTTCCTCTTTCTTTTTTTTGGTAGGTGTCCTCTCCTAAAGTTACTATTGTTGGTTCAAGATCTCCATCTCAGAAGCTCAGTTCAATGGGAAAGAAATCAAAATTTTTGTATAATTCGAAATTACAGAATTCAAGTTCTAGTGTGCATACTCCTCCTAAATCTGTTTTGAAGATTGGTGGCCATTCATCTTTGATTCCCAATTAATTTGCTCAATCTTCAAGTAAATCTGATTTCAAAATTTTGAAATCTTCTACTGGTGGTAAGGTTCCTCTTCATGGCCCTAGGAGGACTGTTAAGCCAAGTCAGTATATGGGTGATGAATTTGAGAAGGAAAGGGGAAAATTCAAAGTTAGCAAGTCTCAGATTATGAATTACAAGGCTATATGTAATTTGGCCATGTGATAGTATAGTGGGCATGTTTTTATTTTTTTTGTTTTGTTTTTGTATTCTTATATTTCATTTCTGGTGTTTTTTTATCTGTTTATACTTTATTTTGTTTATACTTTTATTACAGTGATGATGCTATCTTATTTCGAAGAGTTCGATGCACTTTTTGGGCTCTTGGCGAATCTCTTAAGCCTGGTGGTTTTGTTATGAACTTTGTTATTGCTGCATTTTGCTATCATTTGTACTCTCACCCATTTGGTCATCTTGATGTTTCTAAATGCCACCACTTCTTTTCTAGCATCTCCTTTTTTTCTTTCTGTTTATTTTTATTTATGTTTAATTTTTTTCTTACCCTTTTATATATGTAGGATCAGCTTCTAAAGGATACATATACTGCAAGTGAAGATATCTTGAACAGAGCTTTTACCAAAACTTCCAAGTTAAGGCCTCTTTATAGTTCTAATTTGGTATTGACTATTTCATTCTTTAATTTTTTGTTCATAATTTTTATATCTATATTTTTATCTAACTTTTCTTTTTTCTGTTAGTTGTTCTTCCCTTGTCTCTATGATGAGCACTGGTTTGCCTTGTGGTTGACATAAACGACCACACATTTGTTTTCTTGGATTCATACTATGGCTTACAAGATGAATACCAAGCTAAAATTGGTAACAAATTGGTAGGGCTTTTGCTTCTATTTTCAATTATTTTCTTTTATTTTATATGTTATTTCCTTTTAAATATATTTTTATTTATTTTGAACTGCTTGTAGATTCCAAATTTCAAGTTTTGGTGAAAGAAATTTGGTTTGATTGATATGGGTTTCCATGGTTACAAGGTGTCTTATCCATTTGTTCCCAAGCAGGCTGCTAATAATCTGTAAGTTATGTTCCTGTTCATTGTGTCATTTTAGTTTTTTTTATATGTTTGTTTTTATATTTTTTTTCTTAACTGTATTGTTATCTCTTAGATTTTCGGTAAATCTAGATAGTTGTCAGGTGTTTTACGGGTTTTGGTCACTCGATTTTTTGTGTGCATCCGATTTGACATCTGTTTGCTGCTCAGTTTACTATGTGCTAGTGAATTCAGTGCTGCTCCATGTCCCAGACCATCCGTCTCTGATATTGTAGGCTATGCTGTTGTGTTTAGGGAGCTATGTTCAGGCTTTTTTATAGCTAGTTGCCCACCTGTTGGTCAAACTTGAAAGCCCAAAGGCCAGGTGAAGGATTGAATGTTGACCTCTTCATTCATGCATCGAAATTGAGACCATGACATGCCCCTGCCTGGCTTGCTATGTTGCCTCTGTATTATTCTTCTGTGCCCATATGCATACTAGTATGCTCTTCTCTCTCAAAACAGCAGCGGTCTTACCCATGTCTTCATGGTGCCAGGTTATCTTGATAGAAGCTTTGCTTGATTACTAATTGTAGATTACATATTATTGTACCATAAATTATTACTATTCCTGTTTGGGTGTGGTTCTGTGTTTGATCGGTGTAAATTGATTGTTCATGAATAATAATAGTCACAATTAGTTGAACAATTATATGATCTTTTTTTGTTTTTAATTCTAGATTTTTTTATCCGTTGAAAATGTAAGTATTTTCTTTGTTTGTAGTTCTAATTCTGGTGTTTATTCCATGATATTTCTTAAGTATTGGAAATCGCCTTAGACTTCTCTATTCACTCTATTCAAGGAATCTGACATTCCAAATTTGAGGATTAAGTTTGCTAATGATCTTGTGTTTTCTGCAAAGAACACAGGTTGTAAGGATCTTGTCACCAGTTATCAGTTTGAGGTAAGGTTTTATAAGTAACTTTTTTAGTTTGTTTGTTTTATTTATTTCATTGTAATAGTTCCTAATTCTGTGACTCTATTATAAATTTGATAGGATAATCAAGACATGTAATCATTATGGTCTTGTGCTTTTGCGCTAATGCTCATATCATCACAGCATCTTAAGTGGATGTACAAATGTTCAGACATTACATTATCCATATGGAGGTTTCTGTAATAGGTGTAGAATTTAAAACTGAAATGCTTGATATGATGACCTGTGGTCTGTAATTGCTACAATCTAGTAGATAATATGGTTCTATGTCCCCATTGATGGTGTTGTTTGATTTTGTCTTCTGCCTTGCTGTTGTGTTGTGGTCCATCTCTTTCAGACTATGCATTGCTTGTACTTCTTCTCATTTTCTTCTTGCTCTTTCCATTTGGACCTGCATTGTTATTATTCTTGTTAGTATATAATATCTATAGTAGTATTATATTTATGTATTTTGCTATTATTTTTTTATTCTTACTTGAAGTTTCTGCCTTCTTGGAGTTCTTCTTTTTTGATGCCTTTGTTTTCTCTCTTTCTTGTTCGACCATTGTCGACATAGAATTTTCGTCCCGTGTCGAGGACACACGCAGCAAGCCAGAAGGGTCCGCTCGATGGAGTAGATCCACCTAGCTTTAGCGCAGGGATGGTCGATCCTACGCGCTTCTCTCGAGGCGTGCTAGTCAATTTGATCCTGCAATTGACAAGGAGAGAAAGTTCATCAGTAATTAAGGGCGGAACTTGCCGGTGTTGCCAGATAGTCCCGAATATATAGCTATAAAAGCCGATATAAAAGAAGATCGACTAAATAGCCGATTCCAGCATATTCATGAGAATAAATCAGTTAAAGCTCATGGGGGTGTGTAAGAAGAATCGGTTGTCATTCAAGATAAACATCGTTATTCGAGCAAATATGAATCAAAGGCAATAAGATATCAACAATAATCGGTCCATGCTAAGCCAATGATTACAAGTAACCAAACTCCTTTTTATATATAAAGAAATAATTCAGCGCCATTTAACCGTTTGATAAAGATAAATCTAATGAACATGTTAGATCTTATCTAATGCTATGACCAGTGGGGCATGAGGCAGAATTATGCAGGCCGTAGAAATAACAATAAACTTGACGACCCTAACTCATTACTAATATCAGTGGGGCATGAGGCAGAATCATGCAGGCCATAATACAATAATAAAATCATGTGGCTAACATATCTTTCAACCTATCTTTACTTCAACGGTCTCGTGATGCAAACTGTTCGTGACGGCGCTCGATACCGGCTAAAACAGCCGATTCAGGCATAGCACATAGTTAAAGTCGTGCCTTATTAGGAATAGATCTACCAGATAACGGTCCCCACTTCGCGGTGCTAACAAGGGGGTATGAGGTAGAATCACACAGGCCATGATAACAGGCCATGGAACGGTTCTCGCTAGCCAATAAACCTACTCAAGACGCAACACGCCTTAACCGCACACTATACACGATCAAGATTGATATAAAACAGCCGATAAAACATAACTCATCATTTAAGGTGTAGATTAAATCAATTTGAGGTTAGCAAACGATGGGCTAAACAAGATATAAGGCCGATTTAGATCAATCCTGATCGGGCAGAGTGATATTGCTGTAATTAGATAAACAATGAAAGCGATAAGCAATATCGGTAACTTAATGAATCTACCAAAGACTGCCACTCTAAGGTAGAGCCGATAATTTGACCTTGATCTAATTCAAGCAGTAGGGTGTAAGGCAGAATCACACAGGCCATACTTGAATTAGACAAGAGTCGATAACTAGCTTATACTAAAGTCATAGTGGGGGTCGACCGGATCGATGCAGCCATACGAACAGAGGTATAAACCATGACGGTACTTACAACAAGCAGTAGAGGTTGAAACATTGCAACATGTTGTATATTTCATGTGTGTTGTTTCTTTTATGAAATGTAAAGTGTGCAACACTTAAGTGCAACATGTGCCACTCACTTAGTGAAACAAGGTTAGTTAATACCATGCAACAAGATCATGAAACATATGAAACATGGCCTTGAAACAAAAGTAACCCTTCACTTGTTCTTCCTTGTTTCAATGCCTGTGATGCTTGATTTTGGTGTGACCAATGTGTGGTGTGGCTAATAATTCTCTTAAACAACTTAGTTATACTTAGAATGTCATTAGGAACAAGGTTCATGTTGATCATTTTGCCTAATTAGGTTTCCAAGTCATGGTTTGACCAATTTGGACCCCTAGAGCTCCTATGTTTGACTGTTTAAAAAGTGTAGCTTAGGATGTTTGCATGTCTGAGCAACCTAAAGCAAAGTTGTAGCAAATTATATAAGGAACAAAAGTTATTTTATGACCATCTCATGAAAATGTGCACAACATGCTCAAAAAGGGCCCACAAGCCTAAGATCAGTGCTGTTTCAACACTTAGAAATTTTCTAAGTATTGGAACTGCTTTTCAGTTTTCATGAAGGCAACTTTGGAACCTTGTAGATGGAAATCCATGGTGAATTAGCTCGAGCTCATGTTGAGTCATTTGGAGTACTCACTTAGCTCTATCATGTAGTCTAACTGGATTAGAATTTGGCCGAGCCGATTAGGGGTTATGTAGCGTTGAAGTTTGCCTGTCAGTCGGTTCGATTGGGAACTGAATCGGAGTTCAGACAGCTACACTACCGACCGTTTTCAGAAAACGCCCGACACGTGGTGCCACCCGTCGCCGGCCGTCTGACCGCACGGCCACGCGCCGCGGACGCCCTAGCGCGGCCAGCCACGACGTGAACCCTCCCACGTGCCTACCCGACCAGTTCGCATGCTCAATTTTCATTTCCATCGCCTCCACCACGAGCAGCGACCGAGCTCAGCGCCCCGCCATTGCTGTCGAGCGAGCTCCACCGTCGCCTAGCCCGCTCGCTGTTGCAAAAACACGAACCATAGCTCGACTAAAGCTCTGTCGTGTCCTCCTCTACGTCCTCCACCACTTAGCCGTGCCATTCGTGCCGTAGGTGAGGGCCATTGGCCATTTTTCCACAGCCATCTCCGTGGCTGCGTCTCGCCGGAGCGGAGCTCACCATGGTCACCCACCACCGAGACATCCTTGTCCTCCTATCTTGGCTTGGACAGATCCATAGTGACCTCATGGAGCTCATACCGAGCTCGGATGAGGCAGCAAGGGCTCACCGTAATTAGTACGTCTCGTCGGAGCTCTGCCGTGTCACCATCACCGGCAACGAGCCACCTCCGCTAGGTCTTAGGCCGTGACACTTGCACAAATCGTTTCCCCTCGTCACAGAGAGCACGTAGGTAGCCTTGGTGTCACCGGAGTCCTCGCCGTCGGTGAGCTAGACCACCGCCGCGCCATCGAACGCCGCCGTCCCCTGTTTTCTTTCGCTGACAGGTGGGGTCGTCTGACCCGAGGGCCCCGCTCGTCAGTGACCGTTGAGTAGAAGATAGTTCAAAAATTCTAGTTTTTAGTGCTGTTTTGTAAATTTTGTAACTCCAAATTGGTAGATCCAAATTGAGTAATTCCAATTTTGTTAGTATCATGGTGAAGTCTAGTATTTAAGAAAAATATGTCTTGAGCACATTGTTTAGAAATTTGGGATGAATTAAATAGGAACTTGAAAAGTGTTTTTGAATACATGCAAACTTGTTTAAATCATATCTTGAGTTTATGTGATCCAAAAATTGTGAAATTTTGTGGGTAAGCTAGTATTGCTTAGTACAAGCTCTGGTTAAAATTTGAGAGTCATTGCATGTGTAGTTTTTGAGTTATAGATTTTCCTTTTATCATTGATGGATACTTGTGTGAATTTTTGTAAATTATCTAGGAATCCTATGGCCATGAAACTTGGTAGGTAGTATCTTAGTGCCTTAAGGATGCTAGGAAAAATATGAAATCTGTTGCTTGACACTTTTCACTAAGGTTTCCTAATTATGCCATTTTAAGCCATTCTGCCTTACCATTTTTGTGTAGTCTGTTATACTTACTCAAATGGTGTGAAATTTTTATGGTAGTCTACTTAGGACATGTAGTGTCTACTGTAATTTTTGTAGATTTAATGGTGTAGTTTTCATATATGTTTACTATTTCCTCTAATTAATTAAATAAATTAAGAAATGTATTAAAAGAAATGTTTTGGTGATGAACACCCTACTTTCTGGTGTTCTTGTGATGTGTGATATGTGAGTAGAGTTAGTTTTATCCAATTATTTGTTTACATCATAAGTTAATAATTATTTGTTTGCATTATGTCCTTCTGGACAGATCTGGGGACTTTGGAAAGTTCCCCATGATATTTTGATTTGCTGTGAATGTGATGAATACAAAAGTTGTAGATAATTCATGTATCTAGCTCCTGTCAAAATTTGAGGGCATTTGGCCCAGAAGTTTAGAAACTACAGCTGTTTAAAGTTAGGTTCCAGTTTTACTTACTCTCTGTCTTGTGAGGATAGAATTCTGTTGATTTATGAATTCGACCTGGTAAAGGTTTGAATCATGCTTTGAGGTCTGAAAATGAATTGTAGACAATATCATAAGCTTTTCATATTGTGTTGTTGCAAGTCATTTGAAATTGTAAATCTCCAGTTATGGCTAGTTTACTGTACTGTTACATAGTCTTTATTTTCCTGAAATACAAATGCTTGAGTGTATGCTTGATGCAATGTTCTCGTTGATTGTTTAGGGATTAGCCTAACTTGAGAATATGCTTAGGTGCAGGTGCTAGGTCATTAACTAAAGATGAGCAATTATACATTAGGTTGTATAAACTTGGTTAGTAAAGTGATTTGAATAGGGCTTAAGTTGGAATATGCAGACTACAGCGAACATGTGCATTCCTCGAGCATCCTTGACATTCGTTCATGTGCATCCATGATATTTATCTTGCGCATTCATGCAATAGGTGTGCCGGAGGGAGTGACGTTGCTGGAGTTCGAGGGAGCCAACCAGGAGGAGGAACCCGAGGTGCAGGAAGCCGACGAAGCAGTTGCCGCGGAGGAATTGCCCGAGTGCCCTGACCACCAGCCTTCCTCTTTCCTGAAAGGCAAGCCCCGGAGCATATTAAGCCTCCCATGTTTTTACAAATACATTGAGTATCTTTTATTATTGATGATGCATTAAGTATAGGAATTGGTTGGAACCAATTACTGCATTATATATCCTTCCTTGTCCAGATATCGCACTGGAATCCTATTTAAGTTCAGGAACGGGTTAAATGCTTAGCCATGCTTAGTGCGGTAGAAGTCAGGTGATTTCCTGTCACCTGCGAGCTTTAGGATGAGGTGGATCACGGTTGGCTATATTTGCTATCGTGGAAAAGAACCATGTGAATAATGAATTAAGTCCGGGCGGGGTCTTATGTAGGTTTGAACATAGTGACTCCGTCTGAGTCGTTTAAGGACCGATACGCTGTACGTCCTCAGGTCATGTTGAACGCAGCCTAACACTTAGCTGGCTGGATAAGTCGTTCCGACCGCGAAGCCGAGTAGCTCAACTCAGGCCAGAAATCGTGGGGGTTGGATGCATTCTGGAGGTAGTAAGGATGTGCGGAGAGCCATTGGCATAAGACCAAGGGGAGTCAGGGTTTTAGATCCTGCACTTCTTGGCAGAGTGGTTCTCTGAGAATGCAGGGTGGCCCGGACCCACGTCTTTTCTTTTGTTTTTCTCCTGAGTTGTACCAAAGGTGACTTGTTTGCGACCCTGACGGGGGAAGCAGGGTTTGTGTTAGGAATACCCCTCCAGCTGGATAGGAATCGATTCGAATCACCGTCTCTCCCTGATAGTGAGAACTTGACTTGAGCAGCGGCAACGTAGATTCACTTAATTTAACGATATGGATGATGATGTATAATGTTGCCGCAATGAATACCTGATATGGTTATTAATGTTTCACCCTAAAAAAATGATTGCTTAGTACATGTGCTAATATAGATGACAGGTTAATGGCTAAAAAGTCACTGCTAGTTCAGATTAAGAGTTAATCATTATTACTTATGCTTTTCCGCAAAAAGGAAGTGTCAGCCAGATCCACTAAATAAAGCTTTGCATGATCCTTGGTGTCATTTATTTTTGGTTTCTGGCGAGTAAGTCTAGCTGAGTACATTCCCATACTCAGGGTTTATTTCCCTCTTGTTGCAGATGACCTTCTATATCAGGGATTCTGTAAGTATTGTCTCCACCCGGCGGGTGATGAAGACTAGATCATGGGCATGATCTCTGTTCTCTTATCTAAATGCTTTTGCGAACTGTGATCAGTGAACCAGTATGTGTATTTGAACTCAGGTGTGTGAGTTAAACTATTGCTTCCGCATGTTTTACAAGACTTGTTTTGTAATAACGATGACTCTATGTTGATGTAATCTATTTGCGAACGTCTGCGAAATGTTGTAACGTACGATATGTTATGTTGAATTACTGTGATCTTGGTTGTATGTAAGTTGGTTTGAAATCCTTCGAGATTTCAGTTGACTACCGGGTTTATATGGGCTCAAGTTCGAGAATTTGATCATTTCGGCGATTGTTTTTGTACTTGTGCTCATATAAATTGGTCGGTTCTGTGACATATCTGTCCCCTGAATTTCCGGAGTGTTGATCCGTTTCTGTTTCTGACTTCAATTTCACACCTCCATCGGAATCTATCTTCTCGCTTTCCCATGCTATATATACGGGCCATGGTTGCGAATCAAAAAACAACCCTCTTCGTCTTAACCCCTCTTCGTCTTCAGTACATCTTCTGCCTTTCCGTAGGTTCGAGGTCATGGAGAGCAACAAGAGGTCTACCGAAGGAGACCTCAACGGATCCACATCATCACGCCAACACCCTCGTCGTCAAGAGGACGCATCTTGGGATGTTCTCGTCGCTTCGGATCAAAGAGCCAACTCCGCCCAGCCCTCGGGGTCATCTTTGGCACCAATCTGCCGTCAGCTTCCTTGTCACCCGAGGCAACAGATTAGTAATGATGATCTGTTGGCCTCTATCGATCGGACCGACCAGCATCTAGCCAACTGCCTTTCCCTAGCGGAATCGGCTTTGGCCATGATTGAAGACCAATCCCCCCCAAGGTCGGCCTGGTGAGGGAAAGGTTGGCCAAGGCTGAAGCTAGAATCATGGGTGAGACGCCTGCCATTATTTCCTTGTTTTTCTTGATTTTACCCTCAAGATTCCTGATCACTCTTTCCTTGAATATTTTAGATCTAACTGCTCAGTTGGAGAGTCTTCGATCAACCGCTGATCATGCAGCGGGATTTGTCAATGCTAGGGGCACCGTTCCGGTGGTTCGCTTGCATGACATCCTGAATCGCGTCAGGGAGGTCGCCCTTCATGGCGTTCATCATGGCCCTGCCATGGCGTTGGCTGCTGCACAAGCCCGTTCGGGCCATAATCTTTGGCTTCTTCCCCATGGTTTTCTAGACGCAGTGCACCCTAAGGATCATGAGCGCTTGGCTGAAGATTTTATGAACGCCGCCAACTCTGTAGCTTTCAATACCCTAGCCGACGATATAGTAGGCAAAGTGTTTTCTAGCTAGTAGCTTGTAATACAAATGGTGCAAAAGGTAAGTTGTATTTGTTTGTCATGTATGTGGTGTCAAAGCTCACATAGTCTCCATAGTCTGCATAGTATTTCATTGATTCTGCATCTCTCCAGAAAATGTTTTCAACTCTGAGATTTTCATCTACATCAAACTTGTAGAAGAAGCTTGGGTCCTTAGCTTTCTTTTCTGTGAAGTAGTTTAGTGTCTGCTTCATGTTTGATCTAGTGATTCTTCTGTTTAGCTTAGTTCTAAAATTTGCTACATCTTTCTTCTTGTAAGGTAGAGCTGTGACGCCTCCTCTCAGATATGATAGTACCGATATCATCTTTCTTGTGGGGATGTTGTTGTCATTTAGTGTTCTGATTATTGCCTTCTCTATTTCTGTCATATACTTGTGCCCACTAAATAGTTGCCCTCTGTCTTTAGGCTGCAGTGGATGGTTGTGATCTAGCTCTAATCTTATTACTTTCCATGTTCCTTTTTCTTCCTTGACAACCATCACCACTCGGTAGTCTGTTTTAATCTGTACATTTGTTTTCCTCTTTGGTCCTTTATCCTTGTTATTTGTCTGTATGTCTATTTCTTCTTCCTCATCTCCTTTGGTCTTCTTCTTTTTAGGTTTGCCATAGAAGTGGCATTTCATTTCTACCTTGAAGACCTCATTGTTCCATTTCTTGTTTGTTGTTCTGCTTGTATGTGTGACGACTATGTCAAATCCTGCTAGGAATCCATAGAAGTGGAAGAAATGATGTGCATCTTCTTGGCTTTCGAATTGCATCTCCAATTAAGGTGTGTATATGCTATTACAGTCTGCATTGTTTCCCTCTCTAGCTGCTCTTTGTTCTGACTCAATGAATGCATCAATCTCTTATTCTGTCAGTATTTGATCTCCTTCCCTATTGTTTGTGCTCTAATTTGCATCTTCAGTTCTGCTTGATGTTTCATAGGAGTTGGTCTGGTGGATGATGTGTGATGTTCCTTCTAGTGACCCACTTAGCTGTGTTGTTCCTGTCACAATACTCTCTGATGTAGCATTCTCTGTTCCAATGCTATGTGATGTTTCCTGCATGCATGAGTAGTTTATTTTTATTAATTCTATGTCGAAAATGAATATGTTTGTTTATTTTCTTTGTTTTCTAAATTTTTTTCTGCTCTTACCTGCTCAATGTTTAAATTGCCGAATATGTTGGTACACCAATTGTAGTTGTTCCCTATCATTGTTTCATGTTCCAGGGCTGCAAGCTATAATTCATGTATGAAGAAGATAAGTATTTTATTTTAATTTTTGATATTTTTCTCATGTATGCATTAGTTTTTCTTTTAATTTTTCTTACCTCTTCTTCTTATTCTTGTTCTTGTTCATCATAGTCCCAATTGACAAAGTCATTGATGGTTCAATAGTCTCCTTCATGTACCTGCTGATCATCGTCGTAGAAGTGTAAGTTTGAAAGCCTACCCACTAGTTTTGGTTTTTCGTATATTACATGTGCTCTGAAGTTTTATTTTTTACCTAGCTATCTTCCCCGGATGTTATTTGGTGACTTTGTGTAGTGTCTTGCCTTGTATTGAATAAATTCTGCATTTCTGTCAGCTGTAATAACTAAATCATGGTTATTCAATATAGCAGCTAGGAATTATTTCTAAATGGATGTTCTTTTTATCATGTGTACCTCTGTGTTGATGTCTCCAATGAGCAAAGATGTATATGTTGCATATGGATCCTGCATATTTGATTCCAGTTAGTATGAAAATAGTGTTTTATCTTTTTTATAGTGTGGTTGTTGTTTTTTTACATCCTCTATGAAGTTGTAAGATTTATATATTTCTCATGTAAATTGAACATGAATGTACAATTTGATTACCTGGTAACTTGCTGGTATTCTGTTATCTTCTTGTGAGTTCCTTATATGTTCCATGATTAGCCTTGTGTAAGTTCCTGGCCAAATATATTCTGAGTTCAGCATCAACTGATTTCCATCTGTGTTCATCAATTGCTGTTTACCCTTCTCCATTGCTGTGTATCTTCTCATTCTCTCATTTTGCTGTCAGTAAAAGATGAACAGGTGTTAGAACTGAGTGGTTGAGCACCAGCGGGAAGCCAGGTACCAGTTTCATGCCTGTGTTTGCCATGGATCTTAACTGACTACTGAGGATTCATTGAACTTACTTGCTTTGTTGCCTATTCTTCTGTTGTTTTCTCATTTTGCTGCTGCTGGTATAGTTCGTCTTCATCCTCCATCTTAGTTTTGGTTAGTTTCCCTTTCTTCCGTTTGTTCTTTTGTTTTTTTTTTGGATCTGGTTTGTAGCCGGTGGCTGGGGTGGATGCTTGTACATCAAGTTGGTCTGCGTTGGTTGTGTTTTTTACATTTTTATCCTTGTGCTTTTTATAGTTGTGGTTTGTAGTTGGGCCTTTTGTTTTGGGCCTTGTCCTTCTAGTGTTAGTTGGGATTTTTCTTTTTTAATTTTCATTTTTTATTTCTTGGGCCTTCTCCAATTAGGTCTAAGTTATGTTAGGCCTGTTTATGCCCTTTCTTTTGGTCTGTTACGATCTAGTGTCCATCTAGTAATGGGCAGTTGTGCATTTATTACACTTTCTGGGTCCTTCTATATGTTTCTCCTTTGTTTATCGGTTCCCACGTCCATTTACTTGGACAGTTTCTTCCTCTTTTCTTCTTCCTCCCATTCACTCCCTCTTTTTCTTCTAGTGTGTGTGTTTGTCTTCGTCTCCCCCTCTTTCTATGTCCTCTTTTCTCCTTCCTCCTGATTCCATCCCTTCTTTAGATTCTTAATAATGTATGTTATTTTTCCTTTTATCTTGCTTCAGTTGTTATGCTTGTCTAGTTCTTTTGATATGTTTTGACTTTCTTATTTTCTATTTTTTTCTTGTATCGTTCAGTGTTCAAGTTGCACTTGGATCTATGCTAGAGGTTGATCAAGGTATGTATTTGATTTTTTAAAGTTCTTCATTGTTCATTCAGAGTTGAATTTTTTTTAATTTGTTTAATTTTTTTTTGCTTATTCTATTAGATGGATGGTGGTGTTATTGGTGGAGCATTTTCCTTCTCCAACAGGAGAGTGTCTCATCATGTTATGGAGATTCTTGATTTGGAATCTAGTGAGCAGGACTGTTTGATTGTAGTTAGAAACACTATTGCTGATATGAATGTTTATGATGATGTGATGCTTGCTGCCTGAGCATGGAAGGAGATTCGTGATCCAATTTATGTGAAGAATATGAAGTTTTGCTTTGATGAGGAAGATGAAACTGTGTATTGTCTTGCTTTTAAAGAAGGGCAAGCTAGTTATTTTCATGGTTATCAAGTTTCTATTGGTACTAGAGTTTTTGCAATGTATCAAGTGAAAAGCATTGTGGAAAGGAAGAAATTATTCAGGGGGTTCATTGATATCCCTGTTAGTGATAAGGTTTGTGTCTAGTTGCATGTATTTTTTTAGTTTGCAATATATCTTGTTTTCTTTTGTAATTGGTTTCTTTTATTTGTCTAGGTTGTTCCTCCAGCTCTTTCATTAAATCCTAATGCTGTTGTTCCTTTTACCCTAGTTGATGAACTTGTTTCATTGTTTGTGGTTGAGCATCTCGGCTTAGAGGGTAGAGAGTAATCTAGGGTTGTTGCTGCTAAAGGTTTTTATTCTCTAGACAATGTTAAGCTAGTTGCTCATGTTATCACGCATTATCTTGATCCATCATTCGTGCCAAAGTTCAAGTATGCTTTAGATTCTATGAATGGTACAGTTTATGTCTTGGTGCTTGATGCTGGAGGTGCTGCTTTGATGGCTAGTCGTTCTTTCAAAGTTGATGGTCAGACTTTGTCATTCTATCGTGTCCTTAGCATTGAAGTCTGATCTGAAGATGATGGTTGTTTTTAGTCTGTTCAATCGTTGAGGCTTTGGCCATATCGTCAATGAGCTGCTTCAATTGGAATCTGTTTGTGATGATATGTTCTATTGTTTTGCTGGTAGTTGTTCCTAGTTTCTTGGTATTGTTTTTTTGTGATCTAGACTTCTTATATTATTGTAATAATATTTAGAATTGTTTATTTATGTTGTTGATGGTTTGTAATATATGTATATATGATTGTTAAATCTTTTTAACTCCGCCTATGTTGGGGCGCCTATGGTGTTCTAGTATAGCATGTCCCAAGCCCTGGTAAAGGATGAGGGTTGTGTTAGGATTTGCGAGCCAATGTAAAAACTTAGCTTCTCTTATTGTTGTTCTTTATGTATGCATCCTCCAAGTCTGAAGCTTGTGGTAATTGTCTACTTCCTATCTTTCTATATTGATATGTGATGCTCTTTCTTCTTTCCTTGTGCATATCCTTTTTTCCTTGTTCATCAAAATGGTTAAACTTCCATCTTTCCAACTGCAATAGGTCAAGAGAATTACAACATACTGAGACCACTGAGTTTTTGTGGAGCTAATGTTTTTCTTCTGGCTTTCTCACTTATCAGTATGTCCAGCTATGAGAATGTTTCGACAAAGGCAAGACATTGATTCTTATGTTCTATATTTGATTTTGTTTTTCTTTTCATGTCACTTTTTAATGGTTAGTTGTCTGTTATAGCTGTCTGAGCATTAGGGCCATTTGTTACTGTTATTTGTGTGAGTTGAGGCAATGTCATTTGCCTGATTGATGAGTTAGTGTCTGTTGTCGTGTTTTGGTTTGGAAGAACTGAGCACTGGATTTTGTATTTGTGCCATGATTATTAAGCTGGCAGGCAGGATTGAAGAGTTCAATTTTCATTTGATGGTCTGAATTTCCTAGTGCAGCCGATTGGCTAATTGTGGTTATGGCCTACGGATATGGTAGCTATTTTGTTGCTTTATAGGCATGTCTAATTTGCTAACCACAAGAGTTTATAACAAACAAACATGCATTCACTAGCCAAGCTTGTTAGCAATCAAAATGGCAAAAAATACATATAATGTCCATTGGCGAAGTGTGTCTGGAAGAAAATTTTAAACAGGAATTGTATATGTGATGCATGGTTATATAGTGTCAATTATGAATATGTGGTCAAGTTCATCTTTTTTCTTCTGTATTTGTCGGGGACCAATACTAGGGTACCCGAAGAGGAGAGGCTAATGGTCATCAACATTAATTCATCTGAACAGTCAAGAGCATGACTACGACTCCAATCGACCCCTAGGTGTGCGGGCTCTGCCTCGACTGACCTCTAGGAAGCCTCTGGGGAAGGACTCCGCCTCGTCCGACCCCAAGGCCATGGCCTCCACCTCGCTCGACCCTTGGGTTTGCGCTCCGCCTCGCCCGACTTCTGGGGGAGGGCTCTACCTCGCCCGACCCCAAGGTCATGGGCTCTGCCTCGCCCGACCCTTGGGTTTGTGCTCCGCCTCGCCTGACCCTTGGGTTTGCGCTCCGCCTCGCCCAGCCTCTAGGTTTGCGCTCCACCTCGCCCGGCCTCTATGGTAGGGCTCCGCCTCGTCCGACCCTAAGGCCATGGGCTCCGCCTCGCCCGGTCCTTGGGATTGCGCTCTGCGTCACCCGACCTTGAGGCCATAGGCTTCGCCTCGCCTGGCCTCTGGGGGAGGGCTCCGCCTCGCCCAACCCCGAGGCCGTGGACTCCGTCTCACCTGATAGAGACCCATGCCGCCACCAACCACTCTAGGTCCAAGTGTATGGGCCAGGATCAAAGCTCTGACACCAGGGAGGAGACCGACATGCCCCGATGTAACCCGCGGCCATGACGGGCCATACCCGAGGATTCACATCAGGAACAGCGTCGGGCGTACCGGTGTTGTTCTGCCTAGCCCTCATACGAACACTAACAGGCGCGTTAGTACACCATGACGTCCGCTAGGACGGAGTGGAGCGCCATGATCGGCAGATGACGCCTGCGCATAGCGCTAGTGACGGATAGGGCCACGACGTGGAGCCATCCCTGTTGACATCTACAGGGTCGGTGGGACTCGCATGAAGGACCTTGGCGATCCTGAAGGCCTTTGGCTCTCTCGTTCTTCTCTTTTCCTCCGTTGTAACCTCTGCTTTCCCTTGGCCTGTAAAAGGGAAGGCAGGGCACCCCACAAAGGGGATCGATCGATTGAGGCCAAACCCGATCGAACCACCACTAACCTATCGAACCTTGAACCGACCAGAACACAACACAAGCACACGGCTAAGCAGCAACCGAGCTCTCAGCACCCGTTCACTCTTTCCACCAGAGACTTGGGACATGTCCCTCTCTCGCCCATTTGTAACCCCTACTATAAACTTTCAATGCTAGTAACACGAGCAGCAGCGACGAACTGGACGTAGGGACATTCTGCCTGAACCAGTATAAACCTCGTGTCATCTAAGCACACCATCCGAGCCAGACACACAATGCTAGAAATTTACTCTTTGGTGGTAACTTAAAACACCGACAGTATTTATTACATTTTTAATATGTCTGACTTTTATTAATTCTTTGTTTTCATCTATTTTGCAATATGATAATATGATGGCTTCATTACATGTGGCCATTGGCGAAGTGTCTTATGCTAAGATAAGTATTTTAACATTCTTGTCTTTTTTCTTTTTAATTTCTACTTAGTTTTTCTTTTCTTTTCAATTTTCTAATTTTTTTCTTCTAGTTGGGCTTTCATTTGGCATTTGTTGTAATGATTTGGGCTTTTCATTTACGAATGGGTCTTTATTTTTAGGCCTTTTTTCTTGGGCCTATGTTTTCTTTTATTTTCTTCATTTTGGGCCTTTACTTAATGTATAGCTTTTGGCCTGTTAGTGACTAGCGGTTCCTCTCTCTCTCGACTCTGTTTTGGATTCCCACGTTCATTTAATGCGGCCGCTTGTGCAGTTATTTCTTTTTCTTCTCGTTTTCCCCGATCTCCTGCCTTTTCAACTTCTCCTTCTTCTCTTTATATCCCATTTCTCCTCGTTTCCCTCTTCTCCATTTCATTCCCATTTCCCTTCGTCTCCCCCTTCTCCATTTCTTTCTATTTTTTCTCTCGTTGGCTTCTGTTCTCTTCGTCTAGGTGAGTTTCTTCTCTTCTTTCTGTACTTTGATCTCTTTTCTATGTTTGCTTTGCCTTTTCTTTTTTCTTGTACGTTCTGTTTCATCAATATGTGCGACTGGTCTTATTTCAGTCTCATTTCCTTTGCTTTTTTTTGGTTGATGAGTCTTAGATGACTCTGTTAGATTCATTGGTCAGGGTAGTTTTGTGTTCCTCGGCAAAGGCCATTGATTTTTTTTCTGTTTTATCAATGTTGTTTGTTAGATTCATCAACAGGGTTAAGAAAAAAATGATTTTTTATTCATGATCCTTGTCTAGAGCCTTTTCATGTTTGTTTCTCTACTTGATCTCATTTTGTTTTGTTTTCTCTTCTTTTTCGTTCATCTACTTCAACTAGTTAGTTAGGGTTTTTTTCCTGTGATCTTCATATATCTTTCTTTATTTCTTCATCTTTTCAATTTTTTTTCTGTTCTTAATCGATGTGATAGTTGATTTGTTTTCTCTTCTTATTTAGTTGGTTGTAGTCCCTTGGTCTGTGTTTTTATCCATTTTGATGTTTGTTCTCTTCTTTCATCTATTATTTCCTATTTCTATTAGTTCATATGATTAACTTTTAATTATTATTTTGTTGCAAGATTAAATTTTCATGGTCCAGAGGCTGCACAAGGTATGTGTTTGATGTTCTTTATTTATTTTATTACTGAACTTTTGTTGTGTTTTTGGATTAGATATGTTTTATTTATATTCAGTTGTTAATTCTCTTATTTTCTATAGTAGTCTCATATGTTTTGTAATATTCTGCTTCATAAGTGTTTCGCTTCTGTTTTAGTTTCTTAACTTGTTAATATTTTATAATTTCCAAGTCATAATTGTACTGAATGAATATGTATAGTAGTAGATATAGTTTTTCTTTCTCTTGTCTTATTGTAAACTGGGCTTCAGTTCTTTTTTCATTTAGGTTGTACTGTAATTATATGTTTTCCTTATATTTTTTACACTGTTTTGTTCACTGTATTTTTACAGTTTGACTTAGATAGATGTTTATCCTGGTTAGTTTTCTTATGGTTGCATATATTTCTTCATCTGTTTGTTTTCTTGTTGAATTTTTTGCTTATTTAGGTACTGCATTCCATTGTATGTGCAGCATATTGTCTAGGATGAGATTTTAGTTGCAGCTGTTAGTGTGTACATTATGTATATGCTTATTTAGTGTGCATTTTTAGTGTTTATTGCTAGGTGGTAGCTATTGCAGACATGTTGAGTGTTCAAGTTTAGTCTTTATTGCTAGTAGGCCTGGAGGTTGCTATTTATGTTTCTTTGTACTGTATTTATAGGTTTTTGTTATAATCTTTACACTATTTTCTTCAATGTAAATTTTTTGTTGGTGTGGTGTAAACTTATGTGTTTCTAGATTTGACCTGTATAGATGGATATCTTAGTCAGTTTACCTATGGATGCATGTCTTTTCTTATTTTTTATGATCATTAAGTAATTTGCCTTCTATAGAAAACTTCTTTGGAATTTGTTTTCTTTTCTCTGTTTTTTCGTTTTGATCATCTATTAATTTGCCTTCCATAGCAAAGATCTATGAAATATGTGTTTTTTCTCTGTTTTAATGTTATGATCATCTAGTAATTTGGCTTCCATAGAAAGGATATGTTAAATCTGTATTTATTTTCTGTTGTTATGCTTTCATCATCAAATATTTCTTCCTTTCATAGAAAAGATCTGTGAAATCTGTATCTGTTGTTTCAGATTAGGTTTAGGTTAAGGTTTATTCTTAATTAAGTTTAGTTTTCATTTTCTTTTTTGTTTAGTTTCATTTTTGACTGAAAAAGTAATATTTTTTCAGTTTCATTTTTGTTCAGGTTCAGGTTTTGCTAGTTCATGCTTAAGTTGTCAGTTTAGGTTTCGCTTTTTTTAAAATTTTCATTTTAGATGGAACAAGTGTGTTACACACAACAGAGGTGAGGCCCATATACGAACAGCCACCTCTGGTTGCGGCAATTCAGTTCTCCATCTGCACCCTGCCCCAATCCCCACCACTACCTCGTCGACAAATAGGACAGGTGCTTTCAATTGAAGATGACTGTGCCATCTGCCTCAAGCCATTGACCGACCGTTATCAGGAGGACGTTGCAGCTAACGTAGAGCTTCGGGCCATGCCCTGCTCCCATGTCTTCCACAAGGACTGTATCTTTGAGTGGCTTATGCGTAACAACACGTGTCCTATTTGTCGCTATCAGCTTCCTAGCAGGAATGATGATAATGATGTGGAGGAGGTCTAGGAGTAGTTGTGAATTTAATATTTTCTTTTTAATGAAAGTAAGCTGGGGCTGCATTGTGTTATGAATGTTGAATGTTGACAGTTAATTATGCTGTGATTTGCATATTTCATCTCTGTGATCTAGTTCTTTGTCTTGTTGATTTTCTTCTTTTCTTTTTCATTTCTGGATTGATTTCAGTATTAGTTGTCTGATGGCATGATAATTTTTCATTAATCAATCTGTCAAGATTCAGTACTGGTATCATATCTGATTGTTCTCTGATGTGTTTCTTTCAATATGTATGCTTATTCATTGTACAGGTTCATTGTTTTTTGCTAGCAGGTTGCTATTCCAGCCACTTGTCAATTGGTTTCTTGCTTCTACATGTCCTGTTAATTGTCTTTAGTTCTAGTTTTTATTTGATGTTTGTGTCTTGTGATTTTTTATTGAATTGTTTCAATTACAGTTTGTTTGGTCTGTAATTACAGTTTGTCTTTACAATTTTTACAATGATTTTTGCACTGTAAATATCTTGTATGGTTGGTGTAATTAGGTTCAAGTTGGCTCATTTTTTGTTGTTCTAGTTGGTTATCTTCTAATTTCCCTTGCATAGAACATATCTTTATATTTTTTCTGTGTTTTTTTTTCATCATCATCTACCAGCTTTCCATTATGTTAGATGATGATGTGGAGGAGGTCTAGGAGTAGTCTGATTAACTGATCCAGTTTTAGTATTGTTCAGTGTCCTTTTGTCGTCGTTAGAAGTTTGATTTTCTGTTCATTCAGGTTTACATTTTTTAGGTTTTTTTTAGGTTCAGGTTTAGTTAGTGTAGTTAATCTTTAGTCAGTGCTGTGTATTTTAGATTTTCAGTATTATAAGTTTCTGTTGTTTTGTTTTAGTTATATTTTGATTTTCTGCATAATCTAGTTTCATTCAGGTGCAATATCTATTTTTAGTTTTGTTTTAGATATTCAGTATTATAAGTTTTTTTTGGTTGCTGTTGAATCTATTTTCATTTTTTCTGTGCTTGCTGATTAATCAGTTTATTTTGTTACTACTGTCCTTTTTGTCTTTGTTGAAATCAGTTTATGACCATGTGTTTAGTTTAGCACAGAGACATGGTTTTGTTTATTTGTCACTATTGTCTACTTATTTTTTGCTGAATTCAGTTTATTTTGATTTTTCTGTGCATGCTGATAAACGTGTGCCATTTGTGTGTGTTGTTTAGACATTTCAGGAACAGTTCAGGGAGAAGAAGGAGGCCTCATCTGCTATACTCACATTCGGTCAGCTCCATTCCATGTGCTTGTATTCCCTCATTATTGATATAGCATCTTTAGGAGTATTTTAACTTCTTTTGCTTGAAGTTCATTGAGTTCATTTTTCTTTGGCATGTATTGTTTCAGCTTTTCTGTATCATCAGCAGGGGAGCTACTCCATCATGAAGAGGAAGGTAAGCTAATCTTGTTTACTTAGTTCAGTTAGTAGTTCATTTTTAGTTTTAGTTTCTAGGTATTTAATTTTTAGATTGATTCTCTTATTTCATTTTTTTGGTTCCTTTCCATTTTAGATGCGTGTCAGTTATAGTTACCTCTTAGTTAAGTTCTCATTTCTAGTTAATTTTTTTAGTGTTGTCTCAGGTTAGTTACTTTCAGTTTAGTTTCATTTTCATTTCATTATTTTGTTGTCTTCATTTCATTATTTTGTTGTCTTCATTTCAGTTTCAGAATTATGTATGTCTGTCTGTCAACTCCTTTAGTTTAGTTTCATTGTTGTCTCAGCTAGCTTTTTTATTTTTTAGTTCAGATCCTATTGTTTTGTTCTTTGTCCATAGGGATTAGTAGGAGTAGCCAACTAGGATGTTTTTCAGTTTATTTTTAGGTTGAGGTTAATTCATATGAAGCAATTTTTCAGTTTCATTTCGTGTAGCTCTTGTTCTATTGTGGTACTTGTCTAATTTTTTTTTTGTCAGATCTCCGATGTTCCTACTCGGGATTTTTCAAAGTTCACTTATGTGGATAGACCTTTGTGGAAGTATGTTTTGGAGATGCTTGATCTTGAAATTGGTCCGCAAAGTCGTTTGATTGCTGCTCCAAGGGTGGGTGGATTTAGTGGTCTTTCATCTCAAGATAAAGTGATGAGTGTTGCACGTGCTTGTAAGGAGCTTATTCCTCCTAATTTTGTTAAGAAGTTGAAATTCTGTTATGATGAGGCTGACGGGACAGTGTATTGCCTTGCTGCTGATGATCAAGTTTCTGAAACCTATTGTGCATATTCTGTTCGAGTTGGTGGCGTTAATGTCACTTTTTATAAAGTCAGTAGTATTGTGATGAGGGAGAATTCAGTTAGAGCATACTTTGATGTTTATATTACTGTTAAGGTATGTTTCTTTTGCTTTTTTTTTCTAGTTTTCGTTTCTTGCTTTATATCTGTAATTAACTCAAGTTTACATTGTGTTAGTTCTATTCTTCTGCTTTTTGGTTGTATTCTTAGTTTTTAGTTTTTTTGGGGTTGCATGCCCCTGGCTGCTCGATGCATTTTTTTCAGGCTATATTGACAAGCTGATTGCATTGTTTTGCATAATTTTTTTGAAATGTACTGTTAGTTTGCTGTTTATTTATTTCATATTTTTTATTTCTGAATTCCTTTCATTCACTTTGCACAGGGAAATTGTTCTGTTGCTACTCTTGGAAACGAAGTTGTCTCCTTGTTTGTTTTTGAGAATCTAGACTTAAGTTCCTGGAGAGCAGTCAAGCATCATCGCTGTGAAAGATCCGGAGACTGAAGACAAGGTGAAGCTAGTTGCCAGGTTAGGCAAAGCCGTGGGCCTTCCTTTGTTCCAAGTATAAGTATGCTTTGGATCCGGTCAATCAAACTGTTTAAGCTGAGAATGTCGAAGATGCCGATTTTATGAGTGGACGTTCTTTCCGAGTGGATGGCAGAAATGTGTTATTCTGCCGTGTCCTTAAGATGGAAAAGCGAGACAAGGATGATGACCTTTACCAGTCTACTGTCTGCTCCCAGGTCTGTGGCCTCTTGGACATTGGCCTGGCTTCACTTTTTGATGATCAAGATTGTCTAAAGATTCGATTTCATGTAGTATTTAAAATTGTCATTAACTTTTTTAAGTTGAGACTTGTCATTAATTAAGCTACTATTGGATGATGGGTTTGAGTGGTTCATGTGCTTCTGTATTATTTCCTTACATTTTACAATTTAGTGTACTGTAACTACAGTCAGTCATTTCATGCTTTACATTGGTATGTTAAGTGTAAATTTCTTTTTTGAGCGGTGTAATTTGTTTTAAGTTTTTAAATCTACATTATGTAACTTATTTTTCTTTCTGTCATATTTGAATTTCTTCCAATTTTCCTTCCATAGAAAAAATCTGTTTATTTTTCTTCTATTTAAATTTGCATTTTGTGAATTTGTTATCTTTATTTTGTATTTCTTTCTGTTATTTTTTAATTTCTTCCTATTTGCCTTACATAGATAAAATCTGTTTATTTGTATATTTGATTTTGTTCTGTTTTTTGTTATTTTTTTGTGGCTTTGGATTTGGATCTAGTGGTTTTTGAAAATCGGGTGATTGCTAGATTGAAATCACTCGATTCTGGTTTGGAGGTAGAATCGAGTGATTTATGGTTCTGGGTCACTCGGTGTCGATAGAATATCGTCGGCGGTCTTTCGAGGGGTATCTCACGAAGGTAGATTGATTGGCAGTGGTGCGCGTAATAAGAACAAGAAGGCAACATAGACACAAGAGTTAGATAGGTTTCGGACCGTCTGCACGACGTAATACCCTACTCCTATGGTCTGTTGGTTTGTATTGGCTATCGTATGATATTACGTATGTTTTGAGAGGGTCCCCTACCCGTCTTATATAGCCGGGGGTAGAGTTACAAGTCGGTTAGATCTAGAAGATATCTGGTAGATAATAACAGGTTACATGAATCATATGATCGTAACATATCCTAACAGATTACGCCGTATCTTCAGGATATCTTTCCGGTGTCTTGCGGAGCGCGCCGAGCAGCGCCGTGCTCCGCAAGGCTTTGTCTTGTAGGTTGGACCATCCCTGATGGCACAGCCCACGTAATATGCCGTGGGTATATGGAGTGATACCCCTACACTCGAGCGACCAATCATCATAAATCACCTGACATATTAGTAGACAGACCCCTTTCCTATCCACTCTTGTTGCCTTTTATCTGGCCGGCTAGTGCACGCAAAGCATTCAAACGCACAACGACACGCTGGCATGCGGCATGCCATGCCACACAAGTATATGGTAAACTTCGCCACGATTGAAGTAGTAGGTAGCCCAAGAGCGAGCGAGGGACCACCAAAGAGACTTGGCAGCGTTCCATCGCCAGTTCATCACTGCAGGCCATGGTTCAAGCAAAGAAAAAAAAAAGAAACTCATCACCAAGACTTCAAGGTCTGCTGTTCGTAGCAGTAGGTAGCAGCGTAGTGGAAACTTCCTTCGCGAATCGTCTCGTCTCGTCTGAGCGAGCTCAATGATAGGATCTGCATTGTCTGACCGGGTGTTGTTCAGAGTTCGGACACACAGCATGGAAAGGTTGGTGCCGTCACATGCAGGCACACGCACACCACACGGAAGAAACCCACGCCAACGAGAAACACGGATGTATTCCGTTTAACCGTTCCTCAACGAGATTCGGTGGTCTCGTGGATGCGAAGTAGGGATTTCATTTCACGGGAAAAAAAATCCTACGCGACCAGTGGGGACCAGAGAAAAAACTAAGGCCAGACTGGGTGAGTGTGTTTGGTTCGAGGACATGGTCATCTATAGATTTTGGAGTATGGATATTCATATCGTCTGCTTGTTTAGATGGATGGGACGAATTATTTTTGTGTTTGGTTGGATAGATGGGATTACTTGACTAATTATATCTATTATTTAAATTAATAACAACTGATTATACACTAATAAATATGCACTGACATTAATCTTGTCATTATAATCACTAATTAAAAATAAAATATGTTAATTAGCATATACTACTCTAATTATCACACAAAACATACACTAATCAACACTGGATAAGCTCATCCACCAGATTTCTAAGGGCCACGATATCCAGCATCTATCTTGAATATTTTCTATTGTGGATATCTAGGTTTAGCTTATCCATCTAACCAAACACCATATGATCATGTTCGCTTGTCTTATAATCCGTGCTTTTCGACTTATCTTTTTAGCCGGAACAGTATTTTTCTCTTAAAACAAATCAGTTCAGAACAGTATTTTAGCTTTTTTTTTAGCAAAGCGAACAGAGCCATATATCCATGGATATCCATATTCCATCCGTATATATCCATAGAATCAAACACGTCCTAAGATTGAGGTAAGACACGGAGACGTTACCTTAAGAACTTCTCCACTTTGAAAGGCAGTACTATGAAGCTGTTCTGGTGATGTTTTTTGCGGCTGATGGCTCCATTTGTTTTGCTGAAAAAACAAATCGAAACACTATTTCGGTTTATTTGTTGTGAGAGAAAAATATTGTTTCGATTAAAAAAACAAGCTAAAAAATATGGGTTATAAGAGAAACGAACAGGGCCGATGATATTTTGTTGTGAGAGAAATTTTTTTTTACCATAGTTGATAAGTTCAAACGAACAAAACGAGTACTATTTAAAAAAAATTCAGAAGGCCGGGGGGTTGGCCCCTGCTAGCCCCTAGTTCCGCAAGTATCACATAGGAACCTGCGTGCGACACCACCTGCATGTGGGGACCGAGTCTAACTGCATGCGTGTGATCACTGCCTAGTTATCTGCAGATGGAACCTACGTCGATTTACCAGAGGATGTTGCACAATGGTTACATGCACCGTAATATTTTTTTCCCACATTTCACAGTCCCTAACAATCTGCGAACAGATCAGATGACCAGCGCTTTCGTTCATTTCTTACTTTATATTTAGGAAAATCACGAGAGAGAAGCTAATTTTGTTTTGGTAGGAAGGTAAAGATAGATCCGCCCACGGTCCACAATATAATACTCGAATCTAGCCGAGAACATCATTGGGTTCATCAGTGTCAGGTCCAATATATGATATATTTTTTATGAGACTTTAACGGTGTTTTGCTAAAGGATTTATGAATTTCTTCAGAGATTTTACAAGTTTTCATTTCTTCAGTGATTTTTCAAGCTCCCACGGTGCATAGTAGGACTGTAGGAGTAACATTAGAACATCATACGAGATCAGCACCGTTGATTTCCTATCCAGCGGTGCTACGCGCCCAACAGCAGGAGGGAGGATACGAGTTCGTCTTCCTCGAATCCCTCTTTCTTCACCTCCTGCAGTCCTGCCTCTCTCGCCGGCCTCCTTTCTTCCTCCTCCTCCTCCTCCCCGGCAATTCGAGGATAGTTTTCGCCGGCGGCGCCTAGAAATCGACCGTCAGGTGAACCGGGAGGAGTGGTTGCCTGAGGAGGAGGAGGAGGAGGAGGAGGAGATGATCACGCGAGCGAAGCTGGTGGAGCAGCTGCGGGAGCACCAGATCCGGTCGGCCCAATCCTACTCCGCCGCGCTCGCCGTCTTCTCGCCCAACCCCCACATCTCCTCCAGGTCAGGCTCCCATCAACCTGCTGCCATCTGATTTCCAATTTGGTGCGCTTCACTGTTAACTTGATGCCTAGGGAGTAGGAATCGATTTAGATTCGCGCTGTAAAGATTGTGGTGATATCATCTTGTGGATCTTGGTAGGTCCGCATGGTCGTTGGTTGCATCTTTTCTGCTTTGTTAGTTCCGGTTGGGGGAAGCAGGAAAGGACAGGGATGCACGAGATGGATATGAGTAGTTAGAGATTACTTAAGAAACATAGAAAACTAATCAATTCATGGTTTAATTGGAGAGACTGAAGATGAGCACTTGCAGGCATAATATCGTGCAAAATATTACTACTAGAAAACCTATATGTGGGGTTACTGAAAACTTTCTTTTGAAGATCTGAATTGTTGAGAAGCGTTGGCATGGATTTTTCTCTCTTTAAGTATTACTATTAATCTCTTTGTCATGTTAGATTGCTAGCTGGGAGCATACTATGTAGGTATAAGATAAAAGACAAGGTTGCTGTTTGTTAAGACAATACAATAGCTGCTGTGCTTGGTTGGCATTTGAGTCGACATATGAATTGTTTCTTGAGTGCAACTCTGACTAACTTAAACACTGTTAAACCATGCGCGTTGTTTGATGGCTTCTTCAATTGCTGGAGAAATGGATTCTTGAATCTAAGACGAATTAGGAACAAAATGGATACCACTGCCACCTTTTGGGAAGAACTCTTTTCAGGCTTGCTCCTTGTCAAATTCCAATTGAGCCAGCTGACATCGATTCAAGTAGACAGGTATGGTGCTAAGGCTAGTTATAGGCCAGCCAACTGGCCTGTCTGCCCAAAGCTCCTGGTTTAAGCTGCGCCAAGCCTGTTGATCACAGGTTGGGCGCTCAATTTCCCCAGGTATAACTTGGACCGCTTCTTCACTTATATCCATAGACCCAGAATATATAGTATGTTGGTATTCCTGTATAGGTTAGCACTAATAATCTGCATCCATTTTAAGTGAATGTAACTTAGGATTTTCTAAGATGACACAGGATGCCATGTTGGAAACTTGAATCAACATTTCAAGGGCATTGCTGTACCCATTTTGTTGGAAGGGGTAAAACTTCTCTGTTCCTGCAATGTGACAGCATTTGTCAGGTCGACACCTTGCTGTTGTGCCTCTCCTTTTCCATGCATGGAAATCTGTGAATATTGGCATGCATGGTAAGAAGTTATGGTAAGCTATGCTAAGTCTATGATCTTGCTAGATATAAGCAACCATGATGCCACATGAGACCACCTAGGTTGAATGGAAAAACACCAATATCATGCTCACACAACTCCTAGGGAGCACCCTTTAGGGTGAAATGAAAAGCAGGAGAGTTCCTCACTTCTCCACATCTAGTCAAATGAATAAGGTTTCTAATGCTGTTTCAACTGTCAAATAATGGGAACTAAAAAGAACAGAACGAAAGGAGCGTCATTTTTCATGTTCACAGAAAGGTAATGGAACTCAGCACAAGACATATGAACATTTGAAGAAAGACTTATCAAAACGTCCTGTTAGTAATAAAATTCCCTTTAAGAGCAAAGCTAGGGAACATTTTTCTCCCCTTACTTGAGTTTTCTTAGTAAATATGTACTCCCATCCGTTCCAAAATGTAGGTCATTTTAGTTTTTTTTCCCCCGAATTCAAACTTCTCTGACTTTGGCCAAGTTTATAGAAAAATATAGTAATACCTACCGACCTACAATAACATATAAATGAAATATCAAGACATATTTCATGGTAGATTCAGTGAAACTAATTTGATATTGTAGATGTTGGTGCATTTTCTATAAACGTGGTCAAAGTTAGAGAAGTTCGACTCAGGACAAAACTAAAAACACGGCCAACATTTTGGAATGGAGCGAGCAGTGGTTAATCAATTTTGGATTATGTATTTTTTTATTAAACCTACCCCAACTTGCTTGGGACTAAAAGGCTTTGCTGTTGTAGTTTCTTATCAGTTTTTGTGTTTATTTTCAATTGAACGTAGCACAATCACGCGACCTGTAGTATAGAAAAGACTCGGCTCACTCCTGAATATCTCCAAAAATGGAAGTAACAAATTCATGTCCTGGGCGCATTTCAGTGGGTCTTACATGTTACAACAATATAGTATAAGAACTATAGCATCAAAGGGGAAACAAAATCCAAGGTATACAGGAAAAAGTGATAGGGCTTATCTAGAGCCTCGGCTATAACTGCTGGGTTGCACTTGCTGGAGCCTGGGCGGCACCTTCTTCTTCTTGCTTCCTTGGTACTGGCCTACAGTTGGCCCAGCACGACAAGTTGACAACATGTCTTCTATCTTCTTGATTATACACAGAAGTCATGTCTCTTTCTATCACCATATTCTGCCCTTCATTTCTGAACTCTGAGCATACAGGGTAGCAAGGCCAGCAAAACCTACTTCTCATTCCTGCATGTCTTTTTAACTTAAAGTAGAGGGAGATTGGTGTTCTTGCCCCTACTTTGAAGGCCAATTATGATTTTACCCTCGTTTTTTCAACTTTGTTATTTTGCCCTCGTTTTTTTAATCCGAAGCCACCGTTCACCCCTGTTTAGACTCTGTTAGCTAAGGGCCGCATAAATGAATTGAAGAAAAATAAATAACAAAACAGGTTAAAAGACGATACGAATCCCTGATCTTGTCCTAAACCTCCCGGTTTCCGCCGATGATTGATTAAGCATGTGCAACTTGTTAAGGTTTGCTTAGATTTGAAATATTTGCAAATTTTGCTGTAAAATTCTTTCAAAATGCTTCCAAATATTTGATCCCAAAATAGAGGTTAAATCAAAGAGTACTAAAAAACCTAGTGGCAAATTCACATGGGACAACTAGTCTTTTTTTTTTTTTTTTTTGCTAAACTAACACAACTCCTCTAAACGGAACAGGGGTAAACTCTGTCTTTGTTTTTAAAAAGCAGGGGCAAAATTACAAAGTTAAATAAATGGGGGCAAAATCACATTTAGACTTCAAAACAGGGGTTAGAACACAAGAACCATAGTAGTAAAAGCCCATTCACGTCAACCTGATTAACACCATATGATCTGCATTTAACACATTTTCTTGCATTTGTGTGGACTTGCATCTCTTGATGTTCTCGGTGCTTGACTTTTAGTAAATTCATCATTAATGTTTCATATATATGCATGAATGGGGATAACTACTAACCATCCAATGTTAATCACTCACTGAAAGTAAACTATTTTTATTTTGTGTGTCATAAATAACTTCTGCATTGTTTGCACATTAATCTGGATAGTGGAAAATGTCATTGACATAAGCAATTACCCCTCCTGTTCCTCTCTTTTTGCATGGTGTCATTGTGTGGTTTTCAAATGTAGAATATATTGTTTGACTGCGTATCAGTTTGTATACTCTACATGTATTATGCCCATTGTTGCAGTGATATACCAAATATCTGCTGAGTACATGTGGGCAATAAGGAAGCCAGTGAACAATGTCAAAATGGTGTTTTTTCAACACTGTGATGTCTGATGTGAAACTTATTTGTCTATGTCTGGGAATATCTGTATTTAGTGAGTGAAGCATCTTTAATTTCTCTCTATGCAGTGTTGTTGCATTCGTCACAGATGAGTCTTCAGTTACATGCTAGGGAAATTTTGATGTGGGACATTGAACAAACATGATATTGGATTGGTCAGTTCACACTGATCACCGAAAATTTGCTAGGTGCCATTATGAAATCACGGTAATTTGTCATAGGACACTGCAACGATTTTTTTTCTCAGATCTAAGGAGAGAAAAGGTAGGGAAAATGTCCTTTTTTCCTTGTCTTCATCTTCTTTCTGTTACTCTTATCACGCTATAGTCCCTCCACCACTTGGCACGCGGGCGAGCCACTGCTTGTGTGACTAATCTGTGAACTATAAAAAATACTTGTGATGAAACAAGCATCAAGCTGAGTTGATCTTGCCCCAGGTCCAAACATTAGCAAATAGCTTGAGTAGGAGCGTCAAATTTATGAGCTGAGAATTTGGAAAACAACTGGTGATCAGGTGATGTGCGCGGTGCGCCCCACTAATTCCTGCTAAGTTACCAACCCGGCCCTGTTCGTTACGCTGAAATTTGGCTTATGCTGAAATGTTGTGAGAGGAAAACACTGTTCGTTCGCTGAAAAGTATTGCTGAACTTGCTTTCGTATTTCAAATGAGCCTACGGCGGTGCAGGTCTCAGTCAACTTCATCTAGGTGTTCTCCCTGGCCACTGCAACCAGCTGAGGCCAGGACGCCAATGTGGCCTCAGTGCGCAACTGCTTCGTGAGGGTGCTGGTGTTGTACTACCTAGTGACCAGCTGCATCATGAACATGAGCCCCAAGGAGCCGCTACACTGGCCACGGCGTTTGGTTCATGTAGGCTGCCGTGAGCTGTGCCTTGGCCAACGTGAACTACATCGGCAGCTCACCCCCAACCCAAGGAAGTTCGATGGGTAGGGTGCGGTGCAGTTTCTCAAGGCGGCGGGTGAGATAGAGCGAAGGCTGCTGGCACCATCCACGATGGCGTCAGAAGAGCATGACAAATATGATGAAGACAAGGGCAAAAAGAACATTTTCCCTACCTTTTCGCTCCTTAGATCTAAGGAATTAATAAAATAACCATTGTGGTGTCCTATGGCCCTGTTCGCTTCTCTTATAATCCGTCTTTTTCAGCTTGTTTTTTCAGCCGGAACAGTGTTTTTCTCTCACAACAAATCAGCCGTAACAGTGTTTCGGCTTGTTTTTTCAGCGAAGCGAACGGGGCCGCACGAGTGTTCTTTTGGCGTTTGCAGTGTGAACTGGCCAGTACCATGTTCGATGTCCACAACAAAATTTCTTTACCTGCTATGATATATGCTAAGCCCAAGTTGGAGAATCGTATTAAGTATCCCTTTCAACAACTTTTGCAGCACGCTAGCATTCTTCGTAGAAGAGTCTGGTCACTACTGCATTGATGGCCACAAGTCATAAGTCACTACTGCATTGATCCTTGTAGCCAGCAGAGTTAGCTTATTTATTGAATTTATTTATTTTTTATTATAACAAAGGAATATATTGTATCATCAGCTTCTCTGTCCTGAACCTTATTGCATCTGGTAGCTTCCGAAACAATGTCTGAACTTAGCTCTTTTTTAGATGTACAATAATAGATCTGCTTCCTGATGTAGTGCCAAGACTGTTTGTTTGAGGAAAAAAAAATATAGTGCAAAGTGATTATATCGCAGCGAAGAATATGTTTAATTTTCTGGTTCTCTCTAACTCCATTGCATTTTGTAAATGTGGCATCTTTTAAACGTCCATTTGGATCAGCTGTCCCTAAATGTACAATAATAGATCTGCTTCCTGATATAGTGCCAAGACTGTTCGAGAAAAAAAAATGTAGTGCAAAGTGATTATATCGCAGCGAAGAATATGTTTAATTTTCTGGTTCTCTCTAACTCCATTGCATTTTGTAAACGTGGCATCTTTTAAACGACCATTTGGATCAGCTGTCCCTAAATGTGCAAATATAATAGAAAGATGATGGTTAATAATAGACTATACTTAAAATCAGTTAGATTTAGTATTTCCTATAAAATCCTTGATATAACTCTTTGCAAATGACCTAATGTATTTGCAAATTTGTATAAGTCCTAACTGATGCTTTGGTTAGTGTAAAAGCTATTTATGTTGGTTGTTTTGATCCTGTTTGTGCCTGAGCTGTGGAGCCAGTGTAATTGCTCTTGCATTTAGTCAGCTTTTAATTAGTGTTACTTAAATTCTTTCTTCTTTTCCTTTTTCACAGGAGAGATCTCAAGGTTGCTCTCATCTATGCGGTCTTGTTTTGTTTTTTCTCATGGTGTCCTGCTATGTTGGCCTTTACTTGAAATGGTTCAGACTTTCAGCCATGTTTGTAATTTTCGGAATCCTTCTTCCAGCAAGTCTCAAAATCTCTAGGCATAGAAGGCTGAAGAGGAAAAGAGAGAGGAGATTGTTGTTACCACTGTCCATGTGAATATACTTTTGATATCTTGTAACATTGTAGTAAAGTTGGCCAACTACAGATAGGAAATTGTCGGCAGATTAACTCAATTTACAGCCCCAGCTTACACTTTCCAAAATGTTGTATGCATCACCTGTTGTGCTTTTGCGCACATGTGTACATATATATGTGCCGACACTTGCGTTTTTTTTTGGCCCTTTTGTTTTCATCGAACTTCGTCCGTTGAAAGATGATGCATGCTGTTGGAGTTTCTGACGGCAAATCTTGGACAAATCTCGTACTTAGTAGCTTGTTTGTCCAGTGCATTTTGTGGTGGCCGCAATCATGTCGAAAGAAAATGCATGTTGTGTGGCGTCACCGCGTCAGTTGGAATTACTCCTTGTTCAGTGTACTCGCTGAGTCGCTTTGCCAGTTCTAGCCTACAATATATGTGAATGCGATGCCAAATGTTCCAAGGTCGTGCTTAATTTAGACCGTTGTAGGTTTTGTTTTGCAGGACTACAGCATGCATGCATAGTCCCAAAACTTTGACATATGGTTGGAAAAGAGATCATCACTAGTGCTCTTGATAGGCGAAATTCGTGCAAAATGGTGATGCGTTCTTTCAGTTTCAGTTTTGCGATGTCGGCCTAACATCCACTGTAGTTCATTGTGCAACCACATACGCGAGTGAGTGCACGAAGATTTGTTTGCTCGCGACGCCGCCTCCCCAACCAGTCAGCCAGAGCCAGAGCCAAGGCACTTGGGTATCCGTAGCGCTGCCGCTGCAGCATCAGCATCCATCTGATCTGCTGCAGCGCATCGCACGGCACGCCTGTGCTTGCGCCCACCAAAAGATGGGGGTCATGGCCATCATCATTCGTTGCGCTGCTCCTGCTCGTGCGCAGCCTTTTGACCACAGATGCTGTAGACTGTGGTGCAGAGAGAGGCCCTTCCCCTTCCCAAGTGAGGCAGTGACATTTCTTACCACAAGTGGGTGGTTTTGTCATCCACCGAGGATTGAGGGAGGCACGCCAGCATAGCATCTTGCCATGCCATCCTCCTTGACCTTGCGTGGATGCGGCAGCACACAGCACAGCCATTCGTCCTGCTGCAGCTCTTGTCAGAGTTTCAGATTTCAGACTCGCCGGAGACAAACAAGCGCGAAATATCTGGTCTCTGTTTAATTCCCGCACGTGCATGCATACGTAGGCTCGTGGTTGCGTATTTGACCTGTGTCTCGTGTGCACTACCGCACGTCCGCACTGCCCTGGCCTGATCCGCCGTAACCTACCCGGGCATCCAAGCACGAGAGTGTGAGCGTACTCATTGTGTACGCACCACCGGGCTCTAGTTTAAGCAGCAGCAGCAGCTAGCTTTTGCCCCTGCACTTGGCATTGCACGCCCCATTCGCCACGCTTTTCTGCCACTACTACGCTGCCGCTTTGGACCTCTCCCAGCCGGCGTCCGCTACTCGCTCTGCCCAATGCAAGGTGGGCCGCAGAGCCTGCCCTGCCTGCGACTCCTCTCATCTTTTCTCGTCGCAGAAAGAAAAGGCCTGGCCCCTAGCAAGGCCACGTCCGTTTCTGCAACGTTGCACGAGCGCACGAGCCTGTATATATACTACAGTACTACTTACGTTAGTTAGTAGATTACCCGATCCACTACACTATGACTTCGATCAACCACTAGCAGTGGCAGCCTTTTCACCATAAAATTTGTTGCCCACAACCCACATCCACAGCGCCAACGTGTCCGTCGCTGTCGGAAGAGCCCCCGCGCCGCGTTCGCGTGTTCTCGTCCGAAAGCTCCTGCTGCTGCCGGGATGCACCAAGGGCACGGTATCTTGCGGCGGGTTAGCGAAAAGTAAGGCCATCTAATCGTGCGTGCCGCACGAGTGCCCGATCGATGGGTGCTCGCCACCAAATGAGGCCTTGACAGGTGCCCGCAGCGAATGATGGCGCGCCCGCCCGCCCAGGCTACGCAATTCCGCACACTTCAGCTCGCACTCACTCGGGGAGAGCAGCGTCTTCGTCTCTTCGACCGACAGGGCAGCCGCTTTTCGTCGTCTACTCTAACCTGCTGGTCACATCCTGCGCAGACGCAATATATATATAAACTAATCAACGCAAATGCGAAGCTCATCGAGTTGCCCGTTGATCTAGTCGCCATGTTGTCTGTCGAGCGGTCGACACATCTTCGTGCACTCACTCGCGTATGTGGTTACATTTTTAGGTAAGAAGACCAGTAGGGACTGGGCTACTCCTAGCTAGCCAGTAGCAAACGCCCTGTTTATTTTGGCTGGTTTGACTTATAAGCCATGGTTGAAAGTACCGTTGGCTGATTTGGTGTGAGAGAAAAATACTGTTTGTTGGCTAATAAGCTATGGCTTATAAGTCAAATACGACCAAACGGCTGAAAGTTGGAGTTGGAGCCCGGCCTCCTTTTCCTTCGTCGCCTGGCAACATCTTTTGTGTTGATGCACATTCATGATGGCAGAGACGACATCAAGACATCTTTCCCGGGCTCTGCTGTGCTGTTCTATTTCCTTACTCCCCGACATTTTAGCCTGTTTTCTGTTTGTTTGTATATAGTAGTTGCCAGCCACAGGGTTGCCGACATGTCGTCTAGTAAAATCAGATCAGATCAACGTGAAATCAAACATAATCAGGTGCTGTTCGATTGCTTGCAGAAATAAAGCAGGTCAGCCTGAACAGGCTCAACAACTGGCTTTCAAGGGGACAGGGAAAACACAGTTCAAGTATTTGCGCTGAAACCCCCTCAACCTTTTCTGATCCTACGAGCGTATACGTAGGAGGAAGATAAGCATCGTTGCAATGGCCAAGGACGACACGCACAGCACTCATGGGGTCCGCCCGGCCGGTCATAAGAAATGATGCAAATAAAGGCTGTGTAATCCATATCCATGCAACGGCATGCCTCCTTTTTCCAGTCAAAGGCTTTCGTTCCTTGGCCATCCCTACGCATGGCACTGTGCGAGCTTTTGTCGATGTCCATGCACATTTTTAGTACAATAGTACAAGCACTGTGTAATCATGCTGCACACGGTCATCTATCCTATCCATGGCTGTAGCTTGCATGTATTCAGGGAGGAAGAAGATGTGGAGACCTCGTTCGGCTGGTAGGTTCAATAGTGGACAGCTGGTTTATTTCAGATGATTGAATAGTGTTCTGTGAGAGAGAATAAGCTCAAACAAGCTGAAAGTAGTACAGCCGAACGGGGGCTTGAACAGTGCAGGCGAGGAAATACCGTCGACAGTATCATAAGGTGGTGGCGATAAGACGCTAAGAGCCACTGCCGGTGCTTATCTTTTTGATCCGAGAAGCCTTGTACAGTTGTGCTCAATATATATATACAGTGTCGGGTTCATAAACTCGGGGTCCCTCATGAACCGGCTTCCCAACAAAGACTCGGCCCAGCAGACAACGTTGCGAACGACGCGCAACTCCTGGGTCGGCCCAAATACCTAAACGACAGGATAGAAGGGCGATGGGATCTTCGACCAGAAAGCCTGGCCGAGGAGGAACGACGCCCGCTTTCTGACTCCGGCCCGCCTCTCCGATCGGAAGGTCTCACTAAGGAGGAACAACGCTCGCTTCCAACTCCGGCCCGCCTCCGGACGGCCTCTCCGACCAGAAGGCCTGTCTAATCACCACTTCCGACTCTGACCCGCGTCTCCGACCGGGGATGCGCTGAACCCCTTCTTACAGCTCTTCTCCGACTGGCGCAATCAGAGCCGACTGGGACCAACCGACCGGGGACGCCCGCTTGGTGAGGACCAGGAAACGGACGGAGAAAGTAAGGCAAGGCACTCAAATCAACCACAATACCGAGGTCCGTAATCTGTACACCTGCAGGACAGTACCAACAGGGCATGTCAGAAGGGTACCCTGCAACCTTCCTGGCATGTCAGAACACAAGCAGTATTGTGGGCGCCGATATTTGCCCTACAGTGTTGTCGGCGCCATCAACTCCCATACCAGACAAACACGGAAAGACGTCAACAGTGTTGTGGGCGTCGGCATTTACCATACCAGCCGAACATGGTAAAACCCCCTACATGCATCTGGGCATCAACAGTATGACAGGCACCAACGTCTACCATACCAGAAGAAGACGACGCAACCTCCCACATACATCTGACATTAATAGTGTTATGGGCGCCTACAATCATCTTGTACCCGACGGCGTGGGCAACAAGACTTAGCATACGTACACTCTCCCTCTCTCACTTGTAAGGCCATCCCCTTCATCTATAAAAGGGGATACGCTCTCTCCCGAAAGGAAAGATCAATCAGTTCACTTACGATCGATTCAACACACAACAACAGAACCACCATGTTCGAACCTCGAGCATACACTCGAACCCTTTGCACATAGCGAAGCTCCCGTCACTTTTGGCCCTTCAGACCAGAGTCCGACCGGACTTCTTGTACCCCCATTTTTCTTCTTCTCATTTGTAACCCCACAGCAAACTTCGAGCACCTGTGCTCAGGAATAAAGTCCGGTCGGAGTCCGCCCAAACAAAGCCTTAGTCCCGATGGCCAACCTGTTTTCTTTTGGATCAGATATATACAGATGGCACCACATGCTAAGGGTAATGGCTCCATCCAGTTTCATCTCAAGCTCTCCGCGCGGGATGTCAATCGCTAACTTTCCATGTGGAAATCTTCGTGCATGCACAAGTATAAATTGTGTCTGTCTACATAACTTTGAACGTATTTCTTGCCCTCAGATCTGTCAATTCTTGCACCGCCTAACTGAGATCTTAGCTAAGTTAAACTTAAACTAAACCTTGCTGGAGAAGAAGGGTACAGTACAGAATTTGGCGGTTGGAGCTTTAATACGCCTATGTGGCAATGTCGACAGAAATTTGAACGTGTGTGAACAAAAGAAAAATTGCAAGTACCATGATTAGTTCAGGTTCACGATCGCCCTCCGATGGAACAGTGGACGGTGTCAAGGAACAAAACTGGTGCGAGGGCCAGCACTACAGCGTGCCTGTAGATCGACAAGAGACCGCTCCCCAAGCTCCCAACAGTGGACAGAGTTCCCACTCCCCTCCCCATTGCGCGCGGAAGAAGAACGGGCGCGATCGCTCAATCACGTACGGGATCAGGCGATCCGCCTGCAGACTGCAGTGATGAGTCCGTTGCCGTGCTGTACCTGTACGTACGACCAGTCCACCAGCATACGCGTGCATGCGCCACCCAGTTGTATCCAAGCATCCAATCCGATCCGTCCGCCGTCGTTGGGTGATCGATCTCCCGCCGGCGGCACAGCGTCCGGTCTTAATTGTCGACGGAGCTTGGACGCACCACACCACGAGAGGGCCCCAGGCCAATGATACGCAGGACCGGTAGCTCTCGGCTCCATGAATGGCGAGCGTGGCCCGTGTGCATATGGTACGGGTACGGCCAGCCAGCTGCATTATGCGCTAAAGGCCCTGCCATGCCTCCGCAAGATCTGCAGCCTTGATACCCCCGATCTGGCCCGGGACAGGGACGTTGCCATCCCGAGCCGTACGGCGTGGCGTGGTCAAGCACGCCTGACCCCCCTCCGCGGAGACGGAGGCTGCCTGCTGCTGGCGCGTCGCTTTCGCCCGGCGCACGTCGGGGGCCCCGCGCCTGTTCATCCGCTGGCACGTCCTGCTGGGCTGGACGACGCCTGGACCCCCGCTCCGCTCCCCGCCGAGGCGCCGATCGAATGATCGATCCCCGCGCGGCGCGGAAGATTTTGGCTGGCTCCGCGTGCGCGCGCGCACGGTTGGGCAGGGACAGCGAGGGAAAATGAAAGGAAATCCGCGCGCACGGTCCGGCGTGTCCGGTCTCACCTCACGTGCGTCACCGAGTGCGTGCGCGCGTGACGGCGACGCGCCCCGCCGGAGAGCGACGTGGATATGGGGTGCCCACTGCCCATGCGACCGACGCATAGCGGCAGCATCAAGTACTGTACTGCTCGCCCCGGACCCCGGGCACCTCACGTTGGCCGAACCCGCACCGCAGCCTGTGTCAGCCTCGCCTCCATCCATCGGTCGGTCAGGTCGTGGAGCAGTAATGGTTGGGACGGAGGGAGTAGACCAGAGGATGCACGCATCATGGGGGCGAGTGATCGAGGAAGGAACTCCTACCGTCCTACGTCTCCAAACATGGAACTCTCTGCTGTGCTGTTGACTTCGACATCTGATCATTGAGAGCGTTTCCATGCTCAGACAGTCAGACCGAGCCAAAGCCAATCAGAACAACTGTACCAAGCACCGCATTCCAGACTTCCAGTCCAGCGCCTGCCTCCTCTACACCTTCATGCGGCTGCCGCGTGCAGAGGAGCAGCGATCGCCATGGAAAAGGGTAAAGTTGCGTGCGTGAAATACTGATGAAATGCCCATCACGGCCCACGATCCACACAGTACGAGTAGTTCGTAGGAGTTGTATATTGTTGACCAGGCGGGATCAGGGATGCGTGCATCCATATTCCATCCTGCTGCAAGATTCGCCAATAGCTGCTCTGAATTCATGTCAGTGCACATCTGCTGTGCCGTCCTGCGACTGTGAGTGGACCTGGTTCCTCCTAGCAAGAAGAATGCAGGGACCGGGGATCACCCTGCAGTTTAGCGTGGTGGGATGACAGGGGAAGGACCACAACACAAGAACGTCTTTTAATGGAATGGAACCTCTTCAAATTTGGAGTCTCCACCCTACCTCAAAATGGTCCTTTTTGGGGATATTCGAAAAGAAGAGGTTGGCATAAGCACAATGATGCTGTCAAATATCATTATTTCACTTTTACTCTCTGAGTTTTTTTCTCTCAAAAAGATACGGCAAGAGCTTCATTGTCATTTTATAATATTATTAGATTAGAAGAGTGGAAATAAAAAAACACAAGGAGAAACCACAACTCGTAAAACCCTGCTCTCCTGATTACTCTTATAGGGTTTATGGGCATTCGGGTTATGTGGATATTGATCTTGCAATATTACTATCTCACCAAAATATAGGTTGGTAATTTCACCATCCACATCTTAGCTGTGAGTTGGCAAGAAAACGACTAATAGCCTGCTCGACTACCACCGTAGCCACAACACTGCAAAAATGACAGCCGAGCAGGCTATAAATGACCCAAGATTGTTAGACAATGCTAGGATTGTTAGACAATGAAAGTTAGCAACAGATGCAGTACACTAGGAAGGGTCCGAGCATTCATGTACAACTTATTGACCCCCTAGGGCGCCACTAAGGCGTGTTGTATTGAACATTTTCTCTATTTTAATACAAAGACACGCAAACCTTTTGCATGTCGAGAGAAAAAAAGTTTGCAACAGAAAATTAATTTTACGCTTAAGGGTATGTGCTCGCATGTATGTCATCATTGGACAGTGCACATGTGCATGCGCACTACCCAGTGGTGACATGCAAGGAGGCCCATGGCCTTGAGAGCAAAAAAAAATTTAGCATGTCCATATTTCCTTTGGATGAATCCCGACCTAGCTGATGTTCAAATCTCAAGTATAGCGATTTGAGCGATTAGGGAGGTCTTTAAAGCCTTGTGTAGCAAGGGGCTTTTCAGTGATCCATTCTCATATCTGCATCTTTTGATAGGGATGTATTCAAATCAAATTCGTATGAAAATCAAATCCAGATAACACTTTAATATGTTTAAATTTGAATATGATATGGATACATATATTATCGAATACGAGTACAAAATGGATATCTTGAATTTGGATTCGAATCAGGATATTTACTTGACTTGGAAGATAACCTATAGATTTGCTTATTGTATAGTAGAATAAACCCAATATTCAAAATATGTCTATATAATACCTACAGATAAAAGACAACTCCTATATATGAATAAATATTTCAATAACCAAATAAATAAATAAAACTATAGATAAATATTTATTTATGTACGAATAAATTTTAATAAAAAGAATAAATATGTAAATAAACTAAAGTAATTAAAATTAATATGATTAGTCTTATTGAAGTTAACTGAACTTAAGCTTTATATATCATTAACTATAATATAAATATCATAAAATATATTTTTAGTAGTTTAGATTTTCACAAATATATGCTTTAGAATTATCATAAATTAAACTTAACTTTTATGATTAGCCATAGAGATAATTTTTAAGTAGTTTAAACGATCTATATCATTTGTTATATTAAATTAAATATCATTTACATTATTAATTAGTCATAAATTTAAGTTTTAGATTGTATTTTGTTCTTCGTGGATACGGATAATGTCCAATATTTCACTTTTTTAATATGGATCTAGAACCAAATAGAGAAGAATTATAAAAGTATATTTGAATACATCCATTTTTAAACGAATATGAAAGATCTTTCAGATTTTTAGTGCTCCGGATTCATCCCCAATCTTTAGTGCAATGAACAAGCTTTAACATGCAGTTTGTGATCAAGAAATAAGATGACCAAAAATCACTTCATTATGGTTTACTCTTTTTGGGTCATTTTGGGTCAACTTACTTTTTCCATTATATTGCCTATTCTTTTATTAATAAATACCTTGTCTCTTTCAAAAGAAAAAGAAAAAGAAAAGGCGTTGTGGGATTGGACCACACTGTTTTTTTTCTTTTTTCCAAAAGAGTTGATGTGAGAGTCAACCCAAACAAACCCTCATCATCATCCATTGTTTATATACATCTTCAGTGCCAAAAATCTATACTTGTTTCCTATTAAAAAGAGGAAACTTCCTCCAAATTTTGGTCCATCACAATTCATGTCTATCCCTCCACTCCCCCTTGAGCATAATAGCCTTGGCTAGTTTATTAAGAGTAGTAGTACGTGATGAATTAGATATAAGAATCTAATTGTTTTAGCTTCTAGGGTCTGTGATCTGAACTCACAATCTGTGCTTATATAAGTTAGAATACAAAGTTCGATTTCAAAATGCATTCGAACAAATGAGACGTGCTATATGGTACGCATGAATATGTTTGCTATAATCTCTGTAAACGAGAAAAGGGTCAGACATCATAATTACAGGAAACAACATGCTATAGTACAAATTATGTGTCTTAACTAAGAAGGTACCATTATCATATATAAACCAACGTTGTAATAAACCTACCCCAAATTATGAGCTAGTTTACTTTGTTTACTTAAACATATACAAGGAGGGACTATATGGCGATGTCACTAAATGAATAGACACCGAAAGTTAAGGACTACTCCGAATGCACAAATTAAACCTCTGCGCAGCCCCAGGCATAGAACAACAATGGATGTGGCATCATCTGTTGAATTTGAAACACCCACGCCCTCGGCTCCTATTATCTCCACGTAACCTTGCTATCTTCCACTTACATAAATAGGAGTTTTTTAATGCAAAAAGCTAATAGCACCATCCCAGGACAACAAAAAGTTTGGCCCAACGCTGATAAGAGAGGGACTGTTGAGGCCGTTTTCAACTGTAGGCACGCACACGGCATAGCAACGCCAGCGCTTTCCGACACAACATGGCCGGAACCGATAGATTTCGAGCTCGTCGTGTTGCACCTGCCCACGTAAACGAATCGACGCCCCAGCTTTTTCCAACTGAGCAGCTGACACCCACCCTTATCTGCGGCGCCGAGCGCGACGCGGCCGGCCCCGTATCTGCATGGAACGTGATCGAAGCCGTGGTTGAGCCAGCAGGTACACTACTCGCGGCCGGTGCTGCTCGCCGTCGCCGGCCATGGTGGTCCATGGACAAGGAAACGAGAACAGCGAGAGATAGACGCTACCATGCATGTGTGGAAGATCCGACTGACGACTGTCCGAGGCCGATCGAGGTGTCGACGACGTAGCTAGCTAGTCGTCGCTAGATAGATATGATACTCTATGTTGTGTTGCGCACGGCGCCTCTTTCAGTCTGGGTGTTGTCTGCGCCAGGAGATGGCTCTAATAATCCTCCATCCAAGGCATGTTTTGTTTGTATCTACCACTAGTCAGTGCGACTACGGAGCAGTGGCCAACCGGGAAACGTAAGAGTTCCATATGCGTTAAACGGCTCCGTGCGTGGCGTCGTCCTGCAGACTGCAGTCTCTGCATAAGTACGCAGCCGCTTCAATCTGTTCCTGTACAAGATAAGCACGCATGTTTCGATAAGGGTAAAGGGACGAAGACGCACGAGTAGATATTTCAGAATCTGCCTGCCAGGAGTTGTGGATAATCGTCCATTCTTTCTCAATTTTATGTAAGCATAATCACTCAATTTTGCTCGATGTGCTAGTAGAATTTGCCACACTTGGAGGTAAACAAATTTCCAAGGTGTATGTGCGTTTTGTCTCGCTATCGTAGCTGCGGCCGAAATCATGTACTCGATGTGATAGCCTCCAAAATTATGTACTACATGCTAGCACTCTCTGTCTCTCTTTGCTCCAAATCATAATTCACGGTTAGGTATCGTAAATCAATTTTTTTATCAATTTCTTTTAGCATTGATAAAATTTGAAGAAAAGTATATCGACATGTATCTATAGAATAAAATCTATCCCATAAAATTCTTCATAAAATATGTCTTAGTAGTTCATTTCTTTGAATTCGTGGATGTTGATGTATTTGTAAATTTGAGCGAAGCAAAGAATTTTAATGTAGGGCAAACCTATTCGTTGGTTTCTTTAATAACGAAAAAAAATCTTCAAGTTCTCTCTCCTCGAGACATTCAAATAACAAGGCGAGCCTCGGTAGAAGTTTTATGTTACTATTTCTGAGACTTACAGATATTGAAAATAGTGTAAACAAGTTTTATTCAATAAAACTCATCATATTCTATAAAACTTTTATCATCTCTCTCTCAGATTTATACTTGTGTCTTTTTCAGTTTATTAAATGTCCATGAAAATCTCATAAAACTTCTATTTAGACTAGCCTACATGATATAATTAATCTTGGTTATTATAGCTAGCTGTGTAGCTGACATGACCTATGGAAGATACCTAGTAGCCGGAATGCCGGATCGCCGGAAGAGATGATGAGGCCACTGGCTAACTAGGGTTCTCTGGCTTTGGCGGTGGAACCGGCGTCGTTTTCAGAGGCGTTCGCTCGTCCGTCACGCTGCGACGTGCCCGCGCCGCTCGGATTGGATCGCATGCTTCCGATCAAAGTTTCGTCGTCGATCTTGTCAGAGCATCAGGCCTGCTGCTGCTGCTCGAATCATATGGGTCCGGGGCGGGCAGTCACGGGCCGCACGGCATGATTGCACGTAGCGGCGAGAGCAATCGATGGGTTTGGGGGTTTGATTTGATGCGGGTTGAGATCAGTCGGCCTCGCGAGTCGAGTCACGCACCAACTGGTACGACCGCGCCCGCGTGCCAGCGTGGCTGCGACGGGGGCCTCGGTTTTGTTCTTACACTGCCCAGGAAAAGGAGATTCGTTTCCATGGATGGATGGATGGATGCCCCGGCATGTGATCGCCCAAGTACCCTTTTTTATAAAAAAAACAAATACTCTTGTTTATATTTTGTTTATTTAGATTAGAGGAGATGAGCATATCTAAGAGACTATCCCCGGGTGGCATCAGGAGAAAACACTTCAAATCCGTTATGCAGGGTGCTGGATAGAAAACAGAATATACTGCAGATTTGCTTGGTCGTCCTTTACTTACTAAAACAAATGTAAAAATGAAAAAACAACTGCCACTTCATTTTCGTTGTTGCTCACGATGTTTCCAGGGCGCTATATCTACGTCATGCACATTTCTTTAAATTAATGCCACATACCTTTCCTGACAATATAGCATATGAACTGAAGAAAGGAACAAGCAATTTATCTTTACAAACATACAGTTTGGCTTGATGTTTATGGCCATGAAACCATGCATAAACTTTGGGTCATTATCAATTATCATAGATACAATGTATACAACAATTCATTGGCTCCAAGTTCTTGAGAGAGAACACAAATAAAGTGCTAAACATTGGGTGCATATCTTTTCTCCTTCCCTGACAACCCTAGAAAATACTCGTAGATGCTCGCAACACACATATCCTCATCCTTTTGCTTGAGAACCTCCGAAAGACTAAAGACCCATTTGGTTTGGCTGCTCTGCTCATGCTCCGCGGCTGGAGCCGTAGCTTTTCGGCGAAGCCAGTTTTCACGACTCCACATTCATACGCGAAAACGGCTTTGGGTCCGTATTTTGCTGGCCAGAAGTGCTCATCCACGTGAGGGTATTTAGCGCAACTTCGCTCGCAGAGCCGATGAAGAAGCCAGTGCGGGAGTCGCATCAATCAAGCCTTAAGTTAGAAGATCTTGAGTGACAAAGTCATTACAGACACATCTTTGTTAAGCGACACTTCATCTATTATTGAAAAAATAGTGTCGTTGGTGGAGTTACTGGAATTAACTTTTCAAAAATACAAACAACCAAAACTCAAGGTGGACATGTTCTACCTTTAAAAATCTAACTAATTAGCCTACACTTACCTCGTGCATTATCCTTATGATGAGAGAGCACAGGAGAAAAAGTTACTCTCTCCAATCCAGTGCGGGATCCATCCTTCGTGAATGTTTGTTGGCACGGCACGACCAGCTGACATGCCACGTGTGGTCGTCTCTCGTGGGGCCAGGCCATGTATCATTAGCTTTGCACGTGTAGAGCTGCCAGTGGGCAGGGGGCCACGGACGGGTGTGGTCGTATCTGCCAGCCCCGGAGGGACGTCACTCACCCGGAGGTCACACCAACGCCGCGCTTTCGGCTTTGTTTTCTGGCGCGCCGAGCGGACCAGTGATTCCGCCGGATAATAATTTGGGTATCGTTTTCACTGCAAACAAGTGTAATAGCTCCGTTCAATTGATTGAACTTATCAGTCCGGCTTATCGGTTACATACAATATTTTTCTTTTATAACAATACAACACATCACGACTTTATCGCCCGCTAAACCATCAAATTTAACAACTAAATGGGTCACAAACTATTAGACGGTCAATGCCGATAATCAAGATGGA